>CATKHU010000049.1:0-2500 GCA_949752735.1 Lumbricus terrestris
TAAGTGTTCACATAGGCTACATACATGCGCATAAAATAACAAAATTCACATTGAATAAAAACAGCAGGCCGAGTGAGTTTATTCAGATCTGGAGTTGAATTTAGATGGTACCTGTGTCTCATGATATGACGTCTATCTCTATTAGACCCTAAATGTATCAGACATGTAGGCTATCTCGCAGGATGAAATATTACCTATAGTTAGATCAATCCTTCATCTGTCCTTGGCATAATGAAAAGAAGCGCAATATTTTAACGACTTTGTTCTCCTGTAAAACCTTCAAGCCCAGATTGTCAAATTCGAGAGTGCGTGTGATGATTCCGCCTTCAAATAGCGCTGAACAAATATCCAATAATAATAAGACCCGCATTTGCTACACAGACAAATTTCGATTTAGGAAAAAAGCAAGTTCCACGTCGACCTACAGGACAGACTTCATAATAATTACTATGAGTCTATGACCTCTCCAGTGAATCATGATTTTGAAGACAATTTAAATTGACGCGACCATCGATTTCTACCCTGTGCTTTTTGATGATTCCGTCATGTAAATCGTAAGATTACATGACATGTGGCTGACCCAGTGGTTTCGAATGGCCTTCCTTTAGAGCTACGCCTACACCCTGCAGGGACTCTTCCAGAATTCGAATCCTTCCGCACTAAGTTTAAAACTGTTCTTTTTACGCGCTGGAGTCGGGAGCGCCTCTAAGTAGTTTACTTGAAGGGGCGCTATATAAATTTCCGAATGAATGAATGCATCTCAGGCAGCTCTTTTAAGTCGGAGGAAATAGATTATATTATTACAACTGCCCGACCTTATGACAGAACCGAGATGGCGCTAATAAATTGTATGCGAAGGACTTGCCCATGGGCCTTATAACATGGGGACCCGTTCTGCTACTGGGGGCGACAGTGACACACGTTGTAGCTTCACCAGATTTGTACGAACAAGGTAATGAATCCACTGTGCAAGAACAGGGTAGTCAGTCACTTGGTTAGTCTACTGGTTAGATGAACAGCCGCTATGCACCTCCATCTGGCATGTGGACTTGAACCTTCGCTGAACGCAGATTCTACCACGGCTGAAAGTGAGTCGGATCTGTCCGGGTCTGCGACCCGGCATTGATTTTCGCGACCTGCCTTTACCGGGTCTTACCCGGTTCGCGTGTTTAAGATTTAGACACCGCATCCACAACCCTTTTGTGTATTTATGTGATAAACTCGATACTAATTACCCACATTTAGTCAAATACAGTAATTGTTCTCATCTGACTGGTTAAAATGCTGCGATAACAGTGTGGAAAGAAACGAATACTAAAACAGGTCATCAGAAAAATGAAAAGTCGGTGGAGCGGGAAAATTTTTCAGCGTCTGCTCAATTCAAACTTTTCAAACCACTTTTAGCCTTGGATTCTACTTTGCCATCATAGCAGCAACAGGCAACCTGTCCGTCGCAGTGTTGTTGTCAAGACCTCAAACCTCAAGACCAAGACCAAGACCAAGACCAAGACTTTGAACCTCAAGCCCAAGACCAAGACCAAGACTTTTATTCTCAAGACCAAGACCAGGACCAAGACTTTTGCACTCAAGACCAAGACAAGACCAAGACTTTTGGTCTCAAGACCAAGACCAAGACAAGACCCTGCGAAAATGCAAGTTCTGCTATCTTAATGAAAACGTATTTGATTCAAACAAAGCAACTCTATAACCAAACTGCAGAGAATTCCGAGTTCAGTTCGTGCCTACAAAACTCCTTAATGTGATTATGTGCAATGTTATTGCAAATGGCTGTTGCGTTTTAACAGAAACAATTCACTCAGAATTTTCTGACCAAGGCGTGCCCGGTGTGGCCTCATGAAAATTCCACCATGCGAAAAAATACGTTCTACAGGTGCTGAAGTTGCTGGCACGCACAGCATCTTTTCAAGCACTGGATATAAATTTAGAAATCGTGAGTCTTTTTTTTAAATCCTGCCATGGCGTATCTGATCGCCTGGCTTCTGATACGAGTCTTGGCAGGGCTTCCATATACAGCATAAATGTTGCTGCTGCCGATGGTATGTCCTGACCAGCTGGAATTGTATCCGTCCGCAGATATTTGTTGTAGGACGCGAAGAGGCTTGGCCTTTTTCGTGGCGGTGAATTACAATTTTACATCGGCCCCACGACCTTAAAAATCACCCTGATTATTCAATGTTATTACTGAAGGGCAGTGAAGGCAGGTCTTGGTCTTGGTCTTGAAAAACCAAGACCAAGACTTCGAACCTCAAGACCAAGATCAAGACCAAGACTTTTACTCTCAAGACCAAGACCAAGACCAAGACTTTTATTCTCAAGACCAAGACCAAGACCAAGACTTTTAAAACCGAACTCGAGCGCACTCGAGACCAAGACTTTGGTCTCGAGGACAACAAGTCTGGTCCGTCGGGATCAACCCATGGGGTCAAGATGGGCACACTCCCCTGCAAATTGACATCCATCCTTTAATCACTGTTCCACA
>CATKHU010000049.1:7500-25000 GCA_949752735.1 Lumbricus terrestris
TCATGTCGATTTGAGTTTGCAGACAACATAAACACTCAGTGGCAGCAAAACAAATTACACTTCTCTCATATTGACATTGACCAAAGCGACCTTCGCGCATCGGCTGCATTCGTTATACATGTATCATAATGGTTGTTCTGCTATTCCAGAAATAACAAATGCATCGTGCAAAGCCACATGATCTACATGGTCTGCTTTGCTGTATAAAAGAGACTGTTCGGGTATGTTACATCTATCTGCAGTACAAATTCTCGAATGTCCAGTTGGTGCGTTAAGTGATTACTAATACATATTTTCTTACGTGCATTGCTTGTGCGACGACCATTTCGTCGAAAAGAGAGGGTCTGGTCGGTATTGAAAAAGGTAGACGCTTAGATCTTGCAATTATAATGTTGTCATTTACAAATCTAATCTGTTTCCGTTCACTTTGCTATAGATAGATTGCAAGTGTGTTTGTTTAATGAGGTCCGTCTCAAGTCGGGATAAAGAGCAGGGTCGTAGGATTGAGTGCAGATACGTCGCAGGAAAGAGTAGGCCTATCATTGTTTCAAAGTCTAAAATAGGGGGTGAAAATTATTCTTTGAAGTCTTGCTTCATACAGAGGCAATTTGCGCAGGTTGGCGATGCACATTAGCCCTGGGTTTAATAGCTAATTGAGTAGGGTAATTAGATTGCCGGTTGTGTTTCATCGTCTCTCAGAATGTTTTATGACTCGATGTCATGCATTTCTGGTCGTATATCGTTCTTCGCTTTTTGCTGCACAACGTCACTTGGTTGCTTCCCTTGTCCTGACATCAGCAGGGTAACGTGGAGACTTCGCCAACCAGCATTCTGGAATTGGTCGATTGCAATGGGATCTTACTATAGGCCTACGTGAGTCTCGTATTTTTTTTGGTCTGGTTCTGTTCCGCATGCATTTAGAAACCATTCCTAATTTTCGTGTTCTGTCACTGGACACGGAACGTCTCTGTCAAGTTACTATTAATTATTGGAATCATATCAAGACGCGACACAGGTTCGAACATAAATCTTCTTGTGTATGCAAGTAGACGGACGGTTAGAGTAGAGTGGATTGTCCTCACACTAGGAGCGCAAGACTGGCAAGAGCAAACGAGGCAAATGAGACACTTTATGTAACCGGCAGTCACACACATTTACCAGCGTAGGGGTCAGTTCACGCCACAAATAAATTCTCGGCAGAGCAAAAATTCTGGTAGACTTGTGACAATGCAATGTCCAGGGCAAAGGGTTTTGCCGGGACATGTGATTGCTTGACCTGCTGTAGCGATACCACGGTGCGAATTTCTTATGAAGAGATATTTGGAGTTTCTGGTGGAGGTTGTGGGCGGCCACAGATAGGCCTTTTTCATTTCCGTATTTTAAAGCGTAGAGTGATTTGAGGACAAGAATGGTATGGTGGTATTTTGTGGGGTTTTATGACAGTATGAGCGAAGACAGTCTGGAAAACTATTATACGGAATACGGGTCATAATGTGGCGTCTACAGTGCATGTTCAAGTGAAATGAATAGCATTAAGCCTATTCTGGTTCAGTGTGATTTCGTTCCAGCGATAATAAACTATAGATGCGGCTATGGGAACCAAGCATCGAACAAATTCTCTGAGTAATATGAGTAGTAGTATAAGAGAGAGTTCGTGGACAATAGTTCATCCCCAATAGCCCATTGTTCGCCGACTCTCGACCCTTCCATTGTCCAAGAAACCTCCCATTGTTGGCCGACGCTCGAGCGCCCTTTTGTGCTCGTACCGCTAACCAATATCTACAACGTCATTGTATGAATACAGATTGATCCTATTCTTCGCAGCTCAACACATATTATTGTGTCCAACACACCCGACAAGTGGTAGAAACTCCAATAAAATTTTTGCGAGAATCGCCCTTTGTCAGCATAATCGAGTAATTTCATGTAGTCTGCGGAAATACGCGAAAACCATATGTGGTAGTCACGCGACACACCGATCTTTCCATACACCCCCCAACCACGACAGCCAATTACACCGCTCCTCTGCATCCTTAGTAACCAGCCAAGTCATAACTCAAAGAATAATTCGTTACCAAATCGCAGTGGCGCAATAGAAGCTTGGAAATGTATCGTAAACCCCGTGACCATCGCTGTCAGGGAGGGAGAAGCGGAGGGAAGGAAGGGCAGACCAAAACCCAAGCGCTACATTGGAATTATCGCTAAGATGCATCGTTTGAATTTAAAAGAGTCACTTCGCAAATATTATGCAGTTTTTCGAGTGGCACGATAAAAGTTCAAGCGTTGGATTCATTACTAAGATGCTGTGTTTTACTCTGAAATTAAAGAAATTCGACGATTTTTGTCCGATTTCAGGCATATCACCCAGTGTTTCCAATGGCATTATAGAAGTTAAACGTCGAATTCACTGCTAAGAAGCAACATTTTCATTTGCGCTACCGAAATTTGAGACTTTTTAAGCATTATGTCATACCTATAACTTAACGCAATGTTTCCAATGGTACATTAGAATTGTAAGCGTCATATTTCATTGCTGGGAGGTAATGTTTTCGAGGTGTGCTACAGAAGTTTGACATACTAAGAGCAATTTCAAGCATATCGAGTGACGGAATGGAAGCCTAAACGAGAAGTTCACAGCTAAGATATAATGGCGCTATAGAATTTAAAGTTTTAGGTTCATTTACTAGGACGCAATGTGAAAATATGTCCGTTTAAGAGCTATTTCACACATCGAGCAATGCTTCCAATGGCCCGATAGAAGCTAAAACATCATATTAACATTGCTATTATATGCATAAATGCATTTTCGAGTGGCGCTATAGAAATATAGCATTTTCAAGCATAACGAGTGGTGTGTCCATCAGTGCTACAGAAATTTAAGTATCAAGTTCACTGCTAGAATGTCGCGATAGACGTTAATTCCTAAAGTAGCCTACATGCTTTTCGAGCTAAGATGGATTAGTAGCTTAAACATCAGATACATTCCTCCAATGCGAAGTATCGAGTGACACTACAGAAATCTTTTACTGCTAAGCATTTTCGCACAACATGATTAGAATCTTATATTTTAGAAGCAATGTCCAAGCATAATTCAAACCATACCGACACCGATGCATGCTTTTCACAGAAGAATACATAAAACTAACAGACAGTAACGTCTTTTACTTTGTAACACTTTTACTTGTGGGTACAATAAAAAATACAGTTTGAGAATCGCTGGCCTAGGCCCTATTAAGACGATTCTAAACACCAACTTTAGATCCCTGCTCGTTGGGTGTCGCTGTAGCCATCGGCGTAACGTTCTATTGTGACGGTGGCGTCAAGTCACCACCACTTTTAAAAGTGGTGGTGACAGTCACCACCACTTTTTGGTCCGACACGAAAATATTTTGTTAGAAACATGAAAGCATTTGGCTGTCTAACATGAAGGCTATAATTCATGATTAACATCGCAATGGCGCCAATTCTGCTGTAGCATAGAGACCTCCACTGTCCACACTCCACAGCGTGTTCATTGTACACAGTCATGGCTTCAATCATAAGGAGCGAAGGGAAGGAATTCCCTACCAATTTAAATTTAGGGAGGAAACGTGAAGCAATTCTCTCCCACAAACCGTTATGACTCCAAGGCAGTGCATGGCATGACAATAGCCTCACAAAATCTTCTTAATGATAGTTATTATCAAAATATTTTTTGAAGGGACCTTCGTACCTTTACCACACCGCCCAAAAAATGTTGGATCAGACTATGGGAAAGAATAGAAAAGGAAGAATCTGGATAAAGATTTGTGAAAGGGCTGTTTTAAAAATTGTTTTAGTTTTCCGTGAGTGGAAAGATCGTGGAGTTTACCAGCGAGAGTGACGAAAGGGTAAAGAGTGAGAATGGAGGAGTGAGAGAATTCTCACCTGCATGAGTTCATACTAAATTCTTATATTGGGAAGGGTACAGCGCAGGGGGTTCTCAAACTGTGCATATGGGGTACACCAGGCGCCGGTTAGGGGTAGGGCCAACGTTCCCTCTAAGCTGCGCGGGTGCGCGGCCGCGCACCTCGTTTTAAAACCCCGCGCAGCAGTTTCAAATCTCCGGTCACAAATTTTGGTAGGAAGTGCATATAAACTAAGGTTTTGTTAAATTTGTTTAATTTGACGTAAGTCATTGATTTTTGATCTCATATTTTCCCACCGAGTGGTCAAAATCTGTGTGCGCGGACGACTACCAAGCTGCCATCTAGCCATTCGACAGTCAATTATCCCCGGACGAATACCCCCAACTAATGACTATAACCGCACCCCTCCAGAGCTTTGTAATGACTGGACGCAGGCTGGAAGCACGTAGCCTACGCTCCCACCTAGGTTGAATCTGAGGGACGATCTAGTCACTGCTTTGAAGAGAATAATTAATGCCCAGTGCGAGTTGAGCGCACCACTCATTGAGTCACAAACAGGAACATCTGTTAAGAGATAACTAATCACAAGGGATGCTCCAACCTCATCTTTAACTGTGTCAGTCATTAACTGGGACTCCTGGCGACTCCTGCTATGACCCGAAACCAGAAGACCAGCTTGGCACTAACCAATTTAGAGGGGATGCTTGCTGATTCTTATCAGCTGCTCTGCCGTCATAGGCGGCTGCTCCGGCTGGTAAGTTAGTTCCAACAGGTGGAGCCAAAGAACCCTCCAGTCATCCACTATAGGTGAGTGGAAAACCCTAGGCCTAGGACGATGCCGTATAGGCCTATTGCAGGCCTGTCTGTCAAATGGCAAACAGATCACCAGAGTTGGATTTCACTTTGGAGGTCGGATTAATACAGGGTTATTTCTTAGTGAGTGAAAATTGTAAGCTATGTCGAAACGTAAAACGAATGAGAGTATATGAAACAGCATTTTCAAAGAAAATGTATTCTTCTAATTTTAAAACTGATTGGCTCAGCGAGATCGTAAAGACGGAGCTTCCAGCGTCAGTAGAATAGAAACAACGAGACTTGACCTGGCAATCAATATCGACAGGATTAATTTTATCAACAATATTATTATGGTCGTTGCTGAAAGATCGGAGGCAGCGAAATTTTAGCGCTGAACATTATTTTGTTGCTAGATTAAGAACTACATGTATCCTCCATCATATAGTCTCAGGTAGGTGTCAGGTAGGTTTAGTTCAGATTTTGCTTGGTATTATTTATCGTAGGCTATCATTAATATTTTCGTTTGTGATAAGTAGGCCTATTAAAACCATATAGGGCCAACGTGATTTCTGCGCAATAGACTACATCATCTTTAATCTAAAAATGGACATTAGGCCTATTACAGGTGTGTAATTAGTGTAGTTTGGCCTGTAGATTTTTCAAACACAAATTTAATGTATCTGAAAATATGGTTCCCAGGCGGAAATTTGGGTTGCTCAAGCAACCGTCAGCTCCGCGCACACAGTAAAAATATTAGAGGGAACGTTGGGTAGGGCCTAGGCGAAAATTTCCAGAAATAGAAATTTTCTTTGTGTCTATGGACTTTGTGTCCGTCTTTCTTTGATTAGCAAATATTTTTAACGTTGCAACATAAAACAGCGTCATCATTATTTTATTTCTTTCACAACATAATAATTAGACTCACATAATATAATTATGCCTAGTGCATGCTACACATTTTTGTTTAGGTATATTATTATAATTTTTGAAACAAATGGTGTTTAAATGCGAGCCAGAAATTCTCATCGTAGGCCTTTAGCATATAGCCTAGAGCTCAAATTAGAGGAAAACTGAATAATAATGGCCTAATGATTAATTTCTGGTCAAGCTTCAAAATTTTTGATTCCATTCAGCACGTCATATCTGTGTGAGGTGGTTTTAAAACTCTTCTTCCTGCCAAAGACAAATATGGCCTTAAAATTTGCGTTTGGATCTGACAAATATTAAGCCAGATATTTTAAATCTGCGCTAGTAAAAATAAGCCCACAACACCACAACGCTATAGGTTACCTTTTTTACAAGGGTTATATAAAGTATAGACTATTTTTGCCTCTTTGCCAACATGAATATGCTACATAATTAAAACTATACATTGTATATTTCAATTTTGCTCCTTAATACGACTCTAATACACGGGGTTGGGACAATAAAAATGAAGTTAAAGAACCGCAGGGGTACAGAAAGCCGAGGACAAAACGTGGCCCCAGAATTATATAGTTCTATGTCCACTTTTTTGAAAAATCAACCTAAGGCTATATTCGTTACCGTTATGACATGGGCTATGTCCTCAGCCGTCTAGCTTAACGGGAAACGCTTTCTAAATGTCTATTTGCCAGTGCATAATAGTTCCATGTCCATAAATTTTGAAGGTCTTTAAAAGCTATAAAGGCACATGTCTACATCCAATAGAATGTCTAATTTAGTATCACGTGCCTTTCAGATAGAACCGCAAACGAGGTATGTGCAAAACTGTTATAAAGCGTTATGTCCATAGCCAATAGAATGTGTAACTTCGTATCACGTGCCTTTTAGATAGAACCGCAAACGAGGTATGTCCAAAACTGTTATACAGCGTTATGTCCATAGCCAATGGCAGTGAGAGATTAGAGCACGTGACTAGGACTTAAACCCCAATAGCACTAACGTTGCATGCAGTAATGGCGACGCTTAGGCGACTTGCAAAAAAGCGAAATGTAGACGATTGCTTTATCTGGCAGTACGAATCTAAGATTAAAAGGGCAGCTTTTAAGAATTATAATAGCATTCTGTTAAATAGTTCGAGGTAAACGGCAATTTGAAAATACGACGTCGTTTCAAATTGCTGCGTAACAGAGTTGCTCGTGGACATAGTACCATATAATTATTTTCACAAACGCCACATCATGCATTTCAGAGGAAGATGATACAATTATTAGGCCTACACACTTAGGTTCTGAGGCTGACAAAGATGTGTCACAGGAGGCTCATATAATAAGATACTTAGCTCCTGAGATAAACAAAGACATGTCAGATGAGACTGATACAGGTACTGAGGTAGGTACTATGCCTATCTCAGTAGCTAAGCCTATAATTGCATCAGTCCCCTCTGACATGTCTTTGCCTATCTCAGGAGCTAAGCCTCTAATTGTACCAGTCTCGTCTGAGTATGTGCCTATCTCAGTACCTGTATCAGTCCTCTAACATGTCTGTGCCTATCTCAGTACCTGTATCAGTCTCCTCTGGCATGTCTGTGCCTATCTCAGTACCTGTATCAGTCTCCTCTGGCATGTCTGTGCCTATCTCAGTACCTGTATCAGTCCCCTCTGGCATGTCTGTGCCTATCTCAGTACCTGTATCAGTCTCCTCTGGCATGTCTGTGCATATCTCAGTACCTGTATCAGTCTCCTCTGGCATGTCTGTGCATATCTCAGTACCTGTATCAGTCTCCTCTGGCATGTCTGTGCCTATCTCAGTACCTGTATCAGTCTCCTCTGGCATGTCTGTGCCTATCTCAGTACCTGTATCAGTCCCCTCTGGCATGTCTGTGCCTATCTCAGTACCTGTATCAGTCTCCTCTGGCATGTCTGTGCCTATCTCAGTACCTGTATCAGTCCCCTCTGGCATGTCTGTGCCTATCTGAGTACCTGTATCAGTCTCCTCTGGCATGTCTGTGCCTATCTCAGTACCTGTATCAGTCCCTTCTGGCATGTCTGTGCCTATCTCAGTACCTGTATCAGTCTCCTCTGGCATGTCTGTGCCTATCTCAGTACCTGTATCAGTCCCCTCTGGCATGTCTGTGCCTATCTCAGTACCTGTATCAGTCTCCTCTGGCATGTCTGTGCCTATCTCAGTACCTGTATCAGTCCCCTCTGCACATGTCTGTGCCTATCTCAGTACCTGTATCAGTCTCCTCTGGCATGTCTGTGCCTATAGCAGTACCTGTATCAGTCTCCTCTGGCATGTCTGTGCCTATCTCAGTACCTGTATCAGTCTCCTCTGGCATGTCTGTGCCTATCGCAGTACCTGTATCAGTCTCCTCTGGCATGTCTGTGCCTATCTCAGTACCTGTATCAGTCCCCTCTGGCATGTCTGTGCCTATCTCAGTACCTGTATCAGTCTCCTCTGGCATGTCTGTGCCTATAGCAGTACCTGTATCAGTCTCCTCTGGCATGTCTGTGCATATATCTCAGAACCTGTATCAGTCTCCTCTGGCATGTCTGTGCCTATCTCAGTACCTGTATCAGTCCCCTCTGGCATGTCTGTGCCTATCTCAGTACCTGTATCAGTCTCCTCTGGCATGTCTGTGCCTATCTCAGTACCTGTATCAGTCCCCTCTGGCATGTCTGTGCCTATCTCAGTACCTGTATCAGTCTCCTCTGGCATGTCTGTGCCTATCTGAGTACCTGTATCAGTCCCCTCTGGCATGTCTGTGCCTATCTAAGTACCTGTATCAGTCCCCTCTGGCATGTCTGTGCCTATCGCAGTACCTGTATCAGTCTCCTCTGGCATGTCTGTGCCTATCTCAGTACCTGTATCAGTCTCCTCTGGCATGTCTGTGCCTATCTCAGTACCTGTATCAGTCTCCTCTGGCATGTCTGTGCCTATCTCAGTACCTGTATCAGTCTCCTCTGGCATGTCTGTGCCTATCGCAGTACCTGTATCAGTCTCCTCTGGCATGTCTGTGCATATCTCAGTACCTGTATCAGTCTCCTCTGGCATGTCTGTGCCTATCTCAGTACCTGTATCAGTCTCCTCTGGCATGTCTGTGCCTATCTCAGTACCTGTATCAGTCTCCTCTGGCATGTCTGTGCCTATCTCAGTACCTGTATCAGTCCCCTCTGGCATGTCTGTGCCTATCTCAGTACCTGTATCAGTCTCCTCTGGCATGTCTGTGCCTATCTCAGTACCTGTATCAGTCCCCTCTGGCATGTCTGTGCCTATCTGAGTACCTGTATCAGTCTCCTCTGGCATGTCTGTGCCTATCTCAGTACCTGTATCAGTCCCTTCTGGCATGTCTGTGCCTATCTCAGTACCTGTATCAGTCTCCTCTGGCATGTCTGTGCCTATCTCAGTACCTGTATCAGTCTCCTCTGGCATGTCTGTGCCTATCTCAGTACCTGTATCAGTCTCCTCTGGCATGTCTGTGCCTATCTCAGTAGCTAAGCTCTAATTGACTGGTACAATTAGAGACTTAGTTATTGAGATAGGCAAGGACATGTCAGAGGAGACTGATACAATTAGAGACTTAGCAACTGAGCTAAGGCACAGACATGTCAGAGGAGACTATTCAATTAGAGACTTAGCTACTGAGATAGGCAAAGACATGTCAGAGGAGACTGATACAATAATTCTTAGCTACTGAGATAGGCAAAGACATATCAGAGGAGACTGATGCAATTAGAGACTTAGTTACTGAGACATGTCAGAGGAGACTGATACAAGTACTGAGATAGGCAAAGTAATGTCAGAGGAGACTGATACTATAATTAGAGACTTAGCTACTGAGATAAGAACAGACATGTCAGAGGAGACTGATACAATTAGAGATTTAGATACTGAGATAGGCAAAGACATGTCAGAGGAGACTGATACAATTAGAGATTTAGCTTCTAAGATAGACGAAGAGATTCCAGAGGAGACTGATGCAATTAGAGACTTAGTTACTGAGATAGGCAAAGTAATGTCAGAGGAGACTGATACTATAATTAAAGACTTAGCAACTGAGATAGGCAAAGACATGTCAGAGGAGACTGATGCAATTAGAGACTTAGTTACTGAGATAGGCAAAGACATGTCAGAGGAGACTGATACAATTAGAGATTTAGCTTCTAAGATAGACGAAGAGATTCCAGAGGAGACTGCTGCAGTTAAAAGCTTAGCTCCTGAGGAAGTGAAATCCATTCTAAAGGACCAAGGCTTAGAAACCTTGTCGATGCTAGATTTCCTGCACGACCTAATGTCAGTTGAATTCACTTGTCATTGGAGTGGGACTTTCAGCAACGATGGAAATGTTGAGATCAGTGAAACAATAAGTGCTGGTAATGTAGTCCAGACCATGCCCAGTATGCTACTTTGAAACTATAATAAAAGTGCACAGGCGAACAAGAGCTCATCAAGTTATTCGACTTCCGAAGACCTTAGGCTACGGAAAATAAGTGAGGAGATGACTTTAAGATCTGTTCCCGGAAGGAGAGTGAAAAGAGATGTTCAGGATCGCAATGGTCAGAAATAATTACACACGTTGAACATATCATGGACATTAACTCTTAGGCATTAAGCATTATGTATCTTACACAGACTGAAGTAAAGAAACTTTGTAGTTCTAATTTCATGCTGTTGCTTTAGGCATGCATGTCAGGTATAGGACAGCCAGCCACCTGACGATAGCCACCATAACAATTTTTTATGTTGCCTACATTGTTACACAGTGTCACAGTTACTTCGGTAGACCAATGCAATTTTCTTTTTAAGCGAATAAATTCATTTATACAGAATATTTATTTACTAATTGCTAAAGCAGTGTTTCGATTTCAATGCTACCGATGCACTTACCTGGATTTGATTGCACAATTTGATCAATGATTAAAACATGGTAACTTGGGACCTTAGCATATTCAGCATATTGTTCTTACAAAGCAAGTATACAGATTGAATGCATTGTTGCAAAATTCAATAAATTAAAGGAATCATATGCAACATGGGGAGGGGACAATATGTCTGCATAGTACCATGGGATATGTACAGGAACTTAAAATAAGGTCTGGCAATTAATTTATATTGCATCTTAATTGTATGTATTAATGAAGAGACTTGCAAAAATTAATATAATTTCGATAAAATACAGTCTTTCAATACTGAACAAACCGCAATTGATTTTGAAAATATTGTTAAGCGTCTTCTCCTTCATCACTTATTTGGGGTTGGAGATAGAGCAGTATAATTTTGAGCAAATTACTCGCAATCATAGTGTTTTATGTGTTCTATGTCCATGATCGCGACATTCTCAATGCTAGCCTATATCATGTCCAAAAATGGTCACCCCTGCCATAATTATATATAAATTACTCATAATTAAGTTTAAATTATGATCAAAATAAACATTATGATCGTACTAGGGAAAAACAGTGTCGTCCAAAAATGTAAATTCCTTTTCTCAGTTCAGTAAAAAGTGGACATAGAACTATGTAGTTCTAGGGGCACGAGATAGAGCAGTATAATTTTGAGCAAATTACTCGCAATCATAGTGCTCTATGTCCATTATCGAGACAATCTCTATGCTATACTGCTCTATGTCCAAAAAATGGTCACCCCTGCCATATTTATATATAAATTACTCATATCAAACTTAAATTATGATCAAAATAAATATTAAGATCATACTAGCGGAAAACAGTGCAGTCCGAAAAAGTAAATTTATTCGCCATCAATGAAACAGGGAAAAACATTTTCGTCACCAAATCTTAAAATTCGTTTTTCTCAGTTTCGCAAAAAGTGGACAAAGAACTATGTAGTTCTGGGGCCACGAAAATTGAACTGAGAAGTTGTGTGCCAAGGAATAGTCACCACCACTTTTACGGGGAAAGTTACGCCCATGGCTATAGCACAAAAGATCAACAGATAATACTCAGGCTGACAGACATTTTAATTAAGATCTCCGCATAAACAGCACACCAAGAATATGTCGACCAAATCTCCGTTTGTACACGTATAAATAAACTAAACAAATTACAGGATGACAATGTCAGAATGTGGATGTATTCATAATATTGATATGAATGGTTTTGATATATCAATGTAGCTATATATTTTTTGATGTTTCGCGGAGTACTGGTATTAAATTGGTGGTTAGAAAAAATAAATCGCCAATTAACTGTATGCACAATATTGTTTTTTTTCAGGAACCAAATCAGAAATCATGTCGTTGAGGAAGCACTTGGAGCATTTTGCGCAGAACACTAGCATGCACGGTTTTGGGAAAGTCATCCTCACAAAACGACCGGAAAAGCGCGTTGCATGGGTGATAGTCTTCGTAGCTGCCTGGGCCTTGTTTGCCTACCAGTTGACCAGTGTTCTTACCAAGTACTTTGAGTATTCGAAGAAAACGACGTCCGAATTTGTTTCCGGAAGTGCTCCTTTTCCCGCCATCACACTGTGCAATAGGCAGAGCATTGACTTCTATACGATGCATAAGTTCATGAGGGCGATCGATGGCTTCGGTTGGGAACCAAACGATTCTATGGCTGAGTTTGTCGGAAGAAATAATTCCTTTGCATTCTATGTTGGACTGCTGTTCGACCTATTCGAAAAGTATCGACACGACGAGAATTCCGCGGATGAATTTAATCGTAGAGATATTTATAAGATGTATTCTCGAACAACGATCGCCACAAATCTACCTGACGATGTTTTGAGAGACATTGGCGTTAAGCAAGACGAATTTATTGTTACATGCACCTTTGGTAACTCAAAATGCAATTTTACAGCAATTCTGCATTCTTACTATATAGGCTGTTTCAAGTTTGAGCCTCCCACAACGATAAACACGACTTCTAAGGAGTTTCAGTCTTTATCGGAAGGAATTGAAAACGGATTCTCCGTGACGATTTTCACTGGAACCAAGTTGATGGACAAAAAATTCACGAAAGCTTGGATACCCGGGGTTTTTGAGAAAGGAAGTCCGCTCTCGGGTAGTTCAGGAATACGAGTGGTGATTCATCCACCTGGTACAGAACCGTTTCCGCTTACAGAAGGTTACGATGTTCCACCTGGTTATCTAGCATCCCTGGGTATCATTCCTGGAAGACGCAAACGTCTTGGGCGACCATATGGATACTGCTCCAGAAGAAACAGATACGAGAAAGATTATTTTGATGATGAGGTCAACGACATGAATTCCTATCAGAATGAACCATACAGGAAGATCAGCTGCGAACGGATGTGCATGCAGGAACATGTGATCAAACAGTGCAACTGCTTCGAAGAGTCTCTACCGGATATGGGCGACACTTTCTGCGATGCTAACAACATATGTGTGCACTATGAAGATGGCGAGAACGAGACGGAAAGCAACGGCGACGTGAAATTCAAAAGCGTTGATGACGACCACGATGTCAAGAGCGACACACAGCTGAAGAAGTCATACATCCAGACCTGTAAGAGTGTGGCCAATTTCCAGAAGTGTGTACTGCAAGACGACGACAGCTGTAACGCGACCGTGGTTGCTGACATGCTGCGGAGAATTCGTTGCGCTGACGGAGTTATCAACAGCTTGATGACCGACTTGACGCTGCTTGCGAAGTGCAAGTGCTACCCACCGTGCGACGAATATCGCTATGACGTGTCCTACAGTTTGGCGAAATGGCCGTCGAATGGTTACGAGAGCGGATCTGTTCATTACGATATCTTTGACGAGGAAAACTTCCTGGATCGTTTTTCCGGAGAGAAAAGAGAAATTTACAAGGATTACGTGGACAGAGATGGGATGACTGCATTGATGGACTTCGCGAAGGTAAACGTCTACGTGACGGATAGCAACGTTCTGCAAACGATTGAAGAGCCGGCCACTGTGTTGACTCAACTCATCTCGGAAATTGGTGGCCAGTTGGGGATTTGGATCGGAGTTTCCGTGATTACAATCTCGGAAGTGATTGAGACCGTTCTTACAATAGCCACAGCAAGCTGTCGAAAGTTTTATCACAAGTGTAAGGCCAAGAAAACCGATTCGGCTGTCGATCCTTCGAATAATTCGGAAATAAATGCGGAGAAGTAGGAAGCTAAACTGCATGACGGGACGCGTGGAATTTGCTGAAGGTAGCACAATTTACAGCAGCGTGAAATTCAAAGGTTAAAAACGAATGACCTAACATAATCGCTTTCTATACAAGGGCTGTGCCTATTCAATGACAAGTCAAGGACCTCCTTATATCTCCTTGCATCGACCGCTCTTAATGGAATAGAACATCCACAGACTGAGGTTATTTTGTGATCCGTTCCTCTTAGAGTATAGATATGAAAGACCCACATTATCTGTTTCACTGGCAAGCAACACATACGAGTGCCTTGTCATACCTCCGAAAACTTTCGACACAGATACTACCATCATATAGTAGCAGCAGGCTATCAGTCCATGGGCGCCCGCATATATATATGGGTCCCTTGAAAAGTGACACTTAGCCTATTATTCATCTACGACAGTTGTGGGGTATTAACAAATTTCTTAACACAAAAGTGCTAATCGTGATCGTAACCTCCAAATTTCTAAAGCGCTACTCGAAAGGCGAGCGCGGGGCACCAGCTTATTCACTAGCGCTGCGTTGCGTCGAAAGGGTTGCCCGCAAGAGTAGTCCACAGGTGGTTTGGGTCGAGTTACCATAGTATCACCAATGATACTTGTCTTGTTTTGTCTATAACCATCCTCGGACCGAGGGTTGGTCGCTCCACAAAATGTTTTCTCCGCCTTTCTCTGTCCTTTCTTTCCATCATCATCATCATCATCATCATCATCATCATCATCATCATCATCATCATCATCATCATCATCATCATCATCATCATCATCATCCGATCGAAAGGCAAGACTAATGATAGGCGTAATACACAAAAGTGATACGAGAAATTAATTAACATTACTTTTATAAACCTCGATGAAAAATACCCATGGCCATAATTTCATACTCTGCATTTTCAAGCTATTGCTAAAATATATCACCTTGGCGATTGCATTTTGCCCATACTGCAAAATGCCCGCAGGCGCCCATGTACCAGTTGAAAATGTATAACCTAGCGTCTACATGTACCCAGGCCCGCCGACAGAAATTCCGGGCCCCTGGGCTGAGCAATTACGGGCCCCAAACTTTCAATAGACTTATGGAGCAAATTTACACAAAACAAACAAAAATAACAACAGTGTGGATATGATGCTTGCATTTATGAATTTAATCAGTTCTTAATGCTAAGAATTTAATTTTCATATAATAGGCCTATGGTAGCATGGGCGGAGTTTGGTTTCCGTTCTTGGAGGGGCTAAATTTGTTGAGACTGAGACTCGGTCCAGAAAACGAGCGGGGCCGAGAAAAAGTTGATGACCTTTTTTTAGTCCATGGCCTGAAATCTCAAATCTGGCCGAAAAATACAAATTTTCCAGGGTCAAACAAAGTTGATGACCTTTTATTAGTCGTTCGTAAGTTTCGCGTGGGGGTCTAAATCCGAGAAAAGATACCATTTACACGGTTAAAAATGACTCTGGGTCTTCTTGAGGAGCCCTCCACTAGCCCATGATAAACTCCGCCCATGTATGGCTGTCAGCAGGCAACCAGATCTGGATTTAACTGCAACAATATCTCTTATAATAAACTGCATGGTAGTTCTCCATCTTGTCTGCGAACCTAAAAATTGCACCTCGAAAATACTCTTTCTTCATCGTTTGGAAAATTGTCCGAATGTCTTGGAGGACCGTTTATTTTAAGCTTGATAGCAGCCTATATCGTCTTAATCGTTTGTGTATAGGCCTAAACGCGGACCCTGGCGGCAGAGTGCCATCTCAAAACAATGCCTCTTTACAGTTTCCATAATTTCAGCATTTTCATAATTCTTATTTAAAATGTCTTCATTTGGAATTAAGATATTAACACCACAAATTTAATTTTCATCCATTCAGTTTATACGATCATTAAAAACAAGCAGGCACGTTTAATTCACTAGAATCAACCGCTGTATAGGAGTAGGCCTAATTACTGGTTCTGAATGCCTGTCGATTCTGACTTGAAATAGTGTGGGATTGTATAAGCTTAGGCCTACCAACGTTTGTCTTTTCAAACTTAGTAGCCTTTTCTTTTTTGTCTTTGTGCTCCAGATTTGTGTTCATAGAATATTTTATCGTTGTGCGAGAAATTTATCATTAGATTTTTGTTCACTTGTGATTGAATTCGGACAACGCACAATTTAGCAAAAGAACGTTCTGAGACGGAAGTGAGCGTGTTCTTTGACAAAACACTGATAACTATGGTAATGGACAGTTGTTTGAAACTTAAACAGTTGTAGCAGTGTAACAGTAATAGCCTATTTAGGCTCTATTTAAAACAACATAAATCACAAACAATAGGCTAAGTAATTAGTAATATGAGTGATTATAGGTTGGGGCCCGCCGCCCGTAATCAACATATGAAACATATTATAATCACTGTAGCCCGGGCCCCCTCCGGGCCCCTAAAAGTCGCCGGGCCCCTGGGCATTTACCCCCCTGCCCCCCCCTCGGCGGGCCTGCATGTACCGTGTCGTGTGTACTGCACAGCACTGGTGATCCTATGGGGAAGGACAGAGTCACATCACTCATCTTAATATGTGGATTACGTCTTAAAAATTCAATGGCTTCATGTCTCACTAAAAGACAAACCAAACATTCGCTGCAAATTAAAGACCTGTCAAAGAAATTGAGTGGACCTGTACGTTAAGCGCCCTCGTGAGGTTATAGTAAGGTGTTATAATAAGTGTTCACGTAGGCTACATACATGCGCATAAAATAACAAAATTCACATTGAATAAAAACAGCAGGCCTAGTGAGTTTATTCAGATCTGGAGTTGAATTTAGATGGTACCTGTGTCTCATGATATGACGTCTATCTCTATTAGACCCTAAATGTATCAGACATGTAGGCTATCTCGCAGGATGAAATATTACCTATAGTTAGATCAATCCTTCATCTGTCCTTGGCATAATGAAAAGAAGCGCAATATTTTAACGACTTTGTTCTCCTGTAAAACCTTCAAGCCCAGATTGTCAAATTCGAGAGTGCGTGTGATGATTCCGCCTTCAAATAGCGCTGAACAAATATCCAATAATAATAAGACCCGCATTTGCTACACAGACAAATTTCGATTTAGGAAAAAAGCAAGTTCCACGTCGACCTACAGGACAGACTTCATAATAATTACTATGAGTCTATGACCTCTCCAGTGAATCATGATTTTGAAGACAATTTAAATTGACGCGACCATCAATTTCTACCCTGTGTTTTTTGATTATGCCGCCAAGTAAATCGTAAGATTACATTAGGATTCATGGCATGTGCACGGCTGGCTCAGTGGTCTGGAATGGCCTTCCTTTAGAGCTACGCTTGCACCCTGGGACTCTTCCAGAATCCTTCCTCACCAAACTTAAAACTGTTCTTTTTACGCGCTGGAGTCGGGAGCGCCTCTAAGTAGTTTACTGTTTACTTGAAGGGGCGCTATATAAATTTCAGAATGAATGAATTTAAGGCAGCTCTTTTAAGTCAGAGGAAATAGATTATATTATTACAACTCCCCGACCTTATGACATAACCTAGATGGCGCTAATAAATTGTATGCGAAGGACTTGCCCATGGGCCTTATAACATGGGACCCGTTCTGCTACAGGAGGCGACAGTGATACACGATGTAGCGTCACCAGATTAGTATGAACAATGAATCCAATGTGCAAGAACAGGGTAATCAGTCACTTGGTTAGATGAACAGCCGCTATGCACCTCCATCTGGCATCCAGACTTGAACCTTCGCTGAACGCAGGATGTAGTAGTTCCAAC
>CATKHU010000049.1:30000-32500 GCA_949752735.1 Lumbricus terrestris
TACTAATGATACTAATGATACCAATGATACTAATTATTAGGGTATAGCAAGAAAAACGTTTTGGTTTAAAATGAACTTTGGGATAATTTCAAAGGTTGCTCTAGACCCATAACATAAGACTTAGTATTAAAGTAAAATTGTATCAAATTTATTCCATCTAACTTTGCCGCCGAGCACCTCAAGTTTAGTCTATTTTCGCCTGTTAAAAGCCATGCATAAGAGACGCGCACTGTGCAAATGCATTATTGAAAATGGCGCTAAAATAGTCCTTCCTCATTGGGGTGGTTTCTAGTGCGCTAGAAAGTCAATATTAAAAATGGCGATGATATTTTCTTCATGCGTTACAAGATATGTGCCGATAACGATTGATGATATGAGTGAAACGCATTGTCAGCATTTGAACATTTTGTGAAGCGTAATTAAGGACCACAAGGTTTTTTCAACCTTAATGATTTTTTCCATTTTTTAAAGTTAGAATAATGCATTGGGGGACAGTCCATAAATGACGTCACGTGACTGGAGGGGGAGAGGGTCACACATCTATGACGATTTGTGACGGTTCTTTGCTAGATATCATATGACTTTTGTTTTAACGTGTGACGAGGGATCAAAGGAGATCGCCCTATGGTGCGTGACGTCGTTTATGGACGACCCCTTGTTTGTAGCTCATTGTTGTCGGAATTGCCAAACAAATTTACCTGCCGTGCCATAAAATGTGGCTCACAATATTCCTATTTTTAGGCCTAATTACTACTGCAGATAAGAAAATAGTCAAATTTCAGCAGTGTTAATGCAATGCTCAATAGTGCGGTATACTTGAATAACTTCAAGGCCATGGCGGCAAAGTTAAGCAGCATGTCAGAAACAAAATTTCTATACCAGACACTATCCAATAGATAGGAGCAACAAATTATTATATCCCAAACATAATCCTTTCTGGTCACTATACCCTACTAATTATGCCAATAATACTAATGATACCAATGATACTAATGATACTAATGATACTAATGGTACCAATGATACTAATGACACCAATGATACTAATGATACCAATGATACTAATGATACCAATAATACTAATGATACCAATAATGCTAATGATACCAATGATTCTAATGACGCAAACAAGTGAACATTTAGACACATCTATGAAAAATACCCATGTCCATAATTGCAGTTTAAAGCTCTTGTAAAAATGTCTCACCGTGACCAATATATTTTGCCCATAATGCAAAAAATGTCTGCAGGCATCCATATAATGCAAGTCGAATATTGTATACTATGTGTGCACTGATGATCCCATGGGGAGAGCAAAAGTCACCTCACCTATGCATCTTAAAGTCTTCTCCCAATGTACGGATTAGGGTGACCTGGGCAAGTTGACGGCGGGGGCAAGATGATTGTTGCGCTATAAAATTATAATGCGTGGAAGGAAACCAGTCTAACAGGATATGTAGTAAAGAAGAAAACAAGCTCTTCCTTTTGGGGAATTGCGACAACGTGCTAAGGTGCTTCGATTGCTGTTTTTTTCTTGAAATTAACGTTTCCTATCTGCCTCTTAACACATTTCGTGGTTATAAAATAACGTTTATCTTAATCCCCATGAATGCAAAAAAATTGAGAAATAGGTCGTTTTGTTAAGCATTTATTTTGAGTTGTTACTGATGTATTTTGTGTTTCCAAATCACCAGTATACAAATCATAGCTCCTGGGTTTTGTTTAGTGCCCCTGTGGGGGCAAGATGGCGGGGGCAAGTTGGCGGAACTCGACCAGTGCTAAACCTTGTGACATGAAGCGTGTTTAGCCTATGAAGGACGTGGAAGCTTTATTTGCGACTTTTGTTGAGACTTCTAATAACAAAAGACATTGAAATTTTTATAAACATTGCCATTTTATTCAAAACATTTATCTATCGTCTTTATCAAGACTGAATTTCTTAACCAATACAAATTTGTATAGTTTGAGACTTTTGTTCAGTGTTGTGCACAAGACCAAAAAACCAAGACCAAGACCAAGACCGAGTGTTCCAAGACCAAGACCAAGACCAAGACCGAGTGTTCCAAGACCAAGACCAAGACCGAGTGTTCCAAGACCAAGACCAAGACCAAGACCGAGTGTACCAAGACCAAGACCGGTCGAAAAAAGGCTAGATTGATGATTTCTCTGAAAAATACAGGGATTTTTCCAATTTTCCGGCTTGAAATTTCTGACGAACCTTTTTTTTAGTCGCCCGATGATTAAAATTTTAAAATTTGCTGTCTTTTCCTTCACGAAAAATTCTTATGACATTCCTTTTTTGCCTTCAAGACCAAGACCAAGACCGTACCTTCAAGACCAAGACCAAGACCAAGACCGGACCTTCAAGACCAAGACCAAGACCAAGACCGCCTCATTCAAGACCAAGACCAAGACCGCAATTTTCTGGTCTCGAGACCGTCTCGAGACCAAGACCGCGGTATCGAGACCACATCACTGCTTTTGTTGATAACCAAGGTCA
>CATKHU010000049.1:37500-40000 GCA_949752735.1 Lumbricus terrestris
AGGTAGACTCTTAGATCTTGCAATAAAATTAATGTTGTCATTTACAAATCTAATCTCTTTCCGTTCACTTTGCTATAGATGGCAAATGCGTTTGGTTACTGAGGTCCGTCTCAAGTCGGAATAAAGAGCAGGGTCGTATACTATAGGATTGAGTGCAGATACGTTGCAGGAAAGAATAGGACTATTTGTTATTGGTTCAAAGTCTAAAATAAATGGTGAAACTTATCGTTGAAGTCTTGCTTCATACAGAGAAAATTTACGCTGGTTGGCGATGCACAATTTATAGCCCTGGGTTTAATTACTTAATGTTACTTGAGTAGGGTAATTAGGTTTCCGGTTGTGTTTCATCGTTTATCAGGATGTTTTATGACTCGATGTCTTGCATTTCTGGTCGTAGCCTTCTTCGCTTTTTGCTGCACATCGTCACTTGGTTGCTTCTCTTGTCCTAACGTCAGCAGGGCAACGTAGAGACTTCGCCAACCAGCATTCTGGAATTGGTCGATTGCATGGGATCTCACTATAGGCCAAGGGCGGATACAGGAATTTTCGAAGGGGGCCAAAATTTTTGGTCTTATGAGACAGGAGAAAAAATTTTTAGTCATCGACCAAATTTTCCGGAAAAAAATACCATTATTTCATCCGCCGAAAAAACTGATGACCTTTTTTTATTATTTTTTTTTTAGTCATCGCCCAATTTTTCGGGAAACATCCGCCGCTGAATCGACGGGGGCCAAGTCCCGTGCGATTTTGTAATAGGGGGCCTCATGTCCTGTTTTTCTCTCCCACTACATTTATTTAATGGCTTGTTGAAACCAAATGGGGGCCACGTCCCATGCAATTTTAAAATGGGGGCCATGGCCGGATTGGCCCCTGGATCCGCCCCTGCTATAGGCCTACGTGAGTTTCGTATTTTTTTGTCTGGTTCTGTTCCGCATGCATTTAGAAACCATTCCTAATTTTCGTGTTGTGTCACTGGACACGAAACGACTCTGCCAAGTTACTATTAATTATTGGAATCATATCAAGACGCGACACAGGTTCGAACATAAATCTTCTTGTGTAGGCAAGTAGACGGACGGCTAGAGTAGAGTGTATTGTCCTTACACTCGGAGCGCAAGACTGGTAAGAGCAAACTACATGTAGGCAAATCAGACATTTTATGTAACCGGTAGTCACACACGTTTACTAACGTAGGGGTCAGTTCACGCCACAAATAAATTCTCGGCAGAGCAAAAATTCCGGTAGACTTGTGGCAGTGCAATGTCCAGGGCAAAGGTTTTTACCGGGACATGACATTGTGTCCTGCATTGCTTGACCTGCTGTAGCGATACCACGGTGCGAATTTCTTATGAAGAGATATTTGGAGTTTCTGGTGGAGGTTGTGGGCGGCGACAGATAGGCCTTTTTCATTTCCGTATTTTAAAGAGTAGAGTGATTTGAGGACAAGAATGGTATGGTGGTATTTTGTGGGTTTTCATAACAGTATGAGCGAAGACAGTCTGGAAAACTATTATACGGGTCATAATGTGGCGTCTACTGCAGTGTACGGTCAGGTGAAGTGAATAGCACTCAGCCTATCCTGGTTCAGTGTGGTTTCGCTCCAGGGATAATAAGCTATAGCTGCGACTATGGGAACCAAGCATCAAACAAATTCTCTGAGTAATATGAGTAGTAGTATAAGAGAGAGTTCGTGGACAATAGATCATACACAATAGCCCATTGTTCGCCGACTCTCGACCCTTCCGTTGTCCAAGAAACCTCCCATTGTTGACCGACGCTCGACGCCCTTTGTGCTCGTACCGCTAAGATATAATGGCGCTATAGAAGTTAAAGTTTTGGGTTCATTTACAAGGACGCAATGTGAAAATATGTCCGTTTAAAAGCTATTTCACACATCGAGCAATGCTTCCAATGGTCCGATAGAAGCTAAAACATCATATTAATATTGCTATTATATGCATAATGCATTTTCGAGTGGCGCTATTGAAATATAGCATTTTTAAACATAGCGAGTGGTGTTTCCATCAGTGCTACAGATGTTCAAGCATCAAGTTTACTGCTAGAATGTCGCTATAGACGCTAATTCCTAAAGTGCATGCTTTTCGAGCTAAGATGGATTAGTAGCTAAAACATCGGACACATTCCTAGAATGCAAAGTATCGAGTGACACTACAGAAGTCTTTTACTGCTAAGCATTTTCGCACAACATGATTAGAATCTTATATGTTAGCAGCAATGTCCAAGCATAATTCAAACCATAAGGACACCAATTCATGCTTTTCCCAGAAGAATACATAAAACTATGTTACCATCACAAGCAGTGTTATTTCAGTTATGGTTTTTCAGTTACAGTTTCAGTTACAGTTATCTATTTTTTTTATTTTTCAGTTACAGTTTCAGTTACAGTTAACTGCAATGAGATTTTTCAGTTTCAGTTATAGTTATTTCTTATTTTTCAGTTACAGTTTCAGTTACAGTTATTACGTGTATATTCAAACGT
>CATKHU010000049.1:45000-68371 GCA_949752735.1 Lumbricus terrestris
CTTCCGTCCGTTCTCAAGAGGCCCAAGGGCTCCTTTGTGGATGGATACCCCGCACGGATCAAGCTCCGATAGATGATGTCGTTCAGAGCTGCGTGTCTCGGCAAGCGGCCCGGTCCAAGCGCGCAGGAGAGCCCGTGATGGCCATCTGCCAACACCGGGGCCCCGCAGAAGCACCCATGTGGTCCGCAAAGTGGGACTCCCAACCGCAATCCAGCCGCCACCCTGATCGACTCGTCATCTAGCCTAAGCCCGCAGCTTGTGACTGGTAAGGCCAACAGCCAGTCCCCTGCGTGTGGGGCTGATATGGCCTTAAGGCGCGCCTGATTTGTTGGATCGGGGAAACTGGCGTTTAGGCAAGAGACGACCCCGTCGATCAGAGGTGTGTCCCAAGCTGATTGTTTATGGGCGAGGCCACCCTCTGGGCATTCCGCGGTACTTGCCTCGCACCATCTGATAGTCAGTGCCACACGTTGTTGGTCAGCTGGCGTTGTGTCTCCCAACATGGTGGACTGGAGCAGATCGGTTCCTGTGGCTGAAGCCAGAAAGGCGGGTAGTGCCAGCGAGGTAACCGATCGGATTCCCAGTCCGCCCCTTTTAATGGGGAGTGAGGCCTGAAGCCATGCGTTATCCGATAAGGGGAGGTTGAGAACCGTGCCCAGGCCAGATCGCAAGGCTGCATCGTATTGCAGTAGTCCCGGATGGTCAACACAAGGACAGCTGCGCAATGTGTGTAGCAGCCTCGTCGCACTGAGCGAATACCTCAGCAGAATGAGAGCATCATGCATGGAAATGTTTGATAGTTTCTCGATCATCTGCTTTAGTTCGACCGTGCGAGCCTCCAAGGCCTCTTCCAACGCTCCTTGGGTTGACAAAGGGGCCCCCAAGAGCGAAGCATTCTGCGGCTTGGTCCTTGAAAAGAGTTCCAGTGGGAGTTTGTCATCTCCGACGCTGGGAGAAGTTGAGATTAGCTCGCAATTCGAGCGGTTGAGTTGCAAACCGAGATCCTTGCATTTCAACTCCAACAGTCCAACGTCCTCAGCCACCACCATCGCCACTCCCCCGAGAGTGAGGTCGTCAAGAAAGCCAAGAGTAAGTGGTGACGACATCTGAGTCAAGATAGGTTGAAGAGGTAAACAGAACAGCAGAGGGCCAAGCGGGTCGCCTTGTTGGGGTCCGACCTGCGACAAAAGCGTGAAAGCGCCATATTTCAGATTCGATGGCTCAGAGTAGGCCATAAAGCAAAAAGAAGCGAGTTCAGGAAGTATTTCATAGAGTGATTGTAGCATTTTGTCTCTGAAGAGGGTATTGAAGGCATTGGAGAAATCTAATTTTACCCGGATTGATTCGTCGTCCATGTTATCCAAGAATCGCCTTGCTGCATGCACCGCCGTCTCGCAGCCCCCGCAACTCCAACTCCCACCTGTCTCGGGGATAAGTAATCCACCACTCTAGGCGCCGCGTAAGCGCTTGCGCACTTGGCCGTAAGTCGGCGCCAATAATAGCCGATTACAATGGGGCGCAAGCCCCCCCCCCCCCGAGCTTTTGCGCAGAGCGAAGAGGGTACCACCAAAGAGGGTGGCTCTTATCTCAGAGGGGCACGAGCCGGCCAACAGCAGGTTAACCAGGGCCGTGATCACTGACAAAAGGCCAGGGCCGAGGTCTGCTTGGCCCACCAATTCCAGGATGTGTTGGGGGCGGATGCCATCAGGACCCCCTGCGGATCCCGCAGGAAAGTTTCGAATGCAGGATAATACCTCAGCCTCTGTAACCTGGATGAGAGCCGTTACAGGTGGGCTCGGAATCGGTGGTCGATCTCCAGGGGGTGCTGGGTGTTTCAGCCTCAGCTCTTCTAGCGTGGCCTCGTTGATTGGGACTGGTTTGTCATCAGAGCACAGTATTCGCGCTGCCGCCCTGATGTTTCCATCCTCCAGTTTTGCGGACACAGCTGCAGCAATCGTCTGCTCCCAGCCCGTCAACCCCCTAGCTCCCCGGTCCGAGCTCTCCTGCGGGGTGAATAGCGTGGTAATATCCAGTGGCACCCTGGTGAAAAATTCACCAGCTCGTGCTTTGATTTTGGAGGTCAGATTATGTCGTCTGCCTCCCCTCGTCGGTTGAGCGAGTGTGAGGGCCCCAAAAGACAGCAAGTGTTGCCAGAGGAGCGGAGAGTCCGGGTCCTGCAAAATTCGACCAATAATGGTTGTCAGCAAACCACATAGGCTGTGTCTGGCAGCTTTGGGTATATGTTTGATGAGCCGTGTTTGTAGATATGGAGGACAGATCGGAACCATATCGGGTTCCGACTGAGCAAAAGCCGTGGGTAGCCCAGGGGCTCCAGAAGACGATTGGGTCGGTGCCGTGACGGGTATCGACCCTGGGGGAGAGAGTACCATGGGTGGCTTGTGAGATCCTGAACAAGGGTTATCCCTGGGTCCGTGCCTGTGCACCAGGCCATTTTTATGGTGTAGCTTCCACTCGGAGAAACAAACTCCGCAAGTTCCCCTAGCTTTCCCTACAGGTCTTGTTGGGAAGGTATCACCTGGTGTTTGTTCCATATTTAAGACATTGGAACATCTAGAATTTCGTCCGCCGACGTCTAACGTTAAATGGACCAGCGAACAGAGGGGCGTGGCAGGCCAATGGCCGACGCCCGACGCACTATTATCTGCTTCCAATTAGTATTGAAAATGGTCTTAAATACAACCTGGAGCAGGTGAGAAGCCTTTCGGTCAAGCCAGACAAGTAGTTACATTAAAATCGTCAGTAAAATCAAGCTAGCGATGGAAAAACCGAAAAGATGTCAACACTAAATAAACAAGCCGACATCTTCGGCTAGGGCCATTCCAGACATATCAAACTTATTATTATTATTATTATTATTATTATTATTATTATTATTATTATTATTATTATTATTATTATTTATTATTATTATTATTATTATTATTATTATTATTATTATTATTATTATTATTATTATTATTATTATTATTATTTATTATTATTCTCATCATCATCACCATTGTCAAAAAACTGTAACTCGCGCAATGTCACATCGTATTGTGAATCTATATTATGCATGATAAATATTATTATGACGTTCAATGTGTCAACGAGCACATTCTATTTAATTTGACAGCCTTGACAGGACAATATTGAAATTCTTGATTAATTGGTTTTAAGCTCAGAAGGCGTCGCGACATCGACTTAGTAATGGCATTGGCGAACCAATAAAGCATTATTAAAACCATATTTCATCAATGTAAATCATGACACAGAATAAGCTGGGAATAAAAAAATAATAATATCAAAAGCGGGTAGCATAAAATGCATTCTAAGTAAGTATGTAAAAAATCAAGTTGATAAACCGCAACCAGTAACAACATTGAGTAAATATTTAATGCAGCGCACAACATGAAGAAGTGTGATAGTTTGATAAAAAAAAATAACAAATAACAAACTCGCATAGTTAGGCTACAAATGCTCCTACAGCGTGTTCAAGTTGAAAAGTGAGCAGGGTCGAGGCCGTCAGGTTGATATTGAAAAAGGTCTACGCTTGAATTTTTCAATTCATTCCTTCTTGTAGCATTCGTTATCTAATGCACCGACTGCTGTACATGGCGACATATTCCACCACGAATAAATTTTTTGAGATTAGAATCGCGGTGCTAAATCGTTTTTGAACATAGACCCATTGTGACAAACGAGTAACACAGGTAGGACTAAATGTTTTCTAGGAAAATTGTGGTGGAATGACTGGGAAAAAAACAGAAAAGTTGACAAGAATCCGGCTTCGTAGGCTACACATCGATGATCTGCGTCCTAAATCTTTACACCACGTATTAGAAGAAATTTTAGAGGCGTAGCTTTTTAGTAAATCAATGCAAACTGGTGATGTATCAAAGGAATAGAGAGATACCTTCATGAGATTATCCTGTAGAAAAGCGAGAATGCCATTCAATGTGGATGGTAAAGGGACCTACATGTATCACAGCAAATGAACGACTCTGAGCCAAGGCACGTCAATAGCTTATGTCAATGTTTGCGTGCGATAATAAAATCATTATTGTGTGTCATGGTCTCTCAGGATGCTCTGCAACTCGTTGTCATGCATTTCTGGTCGTAGATTTCTTCGCTTTGCTGCACATCGTGACTTGGCTGCTTTCCAAGTCCAAACTTCAACAGTGTAACACAGAGGCTTCACTACCCAGCATTCCGGAATTGGTTGCCCATCATCGTACGACGTGAGTTGTTTGCCATTTATTTATCTCTATGCTGAATTTTGGCCTAACGATTAATTTCTGGTCGAGCTTTAAAATTTGTGATTCCTTCCAGCACGTCGTATCTGTGTAAAACTGATTTTAAAACTATGTTTGCTATCAAAAACAAAAATGACCTAAATTTGCGTTTGAAATTGACAAATATATACTAAACCACATTTTTTAAATTTTGTATATGCACTTGTTATAGCGCCCCTACAAAATCTTTCACTACTTAGAGGCGCTCCCGAATGCAGAGCGGACACTGCATTGAAGTTTCACGCCGAAGCGCTGAGCAATTGCGAGTGAAAGACTAGCCCAAGGTCCCTACGCGGCGGCCTGAGGCTTGTGATTCCTTCCTTCCTGGGTTCGAACCTTTCCAAGGCAACGACGCCACCACTACACCACCGCGTCCCATAAATAATTATGTGCTAGTCAAAAACAAACTCACACCACCAGTGGCGTAGACAAGGGGGCTTGAGGATTTAACACCCCTCATTGGAATAGGAAAAACGTTTTTTAAAGTTATTCGTCTGCTTATTTAAAAAAAACAAAGCATTCGGCCATAAAAACCCATCGGAAATTCCTGGCTACCCCACTGCACAGCACCATAATGCTATAGGTTCATTCATTCATTTTTTTTATTCATTTCAAGAATTTATATAGCACCCTTCCAGAAATCCACTCGGAAGCGCTCCGAGTCCAATCACGGTTAGCTCTTATAATTTTACTTTTTGATATAATTACATTATTAAAACTACATGTATACATATATTCTAAATGTTCTCCCATATATGACTCTAATACACGATCAATAAATCATTAAAAGGACGTTTAGTTGTAACTGCAATGAGACATCGAGATGGCATTTTGTTTCTGATCTGACTTTGCTGGGGGTACGCCGCCATTATTTGATTTATTTTTTACTTGGGAGTACAATAAAAAATACAGTTTGAGAATCGCTGGCCTAGGCCCTATTAAGACGATTCTAAATACCAACTTTAGATCCCTGTTCGTTGGGTGTCGCTATAGCACGTGCCACAAAAGATCAACAGATAATACTCAGGCTGACAAACATTTTAATTCAGATCTCCGCATAAACAGCACACCAAGAATATGTCGACCAAATCTCCGTTTGTAGCCTACACGTGTAAATAAACTAAACAAATTACAGGATGACAATGTCAGAATGTGGGTGAATTCATAATATTGATATGAATCGTTTTGATATATCAATGTACCTATATATTTTTTGATGTTTCGCGGAGTGCTGATATTAAATTGGTGGTTCGAAAAAATCATTCGCCAATCAACTGTATGCACAATGTTCTTTTTTCAGGAACCAAGTCAGAGATCATGTCGTTGAGAAAGCACCTGGATAACTTTGCCCAGAACACTAGCATGCACGGTTTTGGGAAAGTCATCCTCACAAAACGACCGGAAAAACGCGTTGCATGGGTGATAGTCTTCGTGGCTGCCTGGACTTTGTTTACCATCCAGTTGACCAGCGTTCTTACCAAGTACTTTGAGTACTCGAAGAAAACGACGTCTGAATTTGTTTCCGGAAGTGCACCATTCCCAGCCATCACACTGTGCAATATGCAGAGCATTAACTTCTATACGATGCATAAGTTTATGAAGGCGATCGAGGGTTTCGGTTGGGGACCGAACGACTCTATGGCCGAGTTTGTCGGAAGAAATAATTCCTTTGCATTCTTTGTTGGACGGTTGTTCGACCTATTTGAAAAGTTGCAAGACGACGAGAATTCCGCGAGAGAATTTAATCGTGAAGAGCTCTATAAGATGTATTCCCGAACAACGATCATCGCAAATCTACCAGGCGATGTGTTGAGAGATATTGGCGTTAAACAAGACGAATTTATTGTTGCATGCACCTTTGGTAACTTACAATGCAATTTTACAGCAATTCCGGATCCTTATTATATAGGCTGTTTCAAGTTTGAGCCTCCCAAAACGTTAAACATGAAGTCTAAGGAGTTTCAGTCTTTATCGGAAGGAATTGAAAACGGATTCTCCGTGACGCTTTTTACTGGAACCAAGTTGATGAACACAAAATTCACGAAAGCCTGGATACCCGGAGTTTTTGAGACAGGAAGTCCGCTCTCTGGTAGTTCAGGAATACGAGTGGTGATTCATCCACCTGGTACAGAACCATTTCCGCTTACAGAAGGTTACGATGTTCCACCTGGTTATCTGGCATCCCTGGGTATCATTCCTGGGAGACGCAAACGTCTTGGGCGACCATATGGATACTGCTCCACAAGAAACAGATACGAGAAAGATCATATTGATGATGAGGCCAACGATTCCGATCAGAATGAACCGTACAGGAAGATCAGCTGCGAACGGATGTGTATGCAGGAACATGTGATCAAACAGTGCAACTGCTTCGAAAAGTCTCTACCGGATATGGGCGACACTTTCTGCGATGCTAACAACATATGTGTGCACTATGAAGATAGCGTAACTGAGAGCAGCAACGACATGAAATTCGAGAGCTTCAAAGACGACCACGATGTCATGAACGACACACAGCTGAAGAAGTCCTACATCCAGACCTGTAAGAGTGTGGCCAATTTCCAGAAGTGTGTACTGCAGGACGACGACAGCTGTAACGTAACCGTGGTTGCTGACATGATGCGGAGAACTCGTTGCGCTAATGGAGTTATTATCGACTTGATGACCGACTTGACGCTGCTTGCGAAGTGCAAGTGCTACCCACCGTGCGACGAATATCGCTACGACGTGTCCTACAGTTTGGCGAAATGGCCGTCGAATGGCTACGAGAGCGGGTCGATTCATTACGATATCTTTGACAAGGAAAACTTCCCGGATCGTTTTTCCGGAGAGAAAAGAGAAATTTACAAGGATTACGTGGACAGAGATGGGATGACTGCATTGATGGACTTCGCGAAGATAAACGTCTACGTGACAGACAGTAACGTCCTGCAAACGATTGAAGAGCCGGCCACTGTGTTGACTCAACTCATCTCGGAAATTGGTGGCCAGTTGGGGATTTGGATCGGAGTTTCTGTGATTACAATCTCGGAAGTGATTGAGACGGTTCTTACAATAGCCACAGCAAGCTGTCGAAAGTTTTATCAGAAGTGTAAGGCCAAGAAAACTGATTCGGCTGTCGATCCTTCGACTAATTCGGAAGTAAATGCGGAGAAGTAGGAAGCTAAAATGCGTGATCGGACGCTTGGAATAGCACAATTCACAGGAGCTTGAAATTTAAAGATAAAAAGGAATGGTATTGCTTTCTACAAGCGTTGTGTTCATTCAATGAATAGTCAAGGTCCTCCCTATCTCCTGGCAGTGACGGTAATTAATGGAGTAGAAGATCTACGGCATCATTTTTGCGATCCTGCCGCTTGGAGTAGATATGAAAGACCCACATCGTCATGTTGGACTGGCATGCAACCCATTTGGGAGCCACCTTATATCCCGGAAAACGTTGGACTCAGATACTACTACCATCCTGGTAGAAGCAGGTTATCAGTTTGTGGGCGCCCGCACAGAGGGGCCCTCGAAAACCGACACATAATATATTCATCTACTACTGTTTGGTTTTAATAAATTTCTTTACACAAGAGTACTAATGATACTAATGATACCAATGATACTAATTATACCAATAATACTAATGATACCAATGATACTAATGACACTAATGATACTAATGGTACCAATGATACTAATGATACCAATGATACTAATGATACCAATGATACTAATGAAGCCAATAATACTAATGATACCAATGATTTTAATGACGCACACAAGTGAACATTTAGAAACATCTATGAAAAATATCCATGTCCATAATTGCAGTTTAAAGCTCTTGTAAAAATGTTTCACCGTGACCAATATTATATTTTGCCCATACTGCAAAAAATGTCTGCAGGCATCCATATTATACAAGTCGAATATTGTATACTATGTGTACACAGATGATCCCATGGGGAGAGCAAAAGTCACCTCACCCATGCATCTTAAAGTCTTCTCCCAATATACGGATTATACGTATAGCCTACGTCATACAAGTTAATGGTTTCATATCTCACTGAAAGGCATTTCAGACGTTTACTGCATGTTAAAGATCTGTCAAAGAAATTGAGTGGACCTGTAGGCTACGTTAAGCGCCATCGTGAGGTTAAGAAAGGCTCTATATAAATGTTCATATAATTATACATGCGCATAGAATGATAAAATGCACATTGAATAAAAACAGCAGCTCCTAGTGAGTTTATTTAGTTGAATTTTAGATGGCACCTCTGTCTCATAGTACAACGTCTATCTCTCTAGGACCTATATGTATCAGATAGGCCTTATATACATCGCAGGATTATATATTACGCTACTTAGATAAAACGTTCGTCTGTCGTTGACATGATGATGATGATGATGATGATTTTCTAAGATGATTGCCTGTAATCTTTGCTGTACTCCCTCCGGCACATCAGCTGCAATCTCTTCCCATAGCGGGGCCAGAATCTCGGTAACATCCTCTTTGGTTTGCTTCCTCGATGTCTCGGTGATGACTGCACAAGTAGAATCGGTCGTTGCAAGCGGCTCTTCGTCTGCTACGATAACCGGTTCAGCGGTGCATTGAATTCCTCTCTTTATCCAGATGGGTCGACTGGTCGGATTCATGACTCTGAGTGGCAGATCAAAAGTCCGGTGTGGGAGCAGGGTCCCTGCTAGAATGAGCCCGGAGTCCAACAGTTGAGGTCTGACAGCCCATTGTGTGGTTACCGCCTTCAGGTTTGGTAATACTGCATGTGTCGTTATGTCCATTTCGCTATTTGATGGCACTTGAACATCACGAGAAACGATTATTTTACGACATAGTCCTGAACGGGTTTTACCATGAACAGTGAACCAAAAGTTCCGCACGAGGACCCATCTTTTCCCCATGTGCCACAGGACATTTTCTTTCACCATCCAAGAGAGTCCGAGAATCAGTTCAGTAACCTGCTCAGTTACCAAGCAAGGAATTTCGAAAGCCTGACCTTCGATTTTCAGTTTCAGTACAGTCTCTCCCAGTACCCGAATTGCAGACCCATTAGCAGCTTGCAGCAGTTGACTGGAACCGATAATTTCTTTCGAGTCCACTAACGACGCAGGGCATAATGTCATTTCACTGCCAGAGTCTAACAAAGCTAGCAATTTCTTCCCTCTAATTGTCACAGACAGATAAGCGTCACTGTTTCCTTTTACATGTCTAGCGTTACTCACCCCAGGTCCTTCAGGTTCATCTTGCTCTCCAGTTGACGAAGAGGTTATTCTGCGAGGACAAACCCGGGCCAAATGTCCAACCTGGTTGCACTCGAAGCAGCGTCGGTTGTCAGGAGTTGTTCTTCGGTAGTTTTCATTCGGTTTCTGACTCCATCGTTGATTCTTATAGTTTGTGCCTCTCCATGCTGAAGAGGTGCGTTGCGGTTGCCATGGCGGATAGTGTCTTTCGGTTGATGGAGTATTTAGCAAGCAGTCCATTCTGTCACTCAATTGTTTTAATTGACGGGCGATGTCTTCGCGAAATTCTTTCGTATCACACTCTTCCGTTTCATTACTTTCCTTCACAATTTTGACTCGGCCTGGACGTCGTTCTTGGCGGTCCATGCCATCTTCATCAGCTCTGCGGTAGCCTTCCAATCTCATGGCCGTTTTGTATGCATTGTCTAGGGTGACCGGTTCCCTCTCTCTCACTTTTAAGGCTAGCTCTTTATCTCGTAAGGCATCAAGGAAAGCTTTGATCGCTATAGTTTCACTGTGTGTTGACCTCGGTCCTGGAAATGCCATAATCATTAATCGTCTTATGTCTTGGACTAAAGAACTCAGATCTTCTCCTACCTTCTGTCTGCGAGCACTTAGTTGAGTCTGGTACAAAACCGTTTGGTCAGTGCTCCCATGTCGTAGCCTCAACCTGTCCATCAGATCGGCGCATGTGGTGATTGTGTCAGAGTCAAATTCATAGAGAAGTTGATCTACAGGTTCGACCAGTGCGCAGGTCAGTTGTGCTAGTTTTTCGTCTTCTGTCCAACGATTGTTCTTGGAACACACCTCAAATTTTTTTAGGAACACCTCTACCGACGTTTTTCCATTATAATGACCTAGCTTCATGTGCGATCTCACCTTCTCTCTTGTTGAATCGGCAGCTGAAGTCTGAACTTTCTCGGCAGCTTTTTCTTGTTCTGTGTTGGTTGATGGAGTTGCATGACCACCAGTTGATGCTCGACTTTCAGCAGCAACTTCTTCTGCTGGGAAAGAAAGACTGACTGTCTTCCCTTCAGTTGTTTGCAGACAGTGACCTTGACCGTTCTCTTGACAGTTCAGTCTGGCTAAGCTGAATATTTCTGGCGATGAATTCAGCTTCATGACGTTGACAGAATTTTCCATGACTGTGCACGTCATGGGCCACAGTTGCATCTGGATCGGAAGAGAAACTGCTTCCGCGTAGATAGGGAAAACTGGAACAGGTGGAACCATCTTCTGACCGTATGGCGCATACATGGGCTGACCTGTTGCCCAATGTATGTATTCATTGCTGTGCGTGACTCGAGTTTCCGACGACAGGGACACCGTAGACATGATCGGTCGACTCAGAGCAGATGTGTACGCGAACATCTGAGGAACTGATGCGAAGACTGGAAGGGTTCTTCCGGGTTCTGTTTTCGACTCGCAAAACAGGACATCAGAAGCAGCCGAGGTGACTGAAGCGGTCACAAGTGACAGCGTGTTACTCGGTGACCGGAATTTTTCTGTTTCAGGAACCGACGAGGGGGGGAAGGTGGCAGCCCATGGGATAGCAGTCGCTGATGACCGATGAGGATGTGCATCCCATGTTCCCACGTGGTCGTCGCTCAGCAACGAAGAATCCCCCGATTTTCCATCTGAAACTACAAGTCTAGGATTAGCACAAATTCTACCCTCGTTTTGTTCTACCCTTAACGCTTTTGGTTCGAGTTCAACTCTATGTAGGGATCGCACATCAGTGATTTCTGAATCATCGTTTTCAGATTTATTTTCGATTCCAATTCTAACTAATTTATCTTGTTTTCGACGCATGTAATTTTCAAAGTCAAAATCTCTATACAAAACATTTGTATCACAATAATACATTGCTTGACCATGCAACATGTCAGTTGTATTTACTCTTTGACCTTGACCTTGACCTTGTAAATCATTTACCTTTTGACCTTGTAAGTCATTTACTTTTTGACCTTGACCTTGTAAATCCCGACCTTGTAAATCTTTTGGTCTAGCACCAAAGTATTTCATCTGTACATCCATTCTTCTTGGATCATCTTGTGAAAAATTTTCTTTTCCATTTTCCACTTCTTCCCATAAATCTCCTGCTCTACTAAATCTGGGATCCATTATTATTTTACCCTCTGACCCATGACCTTTTGTAGCTTCATCCCACTTGCTGGAACCAATTGTGACGCGCGGGGGCGTCGCCTGTCCTACCGTTTCCGACCCCAAATTAATGGGCTCTGCTGTTGCACGCCCCCTTAAGCGCGGTTGAGGAAAGCTGGGTCCTAGGTCAAAGGTTTTGGTGTCAATGGTAGCGGGTTCGAATCCTAACCTAGGGTGTGAGCTTCTCTGGTTACCAAATTCCTCAGGATGGGCCGATTTTGGACATATGTCAGCGGTGGCTGTTAAGCTCACAACAGCCCCACTAAATGGGTGCTTATCTGGGTTCGATTCCTCAACTTTCCCCCAAGCTCCATCACCCACTTTACCTTCAGCTACCGACTTCACCATTGTTTCACATTCTTTCTGGCGGGAACTTAATTGGGCTTGCTGTATGGAAACTAGATTCAGCTCTTCAGCTAGACCGATTAAAATGCTACTCTGGCGCTCCATAAATTGTTCTATTGTAGTCATTTGTTTCTGTAATACAGCAGGGTCTAAGTCATCAGTATTGTCTGTAGTCCCCAACTCAAGGGTTTCTCTCGGACATAACTCATCTTCCTCTTGTCCTGTCCCTAAGACACTGTCCGTGTCCCTGTCGGAGTCCATTATAATTCGATAGCAGAAATCACTTCACAGTTCTCTATTTAAGTTTCATTTATTGTAGAATTAATCAAGCGACTGTCTGTCTTTCATTAGCAATTATTTACACAGCCGATAAAATAGAAACAATATTAAAGATTCACGATTAAGGCCCTCCTAAAACGCCTATGTCTCTTGACTAGCTTAAGTTTTATCAGATCAGTTCGCAGACTGACTATTTCACACCTATCCGATCAGTTCACAGACTGAATATACCACAACTAATATTTGCACCAAAATAGCGATACAAGTTTTATCTAATTGCACCTAGTTCAGGTTCGAGCTCTATAGATTAGGTTGCTTATACTTCCCTTTTCCCATTGATATTTTAGGACAGCCGATCCACCGTTTCCCGTCCTGTAGAAAGTTATTGAGTCGTCGGCCGATGCCAGAATTTCTCCGTCGGAAGCGTATTATTAATTTAATCGTTGCCGGAAATCTTCGTAATTACACATCGATTCACAGGACATCGGAAGAACCTCGTCTTCTACCTGAGAAAACTTGCCAGAATCGAAAATACCATCAATTTCACCACGTTTCACGATTTCCACAAGCGTAGGTGTTACTCGATTGAATTCTGCTGCCCGACTGAAGGTTTGCGCGTTAATTTGCCGCAAGAGAGCGCTTTTTGGCGCGTAAAACATCGCGTGATGTCTAACCAATCAAAAATCGCACGTGGCGGAAAGTTCCATTGAAAAATGCATGGGAAGCTAAATATAGCGATGACCGCATCGATCAGTGCTAAGCATAGCACCCGTGAATTCGTAATAGAAATAGCAGCCTTACTTAAGTAAATAAGTAAGGTAGCTTGTAGCAACCTGGTTCGCTACACCCCCCACAACGTACTCTTAAATTTACCAGTACCCTGGTAAATTTAATAATACTTCGGAGCTCGAACCGGATACATAGTACTTGTATATCATCTAGCATGCTACAGCTCACAATGTCTCAGAAGTTGCATCAATTGGCATACAAATTTGTACAATGACTGATTATTAGTCAGTCATAAGGGTTCACATATGCCCAACAACAGCTCTTAACTAATCGAGGTCTTCACACTGACCAACAAAGTCTTACTAATCTCCTCATTCACATAAACTGTCACAGTTTTTATCATTAATACCTGCCATCAGATTACATACATCATATAGCAATAATATCTCGGAAAGGTAAAACATAGCAATGCCGGAGATAGCATTTCCAAGACAACTCAGTAACACAATTGTATAGTCCACATAAAATAACCAATTGAAATCATATCTTCATTTCACGACTAGTGTTATATGCTAGATCCCTCGATACTAAATTATAGGAGCCTGGTACATCTAAGCGGTAACATCACTGCCTACATCCAACTCAGTAGCGTTAAACGAGGAATGGCCAGAACCATGCGGCCTTCTTAATAGTAAAGAGTGTTATAACTATCGCCTCCTCATGACTTCCTACCAAGGGGATATCAAATCCAAGATGTCAATCTTATCTTCCATGCCAACTGGTTGTTCCGGTCTGTAAGAAGAAGCTTAACCGTTTAACGTAACCACATTAATTACTCATAGTTACAATCACATAGCTTAACTACTTTTAGCAATTATCCACAATGAAGCTTAACTACACACTACTTCCAGCAATTGCACGGAACCCTAGCGAGAGAAAGTCCTCTTAACACATGTAGTCATGTTCCGGCGCCAAATCTTATATTAATCCGTCATTACATTTTTATACAGCAGTAGCATTATTAGAATTTCACATATAATAATCACAATCAACAATAATCGCTATAAAAGAATCAATACCTTACACAATTTTATGGTTATGATACTATACTAAATCTCAGGTACACAAGAGTCTGAGGCCATAATCCATTTAAACTTGTCATCAAAAGCACAAAATGAGAAATGCATCTTCAAGCACACTCAATCACTCTCATACATACTACCTTACTCTATCTCTTAGGCAATGTTCGATTTCCACAAACAACCTATTTCTATGGCAATGAACCCGCAGTTCATCCATTCTCCAAGCCAAACATTACAACAATTTACACTTGCTGTGTTTTACAGGCTCTCATCCTGACTATACCAAAGCCACTGCTAGTGAGTAAGCAACATCAGATCATGACCCTAGGCAACTAATAATAATGCATACCAGCATGCACACGTTTCATCATTACAGCAAGGCTAGGCTACCTGGAACAATTTAGGCATTACTGCTCAGCTAAGCATACCCAAGGCATAAGGAACTTACTCCCATATCCTATACTAGTCTATTACATCACAACCCCTCAGGAAGTGGTCTAAGACTGGACGAACTCATCGTCAATACCTCAGGCACAGCTTCACCATTGCATGCAATTCCCACTGCCTGCTACAGTGATTCTGCCTCTAAGTCTATAATCCAACTTACTCACTAACTCTCAAGGCGATGCTTACAATTGGGTGCTCTACTCAACCTTACTACACAATCTAACACCACATCATCACCAAGTTACTCATTCATCCAATCCCCAAGGTTATCCTTCAATCACCACGCAGAATGCTAATTACTTCTACCATAGCCTACTATAATCATTATCTTTTAACTTGCAATCATTATTATGCACATAACATACAAGCACAAAATTTGCCCTTCTTCGTGGCAACAAGAAGCAATTCAAATATTTAAACTAAGTTTTAAAACTACCCTTTTTATTTCAAACTAAAGGACTACTCTTTAAGCATTACGCTGGAGCTCATACTTACTAAATGTCCTTGTAGCATCACATCACTCTACATTACTTTCTTGTAACTGCTACTAAACACTTACTGTAAACATTTTCACATAGTTACAGCCAACTAGCTTACATCAGAAAACACAGCATTTATGCACAAGAAAATAAAACAATGTATTCCCACATCACATAGTTACATATCATCAAAAAGCAAATAAAGCAGAGAAGATTCTATTCTCCCATCGCTTACTCTCGTCGCCATTACACGACCTGGAGGGATTCTACACGAGACAAGTACAACTATCTTTACCTGGTTATCTCTTATTTATCTCATTTCTTTATTATTCATCTCATCTACATAGTTATTTTTATCATCAGAGGACACACATGTAATCTGTAATACTTAAGCTACACTTCACACTAATAACACTATGCATTCTCACATAACCTATATCATCATATTACACTTCATTACTGTAATCAACTTTCACATTTTTACACAGTAAGAAAGCACAATATATCAACGCACATTAAAATAAAAATGTAAACCTTCATCTCAAGGCCACATATAATATCATCAAAACACAACTAAAGCAGAGAAGACTCTATTCTCTATTCACCTACTTGTCGCCATTACGCGACAGGACTACCCTATCATATCACATTACATTACATTACGCTATTCTCTATACCTACGGGGCGGTACAATGATCCTACGCGGTCTCGAAGGGGCTACCTCTTCTTCTTCGCCCGAATCATTGGCATTCGCCAAAACCTCCAGGTCAACTGGTTCAACCAGGTCAGGGATAAGGTCCATCTCCCAGTCTCTAGGGGTTTCTCCTTCGTATCGTTTTAGTTTATCAACATAAACTAACTTAACCTGTGATCGGGCCGACTTCTGTATTTTATACAGGACAGGACCCAGTTGTGCCATAACTCGGTAGGGTCCAGTATAGGGTTTGTTCCATTTCTCCTTTACCCCGGGTCGTCGCCTCGGGTAGAAATACCAAACCCAAGACCCAATGGCAAAGGTAGCCGGTTTGACCCTCAGGTTGTAGCGGGCACTCCTAGTGGTAGCCTGGCGCTGCATAACTTTCCTGGCAGTTTTAAAACCGGTTTGTACATTTTCAATTTGATTAGCAACAAAATCATCCACATTTAACAAGGTATTCATGTCCCGCACATCCCCAAGCACTAAATCAATAGGCATGCACAATTCCCTTGACAGAAACAACCGATTCGGAGTGAATCCGGTACTTTCATTCTCGCTGGCTCGGTAGGCGGCCAGGACGTAGGGCAGATGCACATCCCAGTCTTTCTGATTTTGGGCTACCACCTTTCCCAGGAGGGCGTTCAGGGTCCGATGAAATCTTTCGACCGCGCCATTCGTGCTCGGCTTATAGGGGGTGGTACGGATTTTGTCGATTTGGAGGAGACGGCACAGTTCCTGAAACAGGGCCGCCTCGAAGCAAGGCCCTTGGTCCGTCAGGATCTGCCGCGGGCACCCGAACCGGCAGAACACTTCCTTCACGAGGACACGGGCCACGGTCGCTGCCTCTTGGTTGCGGATCGGATGCGCCTCCGCCCAGCGCGTGAAGTGGTCGACAGCCGTCAGGATATAACGGTGTCCTTTGCTGGAAGTGGGATGCGGTCCGGTGATGTCCACTCCGAGGCATTCCATGGGCGCTCCTACGGCCATTGATTGCAGTCGCCCTTGCTTGGGCGGTTTGCCTCTGAAGTATTGGGCGCAAGGAGTGCATCGCCTCAGTGCCATCCGAACGTCTTCTCGCCAGCCGGGCCAGTAGGCTCTCTTCTGTAACTGGGACAAGGTTCGTTTGATTCCCATGTGTCCTCCAGTTATTCCTTCGTGGGACAGCTGAATCAACGCTAACCGACGGTTAGGAGGTGGAATCAACTGGTAGTTAGCGACGTTGCCATCCTCTGCATCCAGCCATTTCCTTACCAACAGTTCATCTCTCAACTCCAACTGCGGCCATTGGGAGATTAGGTTCTTTACGGCTCCACTCTGACTCCTTACTTCCTCGTAAGAAGGCGGATCGCTTGAGTCCAACTTCTTCTGAATCACCCAGTCCAGATCAGCATCGGTTCTTTGCTCGTCACGCATGACAGTCCTGTTCCAATCCATTGGTAAGCCAGTTAGCCCATTCGAGAAGTCTCGCAGTTCCCGAACAGCTTGTATTTGTGGTGGAATGCGGGACATAGCGTCTGCGTTTCGATGTGCCGTCCCTGCCCGGTGCTGAATGTCGAATTCAAACTCTTCTGTGATGGCTAACCAGCGCGCTTGCTGTCCGATGGGAAGAGGGGTTCTCCTCAACCATTGAAGCGCCGAATGATCTGTTCGAAGGAGAAAACGGTGCCCCAGCAAGTACTGTCGGTAGGCCTTTAAGAAATGTACGATTGCGAGAAGCTCTCTTTTCGTTACATCATAATTCTGCTCAGCTCTCGAACAGAGGCGGCTTCCATAGCAAATGACTCGTTCTTGTCCTCGTTGGATTTGCGATAGAACAGCTCCTATGGCCTCTCCTGATGCATCAGTGTCAAGAACGTACATTCCGTCGTCCAATGGTAAAGCCAGTATTGGTGCCTCGATAAGAAGTTGCTTCAACTGGGTGAAGGCCATTTCACACTCTTCAGACCAGAGAAAACGACACCCCTTCCTTGTCAGGGCATGCAGCGGTTTAGCAATGTTAGAGAAGTCAGGGACGAACTTCCGGTAGTACGAGCACAATCCGATAAAACCCCGGACTTCCTTAAGGTTTCTCGGAGTCGGCCAGCTCCGCACAGCAACTGTCTTTTCCGGATCGGTCGTGATTCCCTGCTCGCTGATCACATGTCCTAGGAATAGTACTTGTCGTTGTAGCAGATGACATTTGGACGGTTTCAATTTCAGTCCCACCTTGGCTAGACGCTCCAGCACCTGTTTTAGTCGGTTCAGGTGCGTCTCCAGGTCTTCGGCGAAAACGATGATGTCGTCAAGGTAGATGAGACATACCTCGAAGTTCAGTCCAGCCATTACTAGGTTCATCATTCGTGAAAAGGTGGCCGGCGAATTGCAGAGGCCGAATGGTAAGACCCGAAACTGGAAGCTTCCTCTTCTTGTGATGAAAGCCGTCTTATGCCGGTCTCTTGGATGTACCGCTACCTGATGGTAACCCGCACGGAGGTCGAAAGTACTAAACCACCTTGCCCCGGCCAAAGCGTCGAGACTTTCGCCTATGAGGGGAAGGGGGTAGGCGTCCTTCCGGGTTTTAGTGTTCACCGCGCGGTAGTCCACACAAAACCTCGGGGTACCGTCTTTCTTCGTGACCATAACCACATTGCTGGCCCAAGCGGAAGCGGAGGGTTCAATGAGTCTTTGCTGCAACATTTGATTTACTTGTTCGTCGATGGTAGGTAGTACGGACATAGGTTGCCGCCGCAGCGATTGTCTAACAGGGCTTTCGGTCCCTGTCTCAATCTCGTGTTGAATCGCATCGGTGAAACCCAAGTCCCATTCATTTAAGGAGAAGGCCTTCTGATTTTCTAAGATGATTGCCTGTAATCTTTGCTGTACTCCCTCCGGCACATCAGCTGCAATCTCTTCCCATAGCGGGGCCAGAATCTCGGTAACATCCTCTTTGGTTTGCTTCCTCGATGTCTCGGTGATGACTGCACAAGTAGAATCGGTCGTTGCAAGCGGCTCTTCGTCTGCTACGATAACCGGTTCAGCGGTGCATTGAATTCCTCTCTTTATCCAGATGGGTCGACTGGTCGGATTCATGACTCTGAGTGGCAGATCAAAAGTCCGGTGTGGGAGCAGGGTCCCTGCTAGAATGAGCCCGGAGTCCAACAGTTGAGGTCTGACAGCCCATTGTGTGGTTACCGCCTTCAGGTTTGGTAATACTGCATGTGTCGTTATGTCCATTTCGCTATTTGATGGCACTTGAACATCACGAGAAACGATTATTTTACGACATAGTCCTGAACGGGTTTTACCATGAACAGTGAACCAAAAGTTCCGCACGAGGACCCATCTTTTCCCCATGTGCCACAGGACATTTTCTTTCACCATCCAAGAGAGTCCGAGAATCAGTTCAGTAACCTGCTCAGTTACCAAGCAAGGAATTTCGAAAGCCTGACCTTCGATTTTCAGTTTCAGTACAGTCTCTCCCAGTACCCGAATTGCAGACCCATTAGCAGCTTGCAGCAGTTGACTGGAACCGATAATTTCTTTCGAGTCCACTAACGACGCAGGGCATAATGTCATTTCACTGCCAGAGTCTAACAAAGCTAGCAATTTCTTCCCTCTAATTGTCACAGACAGATAAGCGTCACTGTTTCCTTTTACATGTCTAGCGTTACTCACCCCAGGTCCTTCAGGTTCATCTTGCTCTCCAGTTGACGAAGAGGTTATTCTGCGAGGACAAACCCGGGCCAAATGTCCAACCTGGTTGCACTCGAAGCAGCGTCGGTTGTCAGGAGTTGTTCTTCGGTAGTTTTCATTCGGTTTCTGACTCCATCGTTGATTCTTATAGTTTGTGCCTCTCCATGCTGAAGAGGTGCGTTGCGGTTGCCATGGCGGATAGTGTCTTTCGGTTGATGGAGTATTTAGCAAGCAGTCCATTCTGTCACTCAATTGTTTTAATTGACGGGCGATGTCTTCGCGAAATTCTTTCGTATCACACTCTTCCGTTTCATTACTTTCCTTCACAATTTTGACTCGGCCTGGACGTCGTTCTTGGCGGTCCATGCCATCTTCATCAGCTCTGCGGTAGCCTTCCAATCTCATGGCCGTTTTGTATGCATTGTCTAGGGTGACCGGTTCCCTCTCTCTCACTTTTAAGGCTAGCTCTTTATCTCGTAAGGCATCAAGGAAAGCTTTGATCGCTATAGTTTCACTGTGTGTTGACCTCGGTCCTGGAAATGCCATAATCATTAATCGTCTTATGTCTTGGACTAAAGAACTCAGATCTTCTCCTACCTTCTGTCTGCGAGCACTTAGTTGAGTCTGGTACAAAACCGTTTGGTCAGTGCTCCCATGTCGTAGCCTCAACCTGTCCATCAGATCGGCGCATGTGGTGATTGTGTCAGAGTCAAATTCATAGAGAAGTTGATCTACAGGTTCGACCAGTGCGCAGGTCAGTTGTGCTAGTTTTTCGTCTTCTGTCCAACGATTGTTCTTGGAACACACCTCAAATTTTTTTAGGAACACCTCTACCGACGTTTTTCCATTATAATGACCTAGCTTCATGTGCGATCTCACCTTCTCTCTTGTTGAATCGGCAGCTGAAGTCTGAACTTTCTCGGCAGCTTTTTCTTGTTCTGTGTTGGTTGATGGAGTTGCATGACCACCAGTTGATGCTCGACTTTCAGCAGCAACTTCTTCTGCTGGGAAAGAAAGACTGACTGTCTTCCCTTCAGTTGTTTGCAGACAGTGACCTTGACCGTTCTCTTGACAGTTCAGTCTGGCTAAGCTGAATATTTCTGGCGATGAATTCAGCTTCATGACGTTGACAGAATTTTCCATGACTGTGCACGTCATGGGCCACAGTTGCATCTGGATCGGAAGAGAAACTGCTTCCGCGTAGATAGGGAAAACTGGAACAGGTGGAACCATCTTCTGACCGTATGGCGCATACATGGGCTGACCTGTTGCCCAATGTATGTATTCATTGCTGTGCGTGACTCGAGTTTCCGACGACAGGGACACCGTAGACATGATCGGTCGACTCAGAGCAGATGTGTACGCGAACATCTGAGGAACTGATGCGAAGACTGGAAGGGTTCTTCCGGGTTCTGTTTTCGACTCGCAAAACAGGACATCAGAAGCAGCCGAGGTGACTGAAGCGGTCACAAGTGACAGCGTGTTACTCGGTGACCGGAATTTTTCTGTTTCAGGAACCGACGAGGGGGGGAAGGTGGCAGCCCATGGGATAGCAGTCGCTGATGACCGATGAGGATGTGCATCCCATGTTCCCACGTGGTCGTCGCTCAGCAACGAAGAATCCCCCGATTTTCCATCTGAAACTACAAGTCTAGGATTAGCACAAATTCTACCCTCGTTTTGTTCTACCCTTAACGCTTTTGGTTCGAGTTCAACTCTATGTAGGGATCGCACATCAGTGATTTCTGAATCATCGTTTTCAGATTTATTTTCGATTCCAATTCTAACTAATTTATCTTGTTTTCGACGCATGTAATTTTCAAAGTCAAAATCTCTATACAAAACATTTGTATCACAATAATACATTGCTTGACCATGCAACATGTCAGTTGTATTTACTCTTTGACCTTGACCTTGACCTTGTAAATCATTTACCTTTTGACCTTGTAAGTCATTTACTTTTTGACCTTGACCTTGTAAATCCCGACCTTGTAAATCTTTTGGTCTAGCACCAAAGTATTTCATCTGTACATCCATTCTTCTTGGATCATCTTGTGAAAAATTTTCTTTTCCATTTTCCACTTCTTCCCATAAATCTCCTGCTCTACTAAATCTGGGATCCATTATTATTTTACCCTCTGACCCATGACCTTTTGTAGCTTCATCCCACTTGCTGGAACCAATTGTGACGCGCGGGGGCGTCGCCTGTCCTACCGTTTCCGACCCCAAATTAATGGGCTCTGCTGTTGCACGCCCCCTTAAGCGCGGTTGAGGAAAGCTGGGTCCTAGGTCAAAGGTTTTGGTGTCAATGGTAGCGGGTTCGAATCCTAACCTAGGGTGTGAGCTTCTCTGGTTACCAAATTCCTCAGGATGGGCCGATTTTGGACATATGTCAGCGGTGGCTGTTAAGCTCACAACAGCCCCACTAAATGGGTGCTTATCTGGGTTCGATTCCTCAACTTTCCCCCAAGCTCCATCACCCACTTTACCTTCAGCTACCGACTTCACCATTGTTTCACATTCTTTCTGGCGGGAACTTAATTGGGCTTGCTGCATGGAAACTAGATTCAGCTCTTCAGCTAGACCGATTAAAATGCTACTCTGGCGCTCCATAAATTGTTCTATTGTAGTCATTTGTTTCTGTAATACAGCAGGGTCTAAGTCATCAGTATTGTCTGTAGTCCCCAACTCAAGGGTTTCTCTCGGACATAACTCATCTTCCTCTTGTCCTGTCCCTAAGACACTGTCCGTGTCCCTGTCGGAGTCCATTATAATTCGATAGCAGAAATCACTTCACAGTTCTCTATTTAAGTTTCATTTATTGTAGAATTAATCAAGCGACTGTCTGTCTTTCATTAGCAATTATTTACACAGCCGATAAAATAGAAACAATATTAAAGATTCACGATTAAGGCCCTCCTAAAACGCCTATGTCTCTTGACTAGCTTAAGTTTTATCAGATCAGTTCGCAGACTGACTATTTCACACCTATCCGATCAGTTCACAGACTGAATATACCACAACTAATATTTGCACCAAAATAGCGATACAAGTTTTATCTAATTGCACCTAGTTCAGGTTCGAGCTCTATAGATTAGGTTGCTTATACTTCCCTTTTCCCATTGATATTTTAGGACAGCCGATCCACCGTTTCCCGTCCTGTAGAAAGTTATTGAGTCGTCGGCCGATGCCAGAATTTCTCCGTCGGAAGCGTATTATTAATTTAATCGTTGCCGGAAATCTTCGTAATTACACATCGATTCACAGGACATCGGAAGAACCTCGTCTTCTACCTGAGAAAACTTGCCAGAATCGAAAATACCATCAATTTCACCACGTTTCACGATTTCCACAAGCGTAGGTGTTACTCGATTGAATTCTGCTGCCCGACTGAAGGTTTGCGCGTTAATTTGCCGCAAGAGAGCGCTTTTTGGCGCGTAAAACATCGCGTGATGTCTAACCAATCAAAAATCGCACGTGGCGGAAAGTTCCATTGAAAAATGCATGGGAAGCTAAATATAGCGATGACCGCATCGATCAGTGCTAAGCATAGCACCCGTGAATTCGTAATAGAAATAGCAGCCTTACTTAAGTAAATAAGTAAGGTAGCTTGTAGCAACCTGGTTCGCTACACCCCCCACAACGTACTCTTAAATTTACCAGTACCCTGGTAAATTTAATAATACTTCGGAGCTCGAACCGGATACATAGTACTTGTATATCATCTAGCATGCTACAGCTCACAATGTCTCAGAAGTTGCATCAATTGGCATACAAATTTGTACAATGACTGATTATTAGTCAGTCATAAGGGTTCACATATGCCCAACAACAGCTCTTAACTAATCGAGGTCTTCACACTGACCAACAAAGTCTTACTAATCTCCTCATTCACATAAACTGTCACAGTTTTTATCATTAATACCTGCCATCAGATTACAT
>CATKHU010000050.1:0-32500 GCA_949752735.1 Lumbricus terrestris
TCCGGGATCTGGGGGGCCTCCAAAAGTGAACATCTAAATTATAAGACACTGAATTTTTACTTTAGTTCACGATTGATTATAACTTATTGTCAATCAACTTTTATACTAGGAATTGATACGGTTAGCCTTATGCGTAAGATCGAAAACACATGCTCTTAGTCTCAGTTCTTTAAAAAATTAAGTTGAACGCTTGCGTCAGACATCTATACCGTAATAACCTGCGTCAACCGATAGGCCTATATTAATATTATATTGTTTATGGCGGAAAATGAGGAAAACACGTTAGTTGAATGTTTGAGCGATGGTAAAAGCAAATCAATCAATCAATCGTAATTTATATAGCGCCCCTTCAAGGTACCTACTCAGAGGCGCTCCCGGCCGAGATCAAGCGAAAAAAACAGTCTTCAACAGTTTGTGAAATTGAGAAGAACTTGGGAGGTGTCGCATAGTCAAGGGAAGTCCATTCCAGGTTGTTGGACCAACCACAGAGAACGAACGCCTCTGCATTGTTACAGAGCGAGTGAAAGGAACCATTACGTCAACATGGACAGCAGAGCGCAGTGCGCGGCGGCCTAAAGCCTAATATTAAGATATTAGGGTTTAAAAACTAATATCTTTGGTAAAAGCGCATTTAGCGTATTTAATTATTCGCCATTGCATCTGTTTCACGGTTTTCACCGTTTCAGTGTTTATCGGATACAAGTCGGATTGACAAAAATAATTCTTGCAATATTGAAGTCGGATTAATAAAAATAATTATCGCAGATTAAGCAATGCAGAAATGCAGGAAAAGATTATCTAAAACTTCATGTTTTTAGTATGTAGGCCTATACCATAAAAACTGGAATAAAATGAGTGCATCAATTACAATTCGACTCGTTATACTGTTAGAGACTAACAGTCTAAGAATGCTAACAGTAGTTGATCAAACATGGATCAAAGACACTATATATCACCTGTTTTGTTTAGGAACTTTTAGGGAGCCAACTATGCCCATTAAATATGTCAAATGATCTACATTCCCTTTTTGCAATTATTTATGTAATTTTCTACACACATCCTAAGATGGATTCAATTGTTATGGACATTGGACATAAACAATTTTAGGTAGCCTATTGTGTTTCATTTGTTGAACTACTCTTTGTACGTGGTAGCAGTGTGTCATACAGTTTTGTTGCCAATTAAACGAATATAATAAGAATCACTGGCGCTATTTTATTTTTTAAACTTTATTATTACTATACTTTATTGTTGTTTCTGTTTTATTTTACATTTTTGACATGTAACCTGGTGAGGTGTGTCACCAGGATTTGTCTGATTTTAAATTAAACGAATGCAACAACAAAAACAATATGCATTAGGAATATACTTAGATCTAGCAATTATGCAATATGCATTTTGTCTGTTTTTATTCTTAAGTGGGGCCTCACAATTGAAAGTGCTTAGGGCCTCACTCTGTTCAAATCCGGCCCTGGTTCAATCTATAAGATTTGTATGATGTACAATTTTGTACATCGGCTTAATATGCAGTTTATGACATACAATCCAGTCATTTTATTTTTTGGCAAATGGTGTACATTCTAATTGATATACAGCAATATGTCGTGATATCAAAGCAGTGTCTGACAGTTTGCTAGAGTAGAGATTTGAAATAAGTGAGATATCAGCATCAAACTGTATCAGGGTCCATGTGAACTGAAGTCAATTAGAAGTTCTTGTAATACATGTGCAGACCACCGGTGTTTTCTTGTGATAATTAATCATCTAGATGCGTAAAAGTGTGACAGTCGTAATTTCCGTGTGCTGCTGAAAATAAGAGGTGTTAGTTGAAAACATTATGCATGTATTTCATTTCTAATTGTTAAACTACTGTTTAGCATTAATAATAATAATAATAATTACGACAATTTATATGGCGTAGTAACGCACCCATGCCGCTACAAGGGCGCCTTACAAAGAACATACGTGATAAGCCATAGCGAATAAGTATGATTTTACCATGGATTTAAAAGAGTCCGCTCAGCTGGCCGATCGAATAGCGAGAGGAAGTCTGTTTCAGCATCGAGGACCAGTGACCGAGAAAGCACGTTCACCGAAGCGCATTGTCATCCTTCTTCTTTTCCTTCAGGCTTGAATTTATCCCTCTCTACAGAAGGTCAGTCACTCGGATCCTCCTCCTCTTCCACTTTCCTCTGTCTTCAGTGTCGTCATTTTCAGTTTGAGATGTTTCATGTTCTTCTGTATCGCATCCTCCCATCTCTTCTTTTGTCATCCCCGACTGCATCGTCCATAGACATCTGCCTTCATGATTCTTTTAATGCAGCTGTTCTCCTCTCTTCTCATCACATGACCGTATACCATCTCAACCTGGCAGTTGCACAAGCCACTCCAACCTTCTTTCGGATGTCCTCGTTCCTGTATCTGTCCCTGAGTGAAATTTCTAGTATCCGCCGTAGCATTCTCATCTCCGTCCTCTCCAGTAATCCTTCTCCCCTTCTCGTCAACGTCCAAGCCTCTGCCCCATAGATCATCACTGGACTGACCATTGTTTTATATACCTTTTCTTTAAGTTGAATTGACAATTTGGCATCACATAGAACTCCATTTAACTCCCTCCACTTGTGCCAAGCCAACCTGATCCTGTTTCTGATGTCTGTGAGGTCATCCTCCGCATACGCAAATTGGTCCTCCTGGATGATCTGAGCTGAAGCCCAGCGGAGGAATAAGTGAACTGAGTGAACATTCCTTAGCACTACTGGCTGAAACGAAAGTTGGTTAAAAGGTTTTAAAACGGGATGTTAGATCAAATTTGGCTTGGAGTTCACACAAAAATGCCCAGGTAAGAATGTCTCATTTCCATGGTATAATGCCGTGGTCTCAAACACGCGACCCGTGAACCCGATTAATGCGGCCCGCGAACAGCCACCTGGTTTTTGATTATTTAAATTTTTAAAGTTAGAAATCGGTTTAAAGGAATTTTGCAGTTCTTTTACGATTTGAACCAAAGTTTAAACTGCTTTCTACTCCTTTTCCTGTGGACATAGAATTCATAACAACAGATATATCATATAATTATAGGCATATAAATTATGCAGATGGATTTAGTGGACCTTCAGTGCGATGCAACGCCGAAGCAGAAGTATGCTACAGCGAAGTGTGTTTGCCGGTGTCGCAAAATAGAGTATCCCCGTAATAATTGTATCTCCCCAGATGATGAGAAATTGAAAAATGCCACTTCCGCATGTGTTTATTTTTGTAAATTGACTTCCATTTGCTTGGTTTTGAACATTGACATTTGACACTAACAGGTATGTTTATTCCTACTAGATAATTTTGGTGGCTTTGGTTTAGAGCACTTAGAACATTTAGAACACTCCGAGTCTCTAACTAAATTCGAGTTGCCTTGCTCGGAACATTGCTTAGGATAACCTATACTTAAAACAATTAGAGTCATTTTAAATTTTGATTACGGCATAATTTTTTTCGATTTATAGCGCCTACGCATTTGTCAATAATTGGGATAGAACAGTTTTCAATTTTGTTTGTAGTACCATATAGTTACACTTAAAATATATTTGTGAATTTTACAGGATTATATTGTCATCATTACAATATTGTATGCTGCAATGACACATTACATATTCTATAGTTTTACGTGCACGATAATATTTTTATGTTGCGGCCCGCGAGTCATTATAAATTCCAAATGCGGCCCACATGCTGACTTGAGTTTGATACCTCTGGTATAATGGATCTCCACAGGGAATGCTGAACGTTCTCTTAAATACTTTACAGGGTATTGTAATAATTGTAATCTCATGATTACTACATAAACCAAAAGCTAAGACTCAGGGCCTGTATGCACATGAGGGCATAACTCTTATATATGGCTTAAATCTGGCCTAATCGGGAATACTTGGTTATTTCCGTATGCACGGCTTGAGATTAGCAAACTAAACTAGGTATAACGTTATTACAATTCCGAGGTTGGAGTAAACCGGCTATTCCCATTGTGAACAATAGACGGCCGACGCTAGCTGGACAGCGTGAACAATAGGCAGCCGTCGATATTTCCCTGGGGCCCGTCTTTAGGTCTGAATCTGTTTACCCCACGCTGGCAACGACCGCATTTAAATATCTTTCACGCATGCATGGTCAGATATAGGCTAACCTATTGAATTGGGGGAAGAGCAAGCGTCATGCATCGTCGGGTGCAAGGAATGTGTAGATTAGTTATGCTCTGTGCTATTTTATCTCGTGCATACGGATACATTCCAATGGCTAAGTCGGGAATTGTTAAGTCCGTTTAGGCACTATACATAGATTACCTTATGCCTTGTTATGTGCATACCAGCCCAGGTGCACAGTCGAAACAGACCAATCCTGGCTCTACGAGACTACGATATGCTATGCATGCATAGCCATGCATCAGTTGTTGTGCTATCAAGACATTATTAACCTTAATTGACTGACTCTTGAATTTTATTTATTTATTTATTTCTTGCATTTACTATGGCGGCCCTTAAAGCTCTACTCAGAGGCACTCCCGACTACAGCGCAGACACTGCACAGGAGTTTCATGCAAGTGAAGAGCTTGCTCAAAGTCCCCATGCGGTGACTTGAAGTGGATTCGAATCTGGGATCTCCGGCTTCAAGGCACCGAACCCATCACTACACAACCATGCCTCACAAACCAGACGTACATGTGCATCGTGATTTTAGCTCATGTTTGGAGCGGGATGTAATGTATTAAATGTAACTTTTCAAAGATTTCTCAGGATCCGAAAAAGCAACGACAGGGAGAGACCAGCTCATTCATAGAACTACATCAAATCAAGTCCGCAATAGCCAGACTGCGCTGTTTGGTTGTCATGCCAAGTCAGAATCTGGGGATGGCCCAGAGGGAAACGGACATTAGCCCCCCTGGACATTATCCCCCCCGGACATTATCCCCCCCGGACATTAGCCCCCCCGGACATTATCCCCCCCGGGGTAGGACATTTTCCCCCCCGGTCTATGATATCATTACCTAAAATGATGCACAAAATGTAACAATGGGCCTATGTTAAATGAATCCAGCTTCTATTTAAGGTAAAAAATACCTTCATCCAACTTCTATTTGACTTGCATTTTTTCATCAATCCAGCTTCTATTTAAGATCAAAAAATACCTTCATCCAACTTCTATTTGACTTGCATTTTTTCATCAATCCAGCTTCTATTTAAGATCAAAAAATACCTTCATCCAGCTTCTATTTAACTTGCGTTTTATCATCAATCCAGCTTCTATTTAACTTGCGTTTTTTCATCAATAAAGCGTCTATTTAAGATCAAAAAATACCTTCATCCAGCTTCTATTTGACTTGCATTTTTTCATCAATCCAGCTTCTGTTTAAGATCAAAAAATACCTTCATCCAGCTTCTATTTAACTTGCGTATTTTCATCAATCCAGCTTCTATTTAACTTGCGTTTTTTCATCAATAAAGCGTCTATTTAAGATCAAAAAATACCTTCATCCAGCTTCTATTTAGCTTGCATTTTTTCATCAATCCATCTTCTATTTCAGATATAAAAATACCTTCATCCAGCTTCCATTTAACAAGTCTTATCGGTTACGGCATTATTCTACGATTTGCACATAGGGGGGGACTTTGTCCGGGGGGGCTAATGTCCTACGCAAAATCGGGGGGGAAAATGTCCGGGGGGGCTAATGTCCGGGGGGGATAATGTCCGGGGGGGATAATGTCCAGGGGGGCTAATGTCCTACAACCTGGCCCAGATGGGTTGAAAACATTAATGAGAAACTAGACCAGGATATCAAATCACCACAATGTAGCCCTTCAACTTTAAAATACCTAGTTTACAATGGACCCCACGTGCAGTGCATGGCGGATAGGTAATAGTTTGCTTAATATAGGGCCTCGTCTTTTTCACTGCAACACGACTCGGGCCATTTGCATGTATCACATACCTGGTATACACGTGCATGATTCGCTTGTATCCATAGCCTGCCAACTACAGGCTGATTGCTCATTGTTTTGTGTATATTATCAACGCCGCGTAGGCACTAGGCAGCTTACAACATTCCACTGGCCGTGCCATTAGGCCTACGCCTGAGCCGGTGCTGCTGGCGTAGCTGTACTGTGGCCCATATGAGCAGGTAATGTAACTGAATGGTTACTGAAGGAAGCATGGTATGGTATAGTATGATATGGTATAGTATGGTATGGTATAGTATGATATGGTATAGTATGGTATGGTATGGAGCTGACTGGCGTGGTGTGCTGTACCATTGGCAGCGATATGCTAGCGTGTTTGTGGCATGCTTGGTTATGTTTCCTTGTGCTGTATTATTGTTCGTAGAACAATAGCGGCTGCAGGCAGGCAGACAAAGCCACCGTTGGCAACTGACAATGGCCCAGCTGGAGGTGCATACAGCGAGACCTAGCACTGCGTTGCAATGGTAACTGGACAACTTTGGCATTTGTTATTTTATAGCAGCAGAAAGCTCTCAATTTATGCCAATGTCAACCACAGGGCTTGCAGTGTGGCTGAACGGTCATGGACGGCGTCCATTCATAGGCGTAACGTTCTATTGTGACGGTGGTGTCCAGTCACCACCACTTTTAAAAGTGGTGGTGACAGTCACCACCACTTTTTGGTCCGACAAGGAAATATTTTTTAGAAACATGAAAGCATTTGGCTGTCTAACATAATAAAGGCTATATTCATGACTAAGATCGCAATGGCGCCGATGTTAATAGCCTATAGAGGCCTCCACTGTCCAGTGTTCATCACTCCACAGCGTGTTCATTGTCCACAGGCATGGCTTAAATCATAAAGTGGGAATGGAAGGAATTCCCTACCACTTTAAATTTGGGGAGGATACGTGAAGCAATTCTCTCCCGTGCACAGATCGTTATGGTTCCGAGGCAGTGCATGGCATGCAACAGCCTCACAAAACACTCTGGAATCATTGTTATTATCAAAATAGCATTGAAGGGACCTCCGTACCTTTACCCCCCCCCCCGCCCCCCGAAAAAAGTTGGCTTAGACTTTAGGAAAGGGTCAGCAAGAATAGAATAGGAAGAATTAATCTGGATAAAAATTTGTGAAAGAACTGTTTTAAAAATTGATTTGGTTATCCGTGAGTGGAAAGATCGTGGAGTTCACCAGCGAGAGAGATGAAAGAGTAAAGCGTGAGAATGGAGAAGGGAGTCACCTGTCCAGAGTTCATAATAAATTTGTATCTTGGGAAGGGTACAGCGCAGGGTTCTCAAACTTGCACATGGGGTACGCCAGGCGCCGGTTAGAGCAGGACCTGGGTGAAAAATTCCAGAAATATAAATTTTCTTCCTGTTTATGGACTTTGTGTCCATCTTTCTTTGATCAGCAAGGATTTTTAACGCTGCAACATATAAGCTTAACGGCATCATCATTATTTTATGTCATTTACAGCATATAATTATAGACTCACATAGGCCTTCTACATAGGCCAAGTGCATGCAACGTATTTTTGTTTAGGTATATTATTATAATTTGTGAGACAAATGGTGTTTAAATGTGAGCCAGAAATTCTCAGCGTAGGCCTAGCCTATAGCCTAGAGTTCAAAATAGGGGAGTGAGCTGAATAATATTGGCCTATAGCCTATAACGATTAATTTCTGGTAGAGCTTCAAAATTTTTGATTCCTTTCAGCGCGTCATATCTGGGTGAACTGGTTTTAAAGCTCTTCTTCCTGTCGAGGACAAATATGACCTTAAAATTTGCCTTTGAATTTGACAAATATTAAACAAGATACGGTATTTTAAATCTGCGCAAGTAAAAACAAGCCCACAACAACGCAATGCTATATAGCCTAGGTTAACTCTTTCTTACAGAGGTTATAGACCAATTTTGCCTTTTTTAACATGATTAGGCCTACATGCATGATTTAAACTATACATATATTTTAAATTTTGCTCCGCAATACGACTCTAATACACGGGGGTGGGGACAATAAAAATGAAGTTTGAGAACCGCTGGGGTACTGTAACAGGAAACCGAGGCAAGAATTGAACTGAGAAGTTGTGTGCCAAGGAATAGTCGCCACCACTTTTACGGGGAAAGTTACGCCCATGCGTCCATGCACTTATCTTCAAATCTACACACCGTCCTGCCACTTATTAGGCCAGCACAGCCTGGAAAAGGAAGGGGTGTCCATGCAGGCGCTTCTTATTTTGCACTTTAAGCACTGGACTCGGCCAAAAGTACAAGCCTATACCATCATATCTGAAGAGTATTGAAATTTTTTTTCTACAGAAAGGAAGAATTTAATGTAGCTGCAGATTTATCCGATTTATTTAAACAGACGAAGAATTGGATGACCATCAGAGTTTTTAAAAACCGCTTTTTACAGTGACTTCCTACAGATTTGTGTCATTTTGATCGGAGATAGCATTCGAACATAACTCAGATGTCGAACAATTCCACCCCACCGACTTGTCTGCCTCTGGTCTCGCCTTGCGAGGTCCGTGGTCCGGAAGAGGATTATTGTTCAATCGCTACAGTGGAATTGAGCTTTGTCTGTCTGGGAACGGTTCTGGGTCTTGGACAGCCCATCCTGCTCTGTTCACCCGGAAAAAAGCAACCGGGCCAGCGTCAATGCTTCCGTCGTGCCCCCCCACCCACCCCCCTTCGATCGGTCGCCACTGTTCGCTTGCTTTGTGTTCCGCATAGCTGCACGCAGCCCGGCATAAACGTTTCGAGCTTTTGCCGTCATCTATAATTTATACAGGCATTGGTCGTTCACTACAGCAGGGTATTGGGCGCGGCTCGCATTGCTCCCCTACCATAACCGCTCTATAGACGGCGGCGGCAATAGAAGGCTGTGGACGGCGGCGGCGATCGGCGACAGCAGAGGCGTACATTAGCCGTCAGCCGCCGGTCCCTCCAAGTCGACTTCGAACGAGGGCGACGATGACGCCGTCGGATATTTTATGCGGGTGATTAGTCGGAGGACGTTGGTGCAAATAATTTATAACTGGCGACGTCGGGGTGCTTAGCCAGCTGATTGGCTGTGAAAGGGACCGTCCGATAAACTGATTATGTTTTCCCGCCGATAATCAACCTGCGTTTTTGCTGCCGAATAAGTTTTTCCGGCGACCCCCGACTACGTGCCGCCGTACGTCGGTAAACAACGCTGCCTCACGCTCTCCCTCCACCCTCGCGTTTAGATATGTAAACGGGATGAATGGGCCTTCGCTGAACTGGTCAGATTCAGGTCAACACCTTTGGGTGCTCCTTGGTTGGTTCAGTTCCGTGTGTAGTGTATGCGCTGTATATTTACTGGTACCAACTTCTCATTGTCCGTGTGCAGGGAGGGGGATGTTCATACTGTGGAAATTATGCCTGTTCCGAATGGATTCTCCAGTGTACAAGGGACATCGATTGGCAGAGTGATGGGCGAAACTGCCGTATTGGGGATGGAAGCATACACAATATCTTAGTATAGTATGGTATATAGTATCTAATGACGATACTAGCACTAACCCTAACCGACCCTCACGTCGCTTAACCTGACCCTAACCGACTCTCACTACGCATAACCTGACCCTAACCGACTCTCACGCGGCCTGACCTGACCCTAACCGACACACACGGTCCTCGATACTGCAGTTTGGCTGAGTGATGGATAACATTGCATGACTTGAACTAAGCTGTCAAAGTTGGACAGGAACAGTGGTTATTATTAACATTTGCCCTGTACAGGTTAAAAAAGATGAGCACCTCTTACATATTAAATTATATGCTCAGACTGTACCTTGCAGGACACATCATTGAGTTAACCTTTTAGTAGATAGTTAGTTCTTAAATCTTTGATGTATACTTCATGTATTACAGACTAGAAAATCTCTCAATTGGGTAAACAAATTTGTAAGAATAGTGACTTCCTAGTAAAATAATGTTCTTGCACATTTTCTAAATAAATTACTTGTTTGGTGGCGTCATGGGCGTATTGTTAAAAGGATTTACTTCACTGTGTAATGCACGTCATATTATTTCACCGCTGCAAATTACATGCTACGTTTCTAGTAAAATCCAGCTTTAAATATTTGTCTGCACAAATTTATATAGTCCATGCACCAGCCTATCCTTGGGCATCTATTGTTTACTGCATCAGATTTGACTGAGTATCTCACAATCGAGAAATTGACTTTACAGTGCAAAAACAACTAGTGCAGCTTTTGCTCCAAATATGAAGCAGAAATTTACGGTAATTGTTTGCCAGCGTTTATTAACGCCGCACATGATTTAGAACCAATATAATCGCCAGATGAGCAGGCAGCTTACGTAAAATTGTTGCAACTTTTCATCTTTCTCGCACACCAAAAGCATCCTAGTACTTCTAAACCCGTCTAGCATGAGATTTTGCCACAACCATTGTCTTGAACAGTCTTGAGAGTTCTTGGTTCCACCTCAGCCCTTAACCGTTGCAAGTTGGCACCCAAGCACCCACTTTGCAATATAGAAGACAATTGTCTAAATTTGAAGGATTGTCCAAGAATGAGCAGCGACCAAACTGGAGACGGAGGTAAATATCCAGGTGGGAATGAGTTGTCATTGGAGAAATTGTCGACATCCTGTTGGAGTCATTTCCACGTCATTTCCTCTTTCGACAACATGTGCAGAATATTTGCTCCATGATCTAAAGTGAAAATTTAACTGGTACATTGATGTATTGGCCAGTAGGAGTCACCCGGTCTATCTCCACAGTCTACCAGCTGCCTGTAGTGCAACAGTACATTATCTAGCATGTTTTATAACTTCCACCTCTCTCAAGGATCTTGTTTCTCATACAGTGTAAGGATATTTTTAGTCATTTGGTTCCAATGCGATCATAGTCGTGAAGGGCTTTCTTGCGCACCTTCCTGTTGCCAGACTTGGTTGAGGAAGTTTGTAATTGTAATTGCCATTTGTATAGTGCCGCTCACCGATTCAGTAGCGCTCCTGACCCAAGCTAGCACTGCCGCTAACGAATAGTATAGTCTTCAGGCGTTTTATAAACAGAGGGAGAGAAAGGCTGAGAAGCTCAAGGCGTAGTTTGTGCGGAAGACGGTTCCAGCAAGAGGGGCCAACATAGGCAAAGCTTCTGGATTGGGCAGTAGCTCCACGCATGCGAGAAACAACAAGGAGGCCGTTGGTCGCCGAACGAAGGGCAGAGCGACCGGGGAAAGAGGAGACCAGGTTACAGAGAGAACGGAGGTAGGAGGAAGCTACCCCAAGAAGAGAATTGCGCATAAGTGTCAGGATCTTGAACTCAATGCGCTGTGGTACAGGAAGCCAGTGAAGAGTGTCCCGAATAAAGACGGAAATGTGAGAGAACTTGGGAAGACCAGCAATTAGGCGAGCAGCAGCATTTAGTATTGTGGGTATGGCAAGTTCATGAAAACAAATGGACCGGTTGTCTAATTAATTAGTCTTTCTAAACACAGCGAACTGTCGTTTTGAATGGCCAATGTTTCCATGGATGTCTTCATATCATGGACAGCATCTAACATAAATATCCGTAGTGCTGTCTCTGCTTAAAGGATGTTCTGTGTTCTCCTTTCTCTGTAATGTCGCTACTATTTAAAGCAAATTTGTAATTGCGATGCAATCCTTCACTGAACTTTTAAACAAAGTTACAAACAAGTTTCAGAGTTTATTTTGGGGTAATCTGTTGCTATGTAAAATGTATTAGGCAGTAATTCTTATAAATAATATTCTCATTATGCTTCTAAGAGAATGTTCTTTGATTTAAAACATACCAAATACGATGTGCTTCATCACTGTCCTAATCTGTCCTATTCGATCGGGATTGAACTGGGAGCGCTCCTGGTTAGACATCTTCGAAGGGGCACTGTATCAAATCGCTGCAATAAATAAAAAATCCATCCAATCCTGCCGAATTCATCCAGTCCTACCTTGATCTATCCAGTCCTACCTTAATCCATCAAGTCCTACCTTGATCTATCCAGTCCTACCTTAATCCATCCAGTCCTGTCTTAATCCATCCAGTCCTACCTTAATCCATCCAATCCTATCTTAATCCATCCAGTCCTACCTTAATCCATCCAGTTCTAACACGGTTCATCCAATCCAAGGGCAGATACAAAAATTTGCGATGGGGGGGGCCAAAATTTAGGGTCTTGGTCCAGGGATAAAAGTTCATCCCGGTCACTGAAAAACCTGATGACCTTTTTTTATAGTCATCTGTCTCTAATTTCGCAAAAAGATACCTTTTTCGGTCCGCCAAAAAAACTGATGACCTTTTTTTAGTCATCTGCCTCGGATTTCCCCAAAAAGGGACCTCGTCATAGTTTGCGAACCTCATGGGTGTGGAGGACGGACATACGGAGCTACTCACGGGGGAGGGCACGTCAACTTTCCGGGCCAGAATAGCTGGTAAAAAATTAAGAAATTTCTAAATGGGGCCCATGGCCATTTTGGCCCCTCTGGATCCGACCCTGATCCAATCCTACCACAATCCGTCCACTCTTTGACCTGTCATTCGCCAGATGGCATTGGTAAAATGAACAATAGGACATGATGAACACCTTGTGTGGCTGCCAAACAGTACTGTAATAATAACTTGTGATCTTCCATTTGTACTATGACTTCTATTCATGCAGTGTTCATTCATATTCGTTTGAAATGATAAACAAAGCATCTTATTATTATTATTTCCTTTTAATATTTTCAACAAACAGCATCAAAAATAGGAAGTACACTACACTAGGGAAGCAGTAGCTAAATAGTTATATCTCCTCTGTATTATATATATAATATAATAATAATATAATATATTATATATATAAAATATTATTATTAAATATTATTAGTTAGTATTATTCATGAATAGGTGTATGTGCTGCTCTTGACTTCATAATAGTGATTTATAAATTTGGGAATTCACAATTATGATTGTAAACTTCAGGGGTTCAACAATAGAGTCGCAGTTAGAATGAACGTCTAGTATTGTTCTCATAGTCTGTATAGCATTGTTTAAAGGATTTAAGTAAGCTCACCACATTTGCAGCGTTACGTTGTCTGTGACCTCTAACGTTACTGTTGTCTTTTGGTTTATAGAAGGAGCGTATGGCGCGCATAAACAAAGCTAAGAACGCATCGCGAGCCGCTTACATGAATAATCGAAAGAAGGCGGAACAGATGATCCTTGCGTGGCAGAGTGGCGTCAACATTGATCCGGCCAACGTCAACATCTTTGACGTACAGATCAACCATCTGCTGATGTGTCTCGAAAATACTATGGTTAGTGTATGTATGTATGTATGTATGTATGTATGTATGTATGTATGTATGTATGTATGTATGTATGTATGTATATATGTATGTATGTATGTATGTGTGTAACTATGTATGTATGTATATGTATGTATGTATGTATGTAACTATGTATGTATGTATGTATGTATGTATGTATGTATGTATGTATGTGTATATATGTGTTCACTTGTTATAGCGCCCCTTCAAGAAACTACTCAGGAGTGCTCCCGACTACAGAGTGGACACTGATTCAGAGTTTCACACCTAAACACTGAGCAATTGCGAGTGAAGGACTTTCTCAAGGTCCCTACGAGACAGCTTGAACCTGCAACCCTACGGCTGCAAGGCAGCGACAGAACAAGGCACTTTCAGCGTTTTTACTCTCCACATACTCTTTCTACACTCACTACAATTTACAAGTCCGTGTTTTTACCTGCACACCATGTTTGAGAAGGTGTCTAGTATTTACACTGTATTGCATTTTTTTCCTTTCCGCTGCACTGGTTATTATTCTTTGCTTAGTTTCTGGTCATTCCTTGCATCCATAATATACATTTGTCTCGTGCACTACTTTATTTTCATTGTTTCAAAAAACGTTTTATTTCCAGTGTTCTTGCAGTGTGTTCTAGCTGCTTATCCTGCATCGCATTATAACAATTACTCCTGTTAAATTCTGGTTGTTGTTGACATTGCCTTAAGCCAGCATTATTTTGTCAGCAATTCATTCTCCTTTAGCTAAGGTATCTCTTCAGTATTTTATTTTATTTATTTCTCGCATTTGCTATAGCGTCGCTTCAAGCTCGCTACTCAGAGGCACTCCCGACTACTGTACAGCGCAGGGCTGTTTTTAAGGAATTTTTAGAACTGCACATCTTCTCTCCTTTCTCATCCTCCATGGTAAATTACACAAAATCTGAGGAAAATGACCAATTTTTTACTAGTTTTAACTGCACGGAACGTGACGGAAGTGCTTCTACAACTGCACGAATCCATTTAGAACTGCACATTTTGTGTAGAACTGCACGTTAAAAAAAAACCTGCTACAGCGTGGACACTGAATTGGAGTTTCATGTCGAAGCGCATGAGCAATTGCGAGTGAAGAACTTGCTCAAAGTCCCTACATGGGGGGCTTGAGGTGGATTGGAACTGGAACCCTCAAACTCCAAGACATCGAACCCACCACTACACCACCGAGCCCCGCATATACCATATAATTTTGAGAATGAAGCATTTGCTGTTTTGTCAGCCCTTTAATCTGCGGTTGACTGCTCTGTGATCGTATTACAGCGGCATTGTAAGTTTTTCTTTGTTCTAGTTTAATCAGTAGTTCAAATGGATGCTTTTGTGTCACTTGATCACGAGTGACAATGATCCATTCTCTCAGAGGACAAGTCCTACGTCATTGTCCATACATTATGCATCGGATCATTATACATTTTTCATTCGGTGGCTTTGTCTTTTACAGATGAAGAACAAGAGCGAACCGAAGCCGCTGGACAGGCTGCTTGTCTGTAAGCCGCCGCCGCGTATGAACCGGTCTCGGCAGTCTCTTTGCTCAAATCTCACCACGATTATATCCCCCAACAGCTGCACGGGCAGCAACTCCGCCGTCGAAACTAGGACAATCGTCGTGACTTCGGAGGCCGGCGACTCCCCCGACGGCTTAGACTTGCACAGGAGACCATCTGCTAGTAGCACTTTTTCGTTTGTCCAACAGCGGGCCAACCACGTCGTTCGTATATCAAGCCTGTGACCTGCGCTCCTCCTCGACCACCGAGTGCTACTCTGCTTCACAGAATGGTTTGTGTCCGGTTGAACCTATACCCAGCGGTCGGCGAGTAGTAGGTTATTGTCCGGTTACTATTACGAAATGCTTCACAGATTGCCGGGTTCTGATCTAGTCAGTTGTTTTGACGACGATGACGACGACGATAGAGGTATTGTTTGGAGAATACTTTTGTCGAGTGTTGTGCTATTTAGGTTGTCTTCTTTTTGATACTGCGATCGTTGGACGTTTTGTGATTGGCGGTGGTGTTCTGTTTACGAGTGCTTCATGGTGGGTTCTCTTCTCCAACGTTTTCGAGTATTGTGGGGTCAGTGATAACTCTTAGCAAATGATGAAGAGAGTGATTTTTCTCGGACGATACCGTTACCGCATGGAGTGCAGTTACAAGGTAGTTGTATTTTATTGCATGTGGTTTGAGAACTGGAAGTGGTTGAATGGAAAATATCGAGAGCGGCTGGTGCGTGGACAGGAGAGTAGGATCTGTAGCAGCGTGATGTTGGGCTGAACACGTCCAGTGACAAGGTCTGGCTGGGGCTGGAAGGGTGACATCAGGTTATGCTCCCTAGATGTGATAGAGACCGTATAATTTGTTTACTGTAATCAGACGCTTGGCTGATGTGTGGAGCCAGGTCAGACATTTTTGTGATGATGGTGCATAGGGCTAACACGTGACGTAACGTAAGTATGCGTTACTTTGTACAGTTATCTACGACGCTTGTCTATTGCATGTTGGTGGTTTTGTTCTGTAGTTTTCTTACTCAGCTTTTGTTTCTGTATCAGGGTGTAAGTTTTGGTTGAGACAGGATGAAAGTGTTCCTCAAACTGGATGCATTTCTCGTAGTCTTGCAATGGGGGGGGGAACTTCATCACTTTCATTGATGACATGTTCCCAATTGTAACACATTTCTCCCAGTATATGGCTCTATAGTTTTCCTCTACTGTTTCCAACCACAAAGTGTACTCTTTGCATTCCAGTATGTGTATATGGAAATTTTTTCATCAGTCACAACTTTAGCAAGAGCATTTTTAAGTGTGCTGCTATTGGTTTGCTGAGTGTTTGTGGCACTTTAAAAAAACTAATAGTGCAAAATATTAGGACTCTAGATAGTTATATGGCACATTTCATAACTACAGGTCCTTATTGGCTCACAGAAGAAGATGCTTTTCAAAATCAGCAAATATTTAAGTACCGGTAACAGCATTTCACTGGAACATTTCTGGGTTCTTGTTTTTTATATGACCACCAAAATTTATAAATTCGATGAAAAATATTTCCTCACGAAATAGAAGCAGGATTTAGCGCGTGAGGGTCGGTTAGGACTCGGGTTAGGCGTTGTGAGGGTCGGTTAGGGTTAGTTTTAGGGTTGGTGCAGTCATTATGCTGAAATTGAAGCTGGATTGATGAAAATGATTTTCAATGAAAAATTGATGAAAATATTTGCTGACGAAATAGAAACGGGATTAATCGAACAAATTCTTACCTAAACAGAAGCTGGATCGATTACAAGGATTCTCGGCAAACAAGAAGTCGGATTTATGAAAGATAATAACGCTGAAACGTTAGTTCTAGGTGTCTTGGTGGTTGCATAAAAAACAAGTACCCATTTCTGTGACTTTGGCTCATGAATTTGAAGATATCTTTCATATGCCGACTATCAAAGGCACTTTCCGAAGTTGAATTTACAGCTCTGTCCTGTCTTTCCGTGATGAAGTCTACGCTTTGAAATAGACTTGAAATCAAATGCTAAGATATTGTCAAGAATTTTCAAGTCCTCTGGAAGTGCACATTTCATGTTCGCTAGTAAATGGTATGCTAAGGATCGCAAAATATTGCATGATGCTTATAGCATAATTATTATTGTGCTATTCGAATACACAATGCATTGGACACAAATTTAACTTTTGAGTGACGCTAAGTAACTATTTTTCTTTAGATGTCATTACCTCTGAAAAGTAATTATTTGCTGTAACTAATGTTTTTAAGCGGTAACTGAATTAGTTGCCAAAAGGGGTAATTAGTTACAGTGGCATGATTAACGCACAATGCTTAGAATATTTGTGAGCATTCTTAACATCTTGTTTGCTCTATAGCATAGTTGTAAAAAACGTTTTTTTCGTTTTTTATTCTCTCCCAAAAAACGTCGTTTTTTTCGTTTTTTATTTTTCCCATCGTTTTTTATCGTTTTTTTCGATTTTATGTAACTTTATTTAATTATTAACTGTCTAATATTATTTACCTTAATTTAATTTTTTCTGATATTCCATACGTTTTCACCGTACTCTCAAGGATGCAGCTAACTATAGGGTCTTTATGTAATTGTTTAAGTCATAATTTTGAGAAATACATGTAGTAGATCCCGATAGTATGAAATTTTTAAGAGTTATTTTGATATAAAATTCTTGGGCCTATAATTAATATTTATGAGTAACAATTTTAAAACAAATGTACAATATTTATATAATTTAATAAACATATGTGGTCTTTGCTTCTGGTTAGATTTTAATTGTGTTATGTCGATCCGCATAAACTTATAATGTGGACTTACATGTATGTCTACAATTTAAATTTGAAAAGATTTCAATACCTTTAATTTGTCCAAATTTCTTATTAAACCAAAGTTATAAGAAAAAAAACTGTGGTAGATTAATGTTACTTATACCAATTATTTTGGCCTAATAATAAAGTTGTGTTATTTGCGGTTTCTTGATAAAATTGCATAAGCAAGGTTTGTAAGCTGAAAATGAAATTTCAGATGTAACAAAGGCAAATTTTTTCCGTTTCCGTTTTTTATCGTTTTTTTGTCGTTTTTTATTATTTCGAAAAAAACGACGTTTTTACCGTTTTTTATTTTAGTTTCATCGTTTTTTACATCTATGCTCTATAGTGTTATAACCGAGAGGCAATTCTGATCCAAATGTAGTCTTTCTAAATGCCAATCTCCCCAGAAATGTTCAAGAGTTAATATTCAAAAGCCATTGCTAACCTGTCTTAGTGCATGCAAATGTCATCCGTTTTTTATGTTTCCATTTCAAAGAACTTTTCACATTATCAAGCCTTGAATACAATATCAGTACTTGGGTCACAAGTATGGTACTCAAATTGTACTTGAGTCGAATTAAAGTACAGGTACCAAGGACAACATCTCTGCTGCCAATATTTCCCTCAACATTTTTCTATTATTGTCTATTAATGAAATGCACAAAGTTATCAAACAGTTAAGTGTATGAGCTGCATACCATACATTGTCTATAGTTTTCACAGTTTTCCACTCATTTCTTGAGCATTATATAATGGCATCTTACACGAAACTCTGAAATGCATAATTGCCTATGGCATTTTTTAAATATGGTAGCATGAAATTTACTTCATAAACAACATTTTGTAAGAAAGACAATGCTAGTCACATGTTTAACCTGTGCTTTGTTTAAATTTTTCAATCTTAATCTCTAGAAATTAAATGTTGGTCAATTCACCACTGCTGCATTTCAGAAACCAGTCAAAAGAATTTTACTCTTTTCAGTATATACAGGGTGGGCCAGTAGGAATGCAACAACTTTGACGCCTTATAGCTTGAATAGCTTGAATACTTTTTATTTGAGCGTTTTAATCACTTGGTCATCATCATCATTCACCATGAGCCGTATGCTCGTAGGTGTCCAATGTCAACTTCGTCTTCTTCCAATCGCCTCTGTCCTGGGCCAGGTGGAACAACTTTTGTAGTGAGTCATCACACCAGTCCTCTTCATCTTCCTTCCATCCCCGATGCGGTCTGCCTCTCCTATTAGTTCCGTCCATTATTCCGAAAACAAGAGTCTTGAGTTTTATCACTTAGTACTAACAATTAATAACAATTAATATTTTGACTGGATTTACCATCAGTCAAACAAATACTCAATATATCCACCACGTGCTTTAATGTCTGCATCAACACGAGACGACCACTGATCGATGGCTGAGTCCACCAGTGCACTTGGGTTATTTCAGACCAGCAACAAAGAATCACTTCTTTCAAATGTTCAACGTCACGTATTGGTTTGCGATAGACCAGTTGCTGGAGACAACCCCAGATCGAATAGTCGACAAGGGTTGAGTATCCGGATTGTTCGGTGGCCAGCTCTCCGGTTCAATAAACTCTGGCACGTCAGCGTTCAGATAGGCAACCGTATGACGTGAACGATGCCATGATGTTCATTATTTACATTCAAAATTAGGAGGTGTGCACCACACCGAAAGTAAAAACAAAATGTGTCGTATATCGGTGCAAAATTTGACACGGTAGTAGAGTGGATGATTACTTTCAATGTACCAAGGTAACATATTGGGCACGATGTTTGGATAACAATTGTTCAAGTTATATCCGGTCAAATTAGTTACATTCCTACTGGCCCATCCTGTATATATGAAGAAATTAAGAATCACTTGGCTCAGGCACCACATTTTTGCTTTCTGCATTTCAGCAGGCCTGCTCATTTTCAGTATCTTACTAATTTCCAAAATGTGAAGCAACGAATTTACCCAGTCCTACCATGACCATTGACCACATTATAGATGTTCTTCCTGTCGATCCCTCAGTTTTCACTGGTGCACATTTTTCAATACAGACCATTGGATACAATAAGCGTCTTCATGAGTTACTTGCGATTGTATCAAGCACTTTGACAACCACAGTTCAATTATCGGAAATTGGACGGAGGCATGGTCGCCCACAAATAGGGGAAAAGAGTGAGCACTGGAAAATCGACACCTACTTTTTAACAACTACTTTTTGTGGAAAATTGACACCTACTTTTTAACAACTACTTTTTGTGGAAAATTGACACCTACTTTTTAACAACTACTTTTTGGTGTATATCAATTTCTTTGTGCCAATGATACTAATTATACATAAAGTTAAACTGAGAAATTAACATTTAGAAACCTCCGTGGAATGTTCTTAAATTCCTGCTTTGCGGTTTCCAGGTGTTGACCATTTGCCCCCTCCCTGTCAAAATAGTTGCGGGCACCCATGTACGGAGAACCATACAATTGGGAAAATGATTGATATCAAGTTTTGCTGATCTACAAGCTGTAAGGCATTGACATTGCATAAACAGTACCACAAAATAAGATTGTTGCAATCAGTGATACTGATTGATGTATTGACGAATCTACGCAGTTGTGATAATATAATTATTTTTTGGTCAATTCGAATCACGTTCCCTCTGGAATTCTTGGCAGGATTCTGCTAGGAAATCCATCTGCATCTTTTCGCTGCTTGAAGACCTTTCTCTTTTTTTACGGGACCTGTCACACTGAGAGCACTTCCGAATAGCTCTGCTGTGAGAAGCACTTTACAAAAGTTTTATTAGATTAGAATACTAATGGAACCTTTGGGACACGTGTTCCGGGACTAGCAAAAGAGGCAGAAGCCAATGAATGGCTGAGCTGACTCTGGTGACAATGCATCCAGGGTCATTGGTTGAAGTGTTTGTTGCCTGTCATTTGATTTTTGGTTATATGTTCAAGTGGTGTATGGTAACTTTATTCACACTTTCGTGTCGTGACTCTCTTAACCCTTTGCATTGACTCTTAACCCTTTGCATGGACTCTTAACCACATGGACTCTTAACCGCTTGGACTCTTAACTCTTTGCAGACTCTTGACCCATGGACTCTTAACCCTTTGCATGGACTCTTAACCCTTTGCACGGACTCTTAACCCTTTGCTTGGACTCTTAACCCTTTCTTGGACTTGCTGTAAGTTGCTCAAAATGCTTTCCAGCTTTCTTTTCGGGATTTGCTTCTGTCAAAAATGCAGTAACAGTCATACAAACGGATTGGCCTCATTATATCTCCGCTTTCTTCAAACTGTTGAGCCCTGGGGGCTTCAGTTGGGAAATGGGAATGCTTGCTTCCTAATATTGTAGTCTCGTAATTAAGAGTTCACCATGCGATGGTGTAATGCAGGGCGAAAGGCTGCTGAGAGTTTTCACATGATTCACTAATTTCTAGCTGTGCGTTTGTAACTTTTTGAGACATGTTGTCGTTTGGTATTACGGTAATTTTTAACTCTTTGAGCTTGGCTGTGTTTTTCTAACGTCTGTGAAGTTTGCACTGAGAGTATTCGTCTTCTGCAAGTCTGTCGTGTAAAGAGTTAACGGTGCGGCATTAGAGTGTGCCAGCTAAGCTTCTGCTGGTGCTTGAAGAAAACATCTCTTTCCGAATTTCTTCATTTTTGCAGACGTGTCCGTTCTCTATTCGCAGGCTGCAGGCTTTTCTTAACCTGTTAATTTCTGATATATAGTAGTTGTCACTTGAATATTGTTACAATGTTGTTTACTTCTCTTCATTGGACATGTGGTGGTTTTGATAAGAATTCGATACGGTAAAATGCTATTCGACAAGAATAACATATCAGGGTATCCTATGCCTGTGAATATACAGGGTGGGCCAAAAAAAGACACCCCCTACGTCTTTTTTTGGCCCACCCTGTACACGTTTTCTCATAGACTGGCTATGAAACGGTGAGATTATTCTTTCCTGTACTGATAAACTACTACCCTGTTGCGCCTTCCTGCTTACCGGTAAGATATGCCATCATAGGATGAATTGATGATACGGTTTTCTGATGATATGCTTCAAGCAAATGTTCCACGAGATGATTTAATACGATGTACCACAAGGCTACGATTGGAGGACCTATGTTACACGTGGAAGTAGGTAAAGAATGTTCTATTTCGATATTTTGTATGTAGTGTCCATTGGTTGGTCTTGTTTTATAATTTCATTGTTCTAATTTCAGTTTTAGCTTTTGCATACATAATTATGTGCTAGCAAGTGTTTTTTATTTACGTGTAGTTGTTGTTTTTAGTTTCCGGTGTCCTTTTGGTTGAAGGTAAAATGACCTACAGTTAGAGAGATGATTGTGTCTGTTTATAGCTTTAAATAAATTTCTAATTAGCTGATGGTGTTGCAGTATTCCAATATATTTCTGATGATGCTCATAACAAGTTCAACTACTTTCTGTGCACCGTTCGTACGACTTCTTCGTTGGCATCTGTCCATTGACTTCTGAACGCATTGCAGAAGTCTCGTCTGAACGCATTGCAGAAGTCGCTTCGCTTACAAGTCCAGAAGTCAAAGCTTTGACTTCTGCAATGCATTTGGTTGATTGTTTATGAGAATCTTTTTATACTATAGATGCTTCGAATTAGATTTAATACTGAGTCTTGAAAGGCATTAATTCTCTGTTGGATGTTACTGGTATTGAGTCGTATGTATAAAAAACATTAGCATTTTCTTTATTGATATTTTAATTAATACTTGATAAATGAAGCAAATTTCACTCATAATTAAGTTTCTCATGCTTTGTTGTACAGTTGCATGATCTTACTTAAAATGTTTAACAATGAAACTTGCTATGAAAACCCTATTCATCTTTGCCAGTGACTGCATAATGCATATTACTAATCAAATCATTTGTTTGGAATCCAATCAGGATTATGCAAAATGTAAATAGTTGTACAATGTACACACATAATAAACCTGTTTGCATGATACTTTCGGTTTCACAGGGGGACCCGAAAGGGGTCTTCCAACCCTGCTAGATGGGACCACCCCTGAGCATTGGTACCACCTGCACCTTTCCTCAAACTGTGCGTAAAATGATAAGTCAAAAGTTTAGGTATTATAATGGAATAGTATGTATTTGATGTGAGCAACTCTCTCCAAAATACATACTGAAATTCCTACTGCCAGTCGAGAATATCTGCACATTCTCGACAATGTCAACTGCATAGTACTTTGTGCCAGAAAACAACATGTTTTAGGCCCTGCATCATAATAATACGGCTATTTCATCTCATGGATGATTTGCAACATCAGTGAAATGAGTGTTAAACAGTTTTCTTAAATGAGCTTGTAATCGTTCGTTAACTAGTGTGTACGCAATCATACACGAAAGATTTTAATGTTAAGACGTATGAGAGAAGATGAGTTTGTGTGAGCAATACCTAAAAATATATATATGGCTGCTGGGAATGGATGATTTGAACGGGGTTGTTTAAGAAGGTGTGTTACTCCAAAGATGATGGGTGGGTGGATGGGTGAATGGATGGATAGGAAACAGCGAGGAGAGTGGAAAAGAATGGTGTTTGGTTGGAATTGGGGATTGATCTCAAGTCAGCATTTGCTCAATGTTGTATCTTAATTGTTCTTTTTTCTCATTCATCATTTTGCCAAATCGATTCCTTTACAGGTCGTCTGCCCAGTCAGTGTCACTCGCTCCTCCGTGAACCAACTGACGTGGATGGGAGTGGAGGAGGATATTAAGCCGCGGATTTCTCCTCGGTTTTGGAATTTATTACTCGAAGATTGTCGGTCGGTTTTAAAGAAACCTTTCGTCGTTTTGTCAACTAATCAAAACGTCCTTTTTGTGCTATTTGACAGGATTTTCGTTTTTGTTTAATATTGAATATTGTTTACAGTTGTTTTCGTTGCTTACGGTTTAAGAGCAATGATGATGCATTAAAATGGTGGACAGGGAGTCTCTGATCTGTTTTCACTGTTTGTAGTAGTAAGCATTGTGTAAATTATTTCTAATTTTAGTCTTGATTTTAATTCTAAACTGCAAACCATATGCATTATGCACCGAAAAAATCACAGCTCTTTATGACGAATTGACGATGATAAAAAAACTAGTAAATAGTACTCAATTTTTAGATATTCCAATACAATTTAATCCTGATATGTTAATTAAATTGTATCACCCTTGATGGCAAGCTGTCGTATGTGACTAGGCCTCTTGCAGTTTATGCACTCATGTGTCTATCAAATGAGGTGCCTGAAATTCATCATATCCTCTCCTGTCTTCATGACCATTGTCCAATGTCCATGCTTTCATCTGCTGGCGCATAGACTACTGCAATTGACCGACTTCAATGTGCATTTCTGAGCTTTGGAAGAGGGCATTATCAAGTTGCAGTTGTATCAACCTAGAAAAGTAAGTGCCTGGACGCTCCTTACCTTTCCAGACTGTGCTGGCCAATATAGGCTACGTGGCAGGACGGCGTTCAGATTTGAAAATAAGTACTGCAGTGCATGGACGCCGTCCATGACTGTCCAGTCACACTTTGAGCCTTGAGTTGTATTGTTTTTGTATTGTATAAACTCATCAGCTGAAAATTTCGCTTTCGATAGATGGCGATCCATAATTATGGCAGGATAAATAAATATTCACTCGCTAGGTGGCACCTTATGCGCTGAAGCCTGAATGCTGTTTCTTCGATTCAGATACGCTAACCATAGGCCTAATTGTATTTATCTGTAGCAGTGATGGTAAACAACCTGCATATATTACTCTTGACTCGCCAAACAAATTTTGGAATATTCAGCATCTTCTTTACATTTATTTTCATCGACCTCCTGAATAACTTCCATGACCTCCACGCGACCTCTGCTAAAACTGTGTAACTGACGCCGACACTGCCAGTGCGCCGACGCCGACACTGCCAGTGCGCCAACACTGGGGCGCGATGGTGTAGTGGTGGTTCGGTGCCTTGGAGCCAGGTTCAAATCCACCTCAAGCAGCCCCGTAGGGACCTTGTGCAACAGAGCAAGTCCTTCACTCGCAATTGCTCATGCGCTTCGGCCGAAGTTCGGCGTGCAGTGTCCACGCTGTAGTCTGGAGCGCCTCTGAGTAGATAGCTTGAAGGGGCGCTATGGCAAAGGCGAGCAATAAATTTAAAACAATAAATAATAAATTGTAGCCACACTGACTCTGCAAGAGACGCGACTTTGCTCTGGGTTCTATAGGTAAGCCTAATGGTGCAGGATTTCTTTCACGCCGCTTCTTGTTCGCGGCTGTTGAATAGTAGGTCTAGGCTAAATTGTAGGCCATGACAGCATAACCGGTAAGCGACATTTCTAATTAGGATGACGATGACCATGACGTCGACGGCAGCGACGGTGACGATGACGACGACAACGACGATGATGATGATGATGATGATGATGATGATGATGATGATGATGATGATGAAGCCTGCAGGGGTACCTTCGTGAAACACGATCACAGCTTTTTGATTGATTGATTGATTGATTTGCCGTTGATTGAGACCGAGGCTTTTTGGCATTTATTCCACAAGCTATACCTATTTCACAGGTTACAGAGTAAACAATAAAAACAGCTTGGACCTAAATCCCGAAACAATTTCTCTTTCAACAACAACGCAAGTCTGCAACCAAAGAAAAGTCACTGACGTCAGTCGATCACCTGAATAATATAAAGAAATCAAATATTCCAGGCATCCTTTAATTATCTGCTGAGATATAAACCGAAAATATTCTAGAAATTGCAACATGACGACTTGAAACACTGGATGTTGTTCCGATCGTCTTGCCTATGGTGACCATGGGCGATTTTTTGGTGGGGGAGGGAGGAGTGGTCACGAGTTCTGTTCTAACCCTCCAAGTATGAAGTTTTCTAAACGAGTTTTAGCCTATATGTAGACTAATTATTCTGTGTAGGCCTATTTCTAGTGGGAGACCACAGAAATACCAGTCTTGATATGTAGGCAAAGGGGTGCATTTGGACATCTGGGCGTCTTCGGTTAGCCTACTTTCCTCTAGACTAGGTAATAGTGCTGTAGGCATGAGCGTTATTAAAACCAGACAAAATGTCTGCTTTACAAACAATAATTAATGCATGCAAACAACAACAACAAACGAAACCTAATGATGATAGTAAAAATTAGAGGCACATAGGCCTACAGTATTATAATTAGTCTAGACGAAAGTGGAATACATTGAGATTGAGTAACCTATAGGCCTTACCGTCGTTTTAGCATTCTGCATGACATCACTTTTTTATCAATCCAATTTCTACTTTTGCATGGATCTTAATCAACATCAATCCAGGGTCCATGTGGGCAAAAATTCGTTTTATAAACCAACCTTCCATTTGAACAGCAAATACTTTTTCATCAATCCAACTTCTATTAAATAGCTTAACTATCAGTTCCAATTGAAGCAACACTTTTCATTGATCCCACTTCTATTTAATTAGACTATATAGACAATTTTCGTCAATCTGACTTCTATCAAGAAATAATTATTTTCTACAATCCAATTGTAGGCCCAGGGCTGTTTTTAAGGAATTTTTAGAACTGCACAACCCCTTCTTTTTTCCCAATCCTCCATGGTAAATTTCTTCCAATCGGTTGACAATTACCTTTTTTACTAGTCTTAGCTGTACAGAAGTGCCTCTACAACTGCACAAATCCGTTTAGAACTGCACATTTTGTGTGCAACTGCACATTTAAAAAAGCCCTGTGTACAGTGTGTAGACCTATACGACCATCGCTAAAACCAATGTAGGCTATAATGGCGTTAGACTTAGAACGTAAAGAGCGATAGATTTAAATCATGTGTTATAAAAGGACCATATAGGCCTATAGCCTATACCGCTGATTCTATGTCAAGTGAATGCACGTATGACCCATAGATTAGGCCTATACACTACGCTATAAACGGACCAAGCAGTAAAAATAAAGTGCAAATTATAACTGCTCAAAAATGGTTATTCTGGTTGCATTGCATTTAGCGTCATTCAGTATTCTCATAATGTTTCCACAATTATAGGCCTAATTATGAACAGTTGAAAAAGCTTCTTATCGTAATCTAACAAACAACTCACAATTGTTTCCATTGTCTCCTCCGTAGCAGCCTAGCAGGACCTTCTGTGCGATCAGCGTTACCATGGATACAGACCATACAGTACAATTTATACCATTGAGTAAAGCTGACGTCACAGCTGTCGTAATAATAATTCGACGTCAAAGCAGACGACATCACAGCGTCCAAAATCGGAGCGCGGAAACAACTGGGGCGCTGTCTTCGGGAAGCGAACGCACGTAGTCCGTCGACCATTTTCTATCCACGCTTGAACTTAGCGGACCCTGCAAGATCATCGAGACATGGTCGGATCGTTTGACTGGGATTACTTAAAACATCTGGAAATCTAAGAGGACGGACGACGACTCAATCATCGACCGGAAAATCCATGCCGACTGCACCCCGTATAAACAACGAGATCGTCTGCCGCCCCCGTCTCTGCCGCTGGTCGTCGTGTGCTGGCAGACGACCGTCCAACCGACCGACCGAGCGTCCGACCTATACCGTCCGACCTATACCGTCCGTCCATTAGACCTTCTGACATCTGATAGTAATCCATTTGCCTGGAATCACAGGAAGCGGATGAAACTGATCCGACTTGACGGACGTCTCCAGGTGAGAACGTCGTTGTCGTTATGACGGGTAGTGGGTCGTGATGATCTCAGATAAACAACCAGGCTGCAGAGTTTGAGTGTCATTATGTAAACTGATATTATGTGAGAAACTCGGGCCAATTCCAAATAACAACGTTATGACCACAATTATAGACTATTGACTTCGCAGCCAAGTTCTTATTGTCATGAAAACAAAGCAAATCCGGTAATAATGTATCATGGATCTGCGTAGGCCTATCAGTGGCGGCGCTAGGGGGAGGATAGGGGGCTTAGATCGAGATTGCCTATTAAAGGCAACCCGAGGGATAAGCCCTCTAAAAATGCCATCCGGAGTTTTTTACATGCAAAACTGAAATATTTCCACGATTTTCGACCGGATGACTAAAAAGTCGTCAGAAATTTTGGCGGATGAAAATGGAAAATTTCCTCCGCGGGGTTTCAGCCACCCCCCAAAACTGAAATCCTGGCGGCGCCACTGAGGCCTATACGTACAAGCTACGTAGGTAGATATGTACACTGTTGTACAGGGTGGGTGGCTTCACTAAAAGTGGTATAACTCTGGTTCCGTTTGAAATATTTTATTGAAATCTGGCCATCATGTGTAAATGTGAATTGTCTCTAAGCCTGTAAAAATTTCATCTCAAAATTCTTACTTTTGGCCAAGATATTGGCAAAAAACCTAGGGTTCTTTTTTTGGCCCACCCTGTACATCCGAAGTTATTTATCGATAGCCTAATGACCTGGCACCGGAACGAGAATGGCAGCTCTGGCCATTGCGGACTTGATTTGCTATAGCGCCGGTGATAAGCTGGCTCCCTGACGTGGCTTTTGTGGGCGCTGATTAATTCTTGGAGATTTACATTAATCACATTTACATGTATTTCACTCGCAGGAAGCCTTAATCTCTGCACAAAAGCCGTAAATCCCAAGAAACCAATATCGCCCTACATCTTCGCGCGGATGGATCCAAAGCCGAAGGACAGGCACCGCGTAGGGATCGTCCACGAACTACCATACGAGGACATCGACACCTTCGTCGACTACTACCGTCTGGAGCCGAGAAGGGTCCTGCAGCTGGGCCTCCAGCCGAGGTTCGCCAGGTCCTGGGATGTCCGACGCTACGTGCCCCTCCCCGTCACCTGTCTGCCCTCGTTCCAGACGCTGTGCAGCCGACTGCCCGCCGTTCCCATGGAGTGGGTGAACAGCTACGACGCCCGCAACAAGGTCATCATCGGGAACTCGCTGAACCCATTCGCCACCATGCAGAAGAGGGTCTGCGGGTGGGGCTACGACGACGAGGCTGACTACAGGCGCAAGAAATCGGCCCTTGAACCGGTCGACCTCCAGCGGTACAGACCGAAACCGGAGTTCTTCATCTATCGCAACACGCACTTTCCGAAATATCGAGGCACACACTTCACGGAAAACGAGGAAAACAAATGAAGTCGACAACATCATCATCGTCGCTGTTCAAACAACAACTATTCTTCCATCGTCTGCCTATCTTCGAAACTATGTACACTACGCACATCCAACATGTATGCATGTATTTACGTACGTATGTACGTACGTATGTAGCCTAAATATGTAATGTATGTATGTATATATGTATGTAATGTATGTGTGTGTCCTATGTATGCATGTATATGTATGTGTGTATGCATATATGTATGCATATGTATGCAACTATGCATAGGTAAGTATGTTTTTGTACATATAAATATATGCGTGTATATGCATACACACAGAAAATTATGTACGTAGGTGTGTTATGTATATATGTATGAAAGTATATTTATTTGTATATAGGCCTGTGTGTTTATATCTGCATATGTGTATGTATGTGTGTATTATGTATGTATGTGTGCATTTGTGTACGTATTATGTGTGTATGTGTTTGTACATGTGCATGTATGTATGTAAAATGTATGTATGTTCGCATGAGTGCATGTATGTATACGAATGTATTTTTTGTGTGTGTAGGCATGTGTGTATTTATGTATAAGCATATAAGTCCATCGATCGAATAATTACAAATAAACAAAAATATTGATAAATAATAATAAGTGGATGTCATTTTCTTTAAATCGAGCTTAATCGTTTGATTCATCTGTACTATCATTCATTTCCAGTATAGTAGCCTATGGCATCCTATGCCATTCATTAAATCATTCATACATTAATTCATTCATTCGTTCATTCATTCATTCATTCATACATTCATTCACTCATTAATTCACTCATTCATTCATTCACTCATACATTCATTCATTCATTCATTCATTCATACATTCATTCAAAAATTTATTTAGAGTCTCTTCATGGGACTACTCAGAAGCGTAACATAGGACAGCATTGATCATTGGTGGTAGATGTTTTGCCGTTTCGATGCTACATAAGTCATCTGAATCGATAAACTTATATTCTATTATTATTATTTTGAATGTCGTCACGTGTGTAATCCACGTCATAATCGTAATCTAAATTTTTTTACACTGCACTCGAAAGACAAAGTGGCGGGAACTGGTTTCTTCACATGTATAGCCTACCACTCATGTTCTGCAGCTTGTTCGTCCAAGACCTCTTATCTCACCAATTTCTTTCAAGAACCAGAGTTTACTATGACGTGTATACGTGATATAGTGCACTTCATCGATGAAGCTACAATAATATATTTTCCCCATCTATAGATGTCTGAACCATGTGTTACAGTAAGTATTCTTACACCATGGTCTAAACAGTAAGTCAATCGGTCGGACATTCCCCCTCCCATCTGAAAGAACAGCCTGTAGGCGGAAGAGCGGTGACCATGTATAAGACTCCCATGAGGCATAGTTGGCCTATATATAGACGCCTAATATACATACATATATATATAAATATATATATATATGAAGTGTTATTTATAGCGCAATAATGGAGACGTCTGGTCGAGAGAGCTAGAGAGTGCTGACGTAGGGATGCATTGTGTAGCCGTGATATAATGCACTTCATCGATGAAGCTACAATAATATATCATTTTCCCATCTATAGAACAATGTGCTGGATAGCACTTCGCTTGAAGTCAATACACACCTAATAAATCACTTGAAAGAAACGACTCGATACACGTATATTCATTCATTCATTCATTTAAGATATTTATATAGCGCTTCTTCAAGAGTATCTACTCGGAAGCGCTCCCGACCCAACCATGGCTAAAAAGAGCAGAGTAGAACGTATATATAGTCTCAAAGGTTCTAGGCATTAGACGTAGTTCCACAGGAAGCCCATTCCATGGCAGGTTGTATACGGCCAACGACAGAAAAGGCACGGCGCTGCGTAATAGAACTATAGATAGAAGTGCGTGACGGGGGACAAGAAGCATATATCAAGTAGGCTATACATAACATTGCATTGCATATATACATGGGCGGAGACCTAGGGGGGACAGGGGGACGGTCCCCCAATGGGGGGGTTGGGGGACGGCCCATGCATTTGCCCCCCCCCTAATCGTTGTGAGTGAAGACTAAAAAAAAGGGTCATCAACTTTTTTTGGCGGCGAAAATAGACATTTTTTTCGAGATTTCGCCGGTCGTCAGAAATTTTTTCCGGAAAAAATGTCAATTTTTCTGGGACACTCAGCCATTCGTCCATCAGAAAATCTTGCGTCTTTCCGTCCCCCCCCCAAGTCTCGGCCCAGGTATCCGCCTATGTATATATATATATATATATATATACATGGCAAGTATACATAACATTGTATATAATTTTGTTTGTATGTATGTGCACTTGTTATAGCGCCACTTCAAGCTCTCTCCACTCATAGGCGCTCCCGAATGCAAAGCGGACACTGCATCGGAGTTTCACGCCAAAGCCCTGGGCAATTGTGAGTGAAGGACTTGCCCAAGGTCCTTATGCGGCGACGTGGATTCGAACCTCGAACCTTCCGGCTTCTAGGCAACGACGCCACCACTAAACCACCGCGCCCCTCAACAACAATGTAATTATATATATATATGTATATATATAGACTAAATATATTGCATATACATTATATAGATGGACAAAATATATTTATATATACTTTATAATATAGAAAATATATAATTAACCTATACTGCATGTTGATTTTCACCATAGCCCTTCTTTACTATTTAGTCTTGATCCATGTATGCTATGATATATATATATATTATATAATATATATATATATATATATATATTATACATCCTTCGTCTTAATTCATGTAGGCTATATATATATGATTAGGGCTATATATATATGCCATACATATATTTATGTATATATGTGTGCACGTGCGTGTATGTGACTTCCTGTTGATTTTTATTAATGATGGCTGTAGGGTGGGTACAGCCTCAGACTAATTTCAAAACCTCTCATAGCGACAATTTCTTGCATGCCCTCTAAGATTTGTATTGGTATACATGTAGCTTTCAAGCACTCCATAGAGACGAATATATATATATATAAATATATATATATATAGCGCTAACTCCAGCATGAATATTTTTTATTGATTGTTCTAAGTTATTGCCATTGACAGTCTGCAGCTCCAAAAGCCGTGGATGCCATTGATATTTAAATCTTGAGTATACGAATGAAACGCTCACACCTACTCACCCAATCAATCCTTCGTCGCACTGCTAATGACGTCATATACATACAGACACACATAAAGGTATATAATATATATATATAATATATGCGCATATATATATGTGTATTATATATATATATATATATATATATATATATATATATGTTGAAGACTAGATGCCCACGTATACACGCCTGCTGCAGAGTTGCGATAGAGACCTTCTCTGTAGTCGTTATTATATGCGAGCCATGAGAGCAGTAGGTGGTCGGTGCCATGGAAACCCCTACGCACATACCCCACCAAATTATCTTGACGTCACGAGACTGTCTCTGTCTCCTGCTCCGTCTCCCTGTCTGTCTATCTGTATATCTGTCTGTTTGTCTATCTATACGTCTGTCTCCGAAATCAAAGCGCGCGAGCCCGGTAAGCGCAAAGCCGCCATGGACAAGCGATAGGTCCATGGACGCAGCTGATATTTAGCCTAATATTCACACGACCACTAGCGCCACCCCTCGGACGCTGAATATAAAACTTCGCAG
>CATKHU010000050.1:37500-46914 GCA_949752735.1 Lumbricus terrestris
CTGTCCATTACCATAGTTATCAGTGTTTTGCCAAAGAACACGCTCACTTCCGTCTCAGAACGTTCTTTTGCTAAATTATGCGTTGTCAGATTTCAATCGCAAGTGAACAAATCTAAATGATAAATTGCTCTCGCAACGATGGAATGTTTTATAAGCACAAATCTGGAGCACACAAAAGCTAATAGGCCTGAGTTTGAAAAGGCAAAATTTGGTAACCTTATACAGTAGCACACTATTTAAGTTTGAAAAGGCAAAATTTGGTAAGCTTGTACAGTAGCACACTATTTCAATTCAGAATCTCAAAAGAAGGCAATCAGAGCCAGTAATAATCAGGCTTACTCCTACGTCGGTTGATTCTAGTGAATTAAACGTGCCTGCATGATGATCGCACATAACTGAATGGATCAAAATGAAGTTTGTGGTGTTAATATCTTAGTTCCACAAGAAGGCATCATAAATAAGAATTATGAAAATGCTGAAATTATGGAAACTGTAAAGAGGCATTGTTTTGACGTTGGTACTCTGCTGCCAGGGCCCGCGTTTAGGCCTATAGGCAGCTAGGCTACACAAACGATTTAGACGATAACTATAGGCTGTTATTAAGCTTATAAGAAACGGTCCTTCAAGACATTCGGACAATTTTCCAGGCGATGACGAAAGAGCATTTCCGAAGTGATTTTTTTAAGGTTCACAGACAAGATAGAGAACTACCATGATATTATAAGAGATATTGTTGCAGTTCAATCCAGAAAGGTTGCTTGTTGATTACCATATTATTTGAAAATTAAATTCTTTACATTAAGAACTGATTAAAATCATAAATGTAAGCATTAGCGTACATTCATACCCACACTATTGTTATTTTTATTTGTTTTTGTGTAAATTTGCTTACTGAGTCTAAAGATAGTTTGGGGCCCGTGACTGCTCAGCCCAGGGGCCCGGAATTTCTGTCGGCGGGCCTGCCCTTATTGCAGTTTTCATTGTCAGGCAGATTGATCTTAAAATCAGTCAGATATGCTAGTAAGAGTTATACGCTTTTTGCTCATTTAAAAATTGTGGGGGCCCTTTCTGCAGTTTTCATTGCCAGGCAGATTGATCTTAAAATCAGTCAGAAATGCTAGTAAGAGTTATACGTTTTTGCTTATTTAAGCACTTAATATTACATCACCCGATCGGAACTCTAGTGCTATGCTACGCATTATGAGATGGCGTGATAATAACATATTGAGTAGGCCTACATGAAGTACGCACTAAATTTTTGCGAATTCGATCAATCTCATAAATTTATATAGAGCCCCTTCAGATTTTTACTCGAAGGCGGTCCCAACGCAGGCGTTGTCAAAAAGAAACGCCTTAAGAAGATGAAAGAAAGAGCCAGCAGAGTCACGGGAAGCGAGAGAGCCACGGGGAGGATATTCAAGATAACTGTGCCCACTACCGAGAATGCTCGTCGTTGCATGGTCACAATACTCAAAAAAAGGACAAGGAATTCTCCACGAGCAGCTGAGCGCAGTGAACGGCTGTCTAGAGAGACATACACCGGGGTGAAAGCTCACATAGATCTAAGCAAGATGGAGTTTGAGCCAGCTGGGGTCTACTACTGGCATAACCGCGAAAATATATTTTAGTTTGCAAAACGTGTGGGAGCCATGCACAGCAGGGCAAATCAGGCAAAATGCCCTGGTAAGAACTATTTGCCCAGGCCCTTATTCTGCCGCAGGTCTACTCGAAATTTTCATAGCCAAGAATTTATTTGGGGCATAAAATCGCTTCTGCACTGTTTGCTTGTAGGCTACGAGTGCTGTGCGCAGAGCCCTGCGCCGGCCGCGCCGCGCCGCCGCCGCCGCCAAGTCTTGGGCGCCGCCGCCGCCGATTTTTTTGGGTCGGCGCGCCGGCGCCGCCGCCGCCGAAAATTTGTCGGCGCGCCGCCGATACCACGTTGATTCGTTTATTTCTTTTTGTTGCATTTTTCAACTCTTGCATGATTTCGTGAAAAAATTGTTGCGTCAGTGCGAAATAGATTCTTTTTCTTATATACTGTGATTTTTCTGGCGATTTGCGTCAATGCTATGAAACTTCTGATGTTGCCTATTCGATTTGACTTCTGGAACAGTGCGCTTAACGTTTAAGCATTTGTTGATTTTGTGGTTCGGTTTGAATTACGGCAGCAACGATGGTAAGAAGAACTCGAGGTAGGCAGTGAATTATTATGCCGTGTGTGCCTTCTTGCCTGATAGTCCGATCGTACGCTAGGATGGAACAGGGCCATCTGCCCTCTAGTATTAGGATACACGTTACTATCACTTGCAAAGATGTGGCGCTCTGCAATTTATGTAGGCGATTGGTCGCATCTGCAGGTTTGTGATTTTCCATTACCGGCCAGTTATTACCTAATTTCAAATTTTCCAACCAGTATCAAACTCCCACGCTGTACGTGACCTATGTGAAATTGGTAATTAAGCTTTCGAACATTAGTAGGCCTGTCTAAATGCACAATGGAGCAATGTTAGGCATTTGGTCAATAGATCCTATTTTGTCAGCAATTTGAGCAGCATCTCACAATTGGGATCCGATTAGGAAAAGAAAGACATATTTCGCATAAAACAAGTGTAACTTATTATTACCTGGCTTGTTTAGATCGAAAGACTTGTGTATGGCAAATCGGTCGGTTTAAAGAAGATGCTAAGAGCTTCGCGTGGAAGTCGTTTGTATTATTGACCGGTAAATCAGGAAAGGTGGTGAATTCTGATCAGTGGGCCTTGATAAGGTAAAATTAAAGAACTGCAAGTACCCCCATCTTTTGACGAGATTACATGTATTCTTTCACCATAATTCCCATTTTGTGGCAGGCAAATATTTCTACGCCAACACAGCATGTGTGTATGTATGTATGTATTGTATGTATGTATTGTATGTATTGTATGTATTGTATGTATTGTGTGTATGTATGTATGTATGTATGTATGTATGTATGTATGTATGTATGTATGTATGTATGTATGTATGTATGTATGTATGTATGTATGTATGTATGTATGTATGTATGTATGTATGTATGTATGTATGTATGTATGTATGTATGTATGCATGTGTGTATGTATGTACTATGTATGTATGTATGCGTGCAGCTATACAATTTAAACAGACTGGGTCAAGAAAATGGGCCTCATTCGGCAGGTGAAAGAAATTAAATGCAAAAATATATTTTTAAAAGCCAATTTATTCTTGGAGTATCATAAGGCATGTCAAAAGTAAAATAGGAAGGTAGCGCCGCCACTGGGCAAACAGTTCTTTAACATCTATTAGTAGGTTACGTAAGCTGAAGGCCTGAATTTTAAAACGTTGTCATGGGTTTTTTTATCAAGCCTTTGCAGAATTTTGTAATTGAACGTTAATTCAGAGAATAATTGTTTCTAATCAATATTGACTATAGACAAGATAATCGACAAAATAATGGCTGGACACGCTTATCTTGATAATATAGGGTTCTTGTGTAACAACATTCAAAATAAGTATGCAACGCTGGAGCAGTAATTTCACGACGCCGCGATGCGCCGCCGACGCCGACATTTTGAGGGCGCCGCCGCCGCCGATTTTTGTTTGTCGGCGCGCCGCCGCCGCCGACCAAAAATGACCGGCGCGCCGCCGCCGACACTCTCATGTCGGCGCAGGGCTCTGGCTGTGCGCTGGTCAGGAGAATGACTGACCATGAATCACTTTAATATTCTTAAACCGTGAAAGATATAATCGGTTGTTTAACACTATTAAAAGATCTGTTGATAATATTGAAAATAATATAAGTAATGAATTAGTAATAGACGAATGTTGATAACAGTTGATTCGTTGAATATAACACGTTTTGTGAGTCATTTTGTCGTGCTTCTGTAAGGTTTGGGCCCCCACAGATTTACCGAACAGGGCCCCCACATTTGTTAATCCTGCCCTGCTAACAAATACACAACACATGTATTATACACAAATAGACAGTTAGACACGACGAGTTAAGCACCTTTGGCAGAATAGAGAATTGGCTTAAAATATATTTTAGAGACGGAGCAAGGAAAGCAAGACGAGACCGACTGAGGAAACTAAGGCCTGAATTAACCTTAGTGATTTCAGTATTCGCAAACTAGTCTATAGTATAGGCCTACTACGTATTGCATGTAATAATATATATATATATATATATATATATATATATTATATAACTATTGATATATACTTAATGGTATACCACTATCCATCTTCTTACACGGCTAGTTATACATGTACAATGTGGACAGTATATATATTATATATATATATATATCCATGTATATATGTATATATAAAAGCTGTAATAATAAGTCTTAGCAGATGGCGCAAAGGAAATCAACAGAGCGTGAAGGTCAAGGTCTCTATGCTTCATTAGACGTCTGAGGAAAGGAGATTCAATGTCCGGACAGTAGCAGTAGCAGCAGTAGCAGCAGCAGCAGCAGTAGCAGCAGCAGCAGCAGTCATTCAATCGGACACAGACCGTATAACATACGACGTCGTGGCCGAAATTGTCTTCGTTCTGTTGATTGTGTTTTGTAATTCTATACAAGATCTATTATTGCAGAGGACGTCCTTCAATGGATCTGTACACAGACAGAAGCACTGCCAACCAAACAGCAGAATAGCAGACTTTGATTGTTTTTTAGTGAGACATGGAAATAGAGAGACATACATGTACTGCAATACATATGGACGAATGGTGGACACAAGCAGACAGACGGACAGGCGGACAGACAGATCGATAGTCAGACATGGATGCAAATATGAACGGTTCCCGGACAATTCGGAGCCGGACAATTTGGAGCAGGACAATTCGGAGCCGGACAATTTGGAGCCGCACAATTCGTAGCCGGACAATTTGGAGCAGGACAATTCGTAGCCGGACAATTTGGAGCAGGACAATTTGGAGCAGGACAATTCGGAGCCGGACAATTTGGAGCAGGACAATTCGTAGCCGGACAATTTGGAGCAGGACAATTCGTAGCCGGACAATTTGGAGCAGGACAATTCGGAGCCGGACAATTTGGAGCCGGACACTTTGGAGCCGGACAATTTGGAGCAGGACAATTCGTAGCCGGACAATTTGGAGCAGGACAATTCGTAGCCGGACAATTTGGAGCAGGACAATTCGTAGCCGGACAATTTGGAGCAGGACAATTCGGAGCCGGACAATTTGGAGCCGGACACTTTGGAGCCGGACAATTCGATGCCGGACAATTTGGAGCCGGACACTTTGGAGCCGGACAATTCGATGCCGGACAATTTGGAGCCGGACACTTTGGAGCCGGACAATTCGATGCCGGACAGTTGGGAGCTGGAAAATTGGAAATAATTTGGAGCTGACAATTCGGAGCGGCCAATAATTATTCTCATCATTCCAACTTCTATTGAAGCAAGAATTATTTTCGTCAATCCAACTTCTATTTGAGCCAGAGGCGGATACAGAAATTTTCTAAGGGAGCCAAAATTTGTGGTCTTGGGCCTGAAAAAATTTCGTTGGTCTTTACCCAAAAAATCTGACGACCTTTCTAAGTCGCTTGGACGAAACGTCATGAAAAATATACAATTTTTCGCGTCAAAATAGCAGATGACCTTTTTTAGTAATATTCTACTTTTCTCCCTTCATTGCTCGAAAACTTATTCAAACATTTTTGTTGCGCTAGTATGCGTAACAAAATCTTTGACTTGCTGACGGTGTTCAGGTGGCTGCAAGTTCAGGCTTTGAGCTCTATATAAATAGACCGAGGATTGGTCAAAGGTGGATGCGCCACAGACTAAAAGACGGATAGAGAGTTCGTTGCTGCTTGTCTCACGCTGTTAATTAATGCAGTGCTGCCAGTATGGAATAATCAACGATTATTGTGCCACGAATAATTATTGCCTTTGTTGTTTGGTTGTGACAACACCTGCATTGATTGAATGTCTGGTCTATTCATCTCCATCAGCCTTTTTCAGTGCAACCGTAGCTACTGAAGGCAACTGTTGTGTCTTCTCTGTCCGTCTGTCTGTCTGTCTGTCTCTCTGTCTGTATGTCTATTTGCCTCTCTGTCTCTCTTTCTCTCTTTCCCTGTCCCTGTCCCTCCCGTTGTTTGCTACTCCCTTCTTACCTCACTTGAACTGAATCCCTTACTCTCTATACGCAAAATGTGCGGAATGTGTGTATGTATCTATAATATATTTCTCAAAGTTTGTCCTTCCAAATGTTTGTTTGTATGTCCGGATTTTAACTCTTCGTCCCAGAAAACCAAAATTTCACCGGTGGCGTACCGGTGGAGGTCAGAGTTAGTGGTGGCATGTTGTGGAAGGTGTGTGGGGGTGGAGATGTGGTGGAAGGTGGGGTTGAGGAAGGTGGGGGATTGTGGGGGAGAAATTTTGGGGGAAATGTTTCCCCCCCAAAACCAAAATTTCACGGATGGCGTACCTGTGGAGGTCGGATTTAGTGGTGGCGTGGTGTGGAGAGGGTGGGAAGAGTGGGAATTTGGGGGGAGAATTTTTTGGGGGGGAAATTTTTTCACCAAAAAACAAAATTTCACGGGTGGCGTAGCGGTGGAGGTCGGAGTTAGTGGTGGCGGGTTGTGGAGGAGGGTGGGGAGGGGTGGGGGAAATTGGGGAAAATTTTTTACCCCAAAACTAACATTTCACGGGTGACGTACAGGTGGAGGTCGGAGTTAGTGGTGGCGTGCTGTGGGGGGGGAGTGAAGGGGTGGGGGGAAATTTGGGGATGATTTTTTTCGAAAACTAAAATTTCACGGGTGGCGTACCGGTGGAGGTCGGATTTAGTGGTGGCGTGTTGTGGAGGGTGTGAGAAGGTGGACTTTTTTTGGGGGGGGAGAATTTGGGGGGAAAATTTTTTCACCGAAAAACAACATTTCACGGGTGGCGCTCCGGTGGAGGTCGGAGTTAGTGGTGGCGTGCTGTGGAGGGTGTGCGGGTATGTGGTGGGGTGGTGGAAGATGTGGGTGGTGGAAGGTGGGGGGTGGGTGGGAGAAATTTGGGGAAGATTTTTTCCCGAAAACTAAAATTTCACGGGTGGCGTACCGGTGGAGGTTGGAGTTAGTGGTGACGTGTTGTGGAGGGGTGGGGGAGGGGAAAAATTTGGGGGAGGATTTTTTCCCCGAAAAAAATTCACGGCTGGCGTTCCGGTGTAGGTCGGAGTTAGTCGTTGCGTGTTGTGGAGGGGTTGGGAGAGGCGGTGGGGGTAATTTGAGGGGAAAATTGACGGAACCCGGGCGAAGCCGGGTATAAAAGCTAGTATTGTATAATGTATAATATGTAACCATGTACGTATACGTATGTATGTATTGTATGTATGTATGTATGTATGTATGTATGTATGTATGTATGTATGTATGTATGTATGTATGTATGTATGTATGTATGTATGTATGTATGTATGTATGTATGTATGTATGTATGTATGTATGTATGTATGTATGTATGTATGTATGTATGTATGTATGTATGTATGTATGTATGTATGTATGTATGTATGTATGTATGTATGTATGTATGTATGCATGTAAGGTGTTATATGTGTATGTATGTACTATGTATGTGTATTTTATACCAATATGCACCGTTGCTCTGATTGCAGAATCGTCTTGCTATAGAGATGTTGCTTCGATGTCTCGTTGTTCACGTTCTCTTCTCTCTGCTGATCTGCATTCAAGGTGAGTACCTTCACCAGAGAACACGACCTAGGCCTATATACTCGCGAAATTCCGCTGCACAAAATTATATAAATCATCTTCAATTTTCTGCATAATTTATTTTGGGCCAGTCGACAATTTTCTTCAGTGGTCTTAATAAGTCGGTATATATATATAGTCTATATGTATATATATATTTATGCATTGCATGGGATTTTTCGAACATGCATCTGCACAAGGCCGTAGCCAGGATTTGATTTCGGGGGATGTTTCACTCACCAATTTTCCTTCGTAAAAATCTGATGACCTTTTTTAGTCATCCCGCATATTTCGGGGGGTGTTTTCATGGTTTTATTTCATGGTTTTTAGTTTTTACATCATGTGCTCGTAAATGCATTATATTATTTTTCAAATTTTCCATTTGGGGGGTGTTCAAACACCCAAAACACCCCCTAGCTACGGCCTTGCATGATCTGCATCTGCATATATATATATATATATATATATATATATATGTATATATAAATGTATATATATATGTATATATATGTATGAATCTATTTCTATTTATATAAATCTATTTCGATAAATGACAAGGATTGTTGACACGAAGTAATTGTGGACCGAACTATAATCATTCGACGAGTGATTGAAGGAGGCAGGGAACAGAAATTGATGGAGTGGAATTGTCCATGGTCCAACCCATCAATCCATGTCGGGTGAAGACAAGGACATCCATCACAGTGCATATCTAATATCCATGTCTTTCTATGAATCTGTGTGCGATAGTATCCGTCCGTGTCCGTCTGCACTTCTTTTCTGCCTCTTTCCTTGTATGCTTATGTGTTTGCCTCCGTCCGCCTTTCTTGGTCTTCTCGTCTCTTCCAAATAATAAGACTCGATGGCCATTAGTCACGCGAGATTCTGGTTAGTCTTCATTCGGATTATACTATCTGACGACCGACTCAGCATCTTTGCTCTCTCGACCAACAATTGAACACGGTACGTCGCATATAGTTATATATCGCGACAGAGGTTCCCCCTCTCGTCCACCCCGAGTGTTTGCTCTTCGTGGTCCATTGGGGGATCAGGTGGAGATGGTGATGGTACTTGATGGAGACGAGAGGACAGGTGAACCGTCAAGGAGCTGCCCTGTCATGGAGCTATATAAGTTGGGCATCTGATGGACATCTTAACGACAACAAGGCAATTTGCACAGCTGTGTATAGGAAAGAAGAAGAAAGGAAGGACACATGAGTGTAAAAAAATTCATTGTTCAGAATATTTTACCAAAATGGAAATTATATGAAGCTTTGTCTGATTTATTTGAGTCTAAACTTAGATTGAACTGGGTTTGTTGCGTGTATGTCGTATAGAATGGTGGGTGTGTGGGCGTTGATGCGCTTATACATGTCAAGACAGCCTAGGTCTGCTCAGGGTTGAACGGAAACTACTTTGTTACTACTACTTCCACTCTACTATATATATATAGTACAACTACTACTACTACTACTACTACTACTACTACTACTACTACTACTACTACTACTACTACTACTACTACTACTACTACTACTACTACTACTACTACTACTACTACTACTACTACTACTACTACTACTACTACTACTACTACTACTACTACTACTACTACTACTACTACTACTACTACTACTACTACTACTACTACTACTACTATTCTACCACCACCACTACTACTACTACTGCT
>CATKHU010000051.1:0-83044 GCA_949752735.1 Lumbricus terrestris
CAGCAATAGACTAATAGAGTCCTCTGTAAATGTCCTTGCAAATTCTTACAAAGCCTCATGAGAGACATTCATGTGAATTCCTCCATGGGATACGCAGCATGCGTTGTTTTCATTAGGACTCTAAAGCTGTTACGGCATCGTCATCGTCAGCCTGTGTCAGTACATGATTTTCCTCTCCCTGAGGAGGAAACGTTGATGGAGCAATGTTATTGAGCTGTAGATGGTTCAATGGGATCTGTTGTTGGTAGTGTTGCTGAAGCACGTACTGGACGGGCATAGAATGCATCTGTAAAAGAGTACAATGAAAATCAAAAGGCAGAACAGGCGATGAGATGCAATGAAGCAATTTCAACCAATTTTGCTGCTGACACTTTTCAGTAGGCCTGCCTTGGATCAACTGCTGCATGCTTATTTTTATATGAAGAGCATCTTGGTTTAAAAAAACGAATTCAATTTTGTTCCTTACAAAGAGTACCTTGTTTCAACTTATAAATCTGAACGTATAATCTAGAGCTAAGCTTACTTTGCAAATTCCAAACCATTTAGAGCAGTGGTTCCCAAAGTGGTGGTCCGCGGACCGGCACCGGTCCGTGGAGGTAGGATCGCCGGTCCGCGGAGAAGAGTTAAAAATAAAAAATAAACTATAATTAATTATTAGTTTATTTTTTTGAAATTGTGAAATTATTCGATTTGTTGTCCAACATTTATTAAAATTTTTGTCATATTATTTAGAAATTTGAAACAAATCAACGCGCCTTATTTTAGCTTCCCAGATGGCGAATTCAAACAATTTAAATTTATTCTAAGTTTGCTACATCGATGACTGCAGTCAGTTTCGAGCTAATTCATGTTGATCCATTCTATGCATTCTATGGTGAGCGATAACCTAGTCCTAGTAAATACTGGATGCAGAATAAAAAAATTGTCTAACGTAGTATAAAACTTTTAGTTTAAAACTTTAAATATAAACATATGTCTTTGAATGAAAAATTGAGAAAAACGTAAGCAAACAAATCTGAAAGTCTTGTTATGATAATATTTAGGTCGCTTTTGTTTGCCATCGTCATTTAGGCCTAAGTTAGTGGTCCGCGAGCTTCACCAAAAATTATTGCCGGTCCGCGGCCTACTGAAGTTTGGGAACCACTGATTTAGAGCACACACTCATGCAGCCGTTATTTTTAAATTATGATTATTTTGCCATTCGAAAGTATTAATAAACTCCAAGTGTGGATATTTATGGACAAATCCCACTTGCAACTATTACTAGGAAACTTTGCCAGCTGGTTTTTAAAAGTAACGAGATCCATGGCCATCAAACGCGTTTCCTTAACAAGTAGTGTGCGCACACGAATTAGGCAATTATTCAACCTCAGAATATTCGGGTCTAGTATTCGGGAACTCCCTATCACTAGAGATCTTAATAACTTAATAACCTGCCCCAATTTCAAGGCAGATTAATAGCTCATCTCATAGAAATACATTTAATTCATATTTATAGCGACAATCTTTTCCTATGGTTCTCCTCATTATTGTGATAATCTTATGATCAAACGTTCCTGAGGAGCGATATGAGCACCGCGTAGCCCCTATCTGCAAACTGAATCGATAGCGTATGGAACAACAGTGTGTTAGTAGTTTGTTCAATGCCACTCGAATGGTAAGATATTATTTTAATAATTAATTAAGCCGCCCTCTTAGCGGAATAGTGTCTTCATTTCGGTTTCCTCTTGTTTTCGGGAACTATAGTGTATGCTGTGCAAATTGTTCTTTCTGGAGATATTGGTGAACAATAAAGTGTATTTGAACAAGACAAGACAAGACAAGACAGACAGACAGATAGACAGACATACATAATGACAGACAGAATGACAGACAGAATGACAGACAGAATGACAGGCAGAGACAGAGAAACAGACAGACAGACATACATAGAGACCGAGATAGAAAAACAGCGAACGAAAAGAAACCGCCTTTGTGAAGCATAATCCTACCTGTTGATTTTGAATTTCTTCAGGAACATTGGGTTGCGGTGTATTCAGAATCAGCTGAAGTGGAACTTGAAAGACCTAGATTGCACACCACCATGAGAATGACTGTGATCATGCACGCACTTTGAAGGCCAATCGATTAATCCAACTAACCACCTTTACTGTCTATCTGTCTGTCTATCATCAGTCAATTGATCTGCATGCCCATCTTAATCGTGGACCTTTGTTAATACTTAGCTAAGACTCGCACGATAAGCTCGAAGAACGCTGGAGATTTGACGACAATAATGACCCCCCAACCTCCATCTCCTCCATCTGACCAGTCAATCTTTATTTCTCAAGTCCCTTAATTTTTTTCTTTTGTCGTGGCTGGGCTGGGAGCGCCTCTGAGTAGTTTCTTGAAGGGCGCTATATAAATTCTAATAATGAATGAATGAATGAATAAAAGAAGCAATCTTTGCTTACAATTTCAAGCTGACATGGATGCAATATGATCGCACAGACAGACAGACAGGCAGAAAGACAGAGATAGAGAAAGACAGAGACAGAGAGAGACAGAGAGAGACAGAGAAACAGCGATAGACAATGTCGTAGAAGAAGATCAGATATTTTAATGTGATGTTTGTGCCTGACGTTTATTGACCTAAATTAATTTTTTCCGTAAAATTTTACAAGAACTTTAACCTCGATTATCTCGGAATTCACAAAAGTGGAGATACGCGAAGATAATTCTCAGGCGACGAATTAATGTTTAACGAGGACTTCAAATAAATCGGCTGCTACTGAAATCAGTGGAAAAATTGCTTTCTTAAAAAGAGGCTGAATATTAGAGACAGTGCTCAGCAGACAAAAGAAGCAACCTGTTGATTCGGAATCGTCTGCAGTGGAATATATGAGGTCGGTATTTGCATGACCTGTATAACAAACAATTTTTGGAGCAACTATATATGAAATCTCGCTTCCTAATAATAATTATATCCTTATTTTACAATTCGGTCACGGATGTAGTAGTGCCACAAAAACCAGGCTAAGATAATCATTGTAGTTTCGCATTGAACAATTTTGAAACTTGAAGAAAATCATAAATTGTCAGAATTTCCCATTTCTGCCTATTCGATATGCGATAAGCGAGTACCGGTATTCAAAAAATTGTCTAGGACTAATCTTAGTTGCCTTCATTACAGGTCAATGGTAAGCTGGAAGAACACCTTTCCCAGGTGTTTATAAACGCCATAATTACGTAACTATGCATACATATAGGGCCATAATAGGTCTATATGGTCTACAAATTACTATTAAAATTACTAATTCATAGCAACACGCATGACTAATATGCATAGCACACATTCGTCCGAACTGTACTAAGGCGCTCATGACATGTCGGCATTTTCCTTGCATGTGGATAGATATAAAGCATGACGGCGCTATATAATTATCTATGATGCTATTACTGGTTATTTTGAAACATCACGATGCTCATATTATACCTGAGAAAGTGTTGGTTGACATACAGTGTTTGATGGCAGATGACTCAAAGAGATCAGCTGTTGTTGTTGCGGATGTTGCACGTGCTGAACTGGTGCAGTGTACCCCTGCAGAGAAATAGAATGAACGGCAAATTTCAATAGGTCTACAGACGACTTAGTTATTCATTTTTGTGAATACCTTACCTTGGCGCAGCAAAAAGCATCGCAATCCTATCACCGGCCTGATTGGTTAGTGGTACCGTTTGCAAACGATGACAGCTGTGGCTAAAACGGACGTGTATGTCTTGGCAGCAGTGACGTAGTCAGGAATTTATTATGGGGGCGGGTTTATGGCCTGGCCGGATGCCCTTCCTGACACCAACCCAACAGTATTACAGTATAAATAAAAAGGGAATAAAGTAACAAAGGGAATAAAGTAAGAAAAACAGTTGTTACTACAAGCAATTGCTTTGGTTTTTCTTATTTAAGTGGATAAATAACCTTTAAAAAACTTTTTCTCCTAAGCCAATGGGGGGTTGACCCCGAAACCCCTGGCTACGCCACTGCTTGGCAGAAACCAAGCAGATGACTGGGATTAGCAGATTGTTCTGGAAGTTGTATAGGCCTACTGTACAACGGTCAGATCTGACGGAAAGCCTTACGTAGAACGTTTAGCAGGAATCTATAGATGTTATGAAAATGTTTTAATAAGCCTACGTCTAAAACATAGATTGAGTTGATCAGATGATGTATTTAATTGCAAAATTAAACGAAATGGCGACAGAAATGAAACTTCTTTCCAAAACCATAGCCTATAGGCCTAATGTATATAGCCTACCCGTTGATGCAGAATTTCTTCGTAAAAGTTGGGTTGTGAGGCATTTGCAATAGCCTGCGCTGGCACTGAAACGTCCTACAGCATTTAAATGGTACAAATATAGTTGCCATTTTTATCAATCAATCAGTCAATCGATCAATCTATCGATCTATCGGTCTAACTGCTTTTTGACAACTTATCTGTTCCACTCTCTGCCTATGTGTGGCTGTTTCTCTGCAGCTGTGTATGTTATTCTGTCCATCAATCTGATGATAATAATGATAATCTTCGTTTTATTCCAAACTTAAAGACCGCGATATGATTACAAATTATCATGTTAACGAATGATAACCAGTTATTACAGAAATTGAATTTAAATGCCGGTTTCCATTGATCTATTAATCAGTCTATTATCTATACCGATCTCTGTGTCGACTTGTCTGCTAAATTGTCTGACCTGAAAGCTGGCTGCGTTTCTGCTCATTGCTTTACAGACGACAACAAGGAGCCACAGTCCAGCGGCGAAACCCAATAATGCTGCGCAGACAATCGTACCATTGGCCGCAATAGCTCTTCCCTCCTGTTAGAGTTGCATAAAATTCGATAGTATACTAGCAGCTGAAATTATGTGAGATTTCTGTTCTGCTGCATGAAATTACTCAACGAATCCATAGGTCTATAGCCATTGGCTTAAATTGAAATGGAATGGAATTCAACTTAAGGTTCATCTACACAAATTTCAAGAATCAAACTGAGACTTGTTATAAATTTTGGCCATCCTAGGAATGCTAAGTTCTTGGAAAAAACCCACTTAAACAATAGCTATGGTCCGATAACTATGGTCCCATAGGTGTCTCTATTTTAGATGATAATATCATCTAAAGTAGAGACATATATATTATATATTATATATATTATATACAAAGTCATTAACCTACATGAATAGGCTACATACAATTTCGGCACAAAATAGACCGATTAAAAAAGAGTGCAGTAGAGCAACACAGAATCGTTGAGTTGAAGCGGCATACAGACGATGCAATTTATCCAAAAGGAAATTTATATCGAATCGCAATATTGCTGAATAGCTAAACGTTTCAGTGGAAGGCGTTTCTTACCCAATCGTCGTAGACACAGGGGCAATAATACCGATCTGGATAATGCTCACACCAGATGAAACAGTTGTAGTATTCTATGTCATTTGAAAGTCCAGTGCCAGCAATAGCGAGCTGCGTGATTGCAGCAACGATTGTCAAAGCAGAAGCGACTACTGTTCCAATAATCTGTCAACAAGGTTAAATAGCAAAGCATTTAGAACGCTTTATATCAGACCGCCTTAATGATGATGATGATGATGATGATGATGATGATGATGATGATGATGATGATGATGATGATGATGATGATGATGATGATGATGATGATAATAACAGTAATAATAATAATAATAATAATAATGATAATAATAATAGTAATAGCAATAATAATAATAATAATAATAATAATAATAATAATAATAATAATATTAATAATAATATTAATAATAATAATCATTCTGGACTAGTTTTTAACCAATAGTTAAATTTTAAATTATGAAAAAATAATAATAATAAATGTGCCAACAAAATATGCAAGCGACCAAGCAGCAGCTTATCTATCGCCGAAACAACTGGGTATTGGAGTTCCAGGCAGATGCGAGGCAGCGGTTCATGCAACCCGTAGGTTGAGTGGACCTTTTCTGGAAGGGTAAGGCTATAGTGGGAATCAATTCTACAAAGTGTTTACCATTATCCTAAATCCTTCCACAGAATATCTTCTTAACGTCTGTCATCCTTTTGCTAGCCTTTCTTAGTTTTTCCAAGTGACCACATTTGATTCTGAATTTTCTTTTCCTGGGCACAGAATATTTGGTTTCAAAGTTACAGGATTCGGATCCATTATAAATATTTCTACGAGCATAAAAGGCTAGACCCTGTGTCACTGTCTAGGCGTACAGCTCTATCTAACCGAAACACTATGGTGATGATAGCTATGGCTATGTTGATCCTATAATAGTTTACCATGTTTTTCGTCCCATGATGACCGGCGGCAATTGCAGCAGCTCCACCAGCCATGAACTAAAATGAACATAAGAATTATTTCACCTTGATAAGCTGCAAGAAAAAAACGGTTTTGAAACTTATTTTATTTAGGTAATTGTAAGAATGATTAAAGTCGGATGAGTACCAGCAAAGCTCGGGACTACGTACCATACGTATTCTGTTTTTAACGTGCCAAATTTTACGTTAGGTAAGCAATAAAAAAAACATACGTTAACCACGTCATTGCTAATTATAAGAAGGTTCAATTTATTTAGGCAAACAATCACAAACCAGTATGCAGCGTAGTAAATTGCTGCAATGCTATATCGTAGATCTATGTTGCTTTGTTTATACACCATTCATTGCACTTAATGCATTAATGTCAGTCGGCTCAGTTCTTCTAGAGCACTTCAAAGTTCAACTCCAAGGAAAAGGTTGAACAGTTGAACAACTGCTACTTGACTCAATGTAAGCTTACACATAACTGAACTGCTACTCCCAAAACGATGCATACTGTTGACGTCACATTATACGCAGGCTATGGGTCGCCGAGTAAACCATAAATAAAATTTTCGTGTATGGTACGTATCGTACGCGTATCGTATTTTTTTAAAGTGGGGACGTGTTTTAACATATTCTATTTTAAGATACGCGTACCCTCAGGCTATGAGTACCAGTAAGTAAACAACATAATTTTAGGCCTACAAATGACAACTACTTCTTCAACTACCGTTCTTCTTCTGCTATCACTGTGCCTCCGACTCCTCGTTCATGTGCTGCTACTATTACCAGTACCATTTCCAGTACCAGTATTATTACTGCTTCTACTTCAGCTACTACTACTGAGCCCGCTGTTACGACGACACTTACGACTGCTGCTGCTAGCACTGCTACTGCTGCCGCTTCTACGGCTACTACTCTACTATCACTGCTGCTGCTGCTGCTGTTACAGTTGTTGTTGCTGCTGCTGCCACTACCACTACTTTACTACTACTACTACTACTGCTACTGCTACTGCTACTGCTACTGCTACTGCTACTGCTACTGCTACTACTACTACTACTGCTACTGCTACTGCTACTGCTACTGCTACTGCTACTACTACTAATACTACTGCCAGGACTTTAACAATGTTGCACCAAAATGTATGTTATTAAAAGAGATAATACACGGAAGCGAGGACGAATATGAGATACGTTTGCATGTCTTATTTAAATCTTACCATATATCCGCACCAAATTCCTGCACCAATTTCCGATAATCCTGCGAAGAATCTGAGGGCAACGGCTGACCCTGCATGCGACATAGCACCGCTGACCAGTAGAAGAGATCCAAGCCAAATGGTGCTGATTCTCCCTGCAAAGATGCTCTTGCACTTGCCACAGGCAGAAACATTTTGCTGCTGAGAAACGATCGTATACGGCGGTGGATAAGTAGACCCAGGTGGTCCTTGAAACTGTGTGGCAAATACCTGTCCATTGTTCGGCTCGTGATTGTCCATTGGCTGGGCTGCTAGATATAAGGACATTTATATCGCTGATAGTAGGGCGTTCTGTTCAAAACGGTGTCTAAAACTTAAATAAAAATGTTACATGCAAACGAAGAGTTAAGTAAGAAAGGCTATTGAGTATGAATCGGAACATTAGGGGAGAAAGCGTTAAGATTATGCTAATCATTGGGGATGAAAATGAAGAGTTTACAGTAAATACCCAGATCTCGAAAAATCTTGTTTGTGCTGCATTCTGAGATGGAAGCATTTCTGAGTCAGGATATCAAGTTAATATTGACCGTTATAGTTATAATCGTAGCCTTCAATGACGCTTACATTGACGCTTGCAAGCGAAGATGTTGCGCCACAGAAACATAATACGGTGACTTTAAAAATCGAACTAAAATATTGTGATCAGGAATTGGGAAAGAAGAAAGCGGCTCAATCAGATATGAATGTCTGACGGAATAAACAGCTTTGGAAACCACAAAGAGACCAAACGTGCGTATGATTCATTAGCCCCCATAACGGATTCTAGGACGATTGATCACCGGACGGTTGATCACCGGATGGTTGATCACCGGACGATTGATCACTGCGGACGTTTGATCATCGACCGATTGATCACCGGACGATTGATCACCGGACGATTGATCACCGGTCTAGTGGTCACTACAATTTATTAACTGAGGATGAACGAAAAATCTCGTAATTACCGCTAGTAAAGATAAACATCGTCGGCTTCTGTTAATTCGTAAATATACACACAGCAAATAGCACATCAGAATAAGCATGCATCTGTTTATCTGATTAGTTACCAGTTTAATAACGCTTGCCGTTTCAGTATATTTTCACATTTCACTTCTTATAATTTCATTACAAATTAAATACATTATGTGGTAGATTGAGTCTGTCATATCGTTTCATACAAATGTTTATCTCTACTAGCGGTAATTACGACATTTATCTTTCGTCCTCATTTAATAGATTCCAATGACCATTAGACCGGTGATCAATCGTCCGGTGATCAATCGGTCGATGATCAAACGTCCGCAGTGATCAATCGTCCGGTGATCAACCGTCCGGTGATCAACCGTCCGGTGATCAATCGTCCGCGGACCCCATAACGTTTAGAAGAAGCTGCTGGAAATAGCGATCAAGGCAGTCGTTTAGGCTGTATTTCTAAAGGCTTGCAAGTTGCTGATCAACGTAAATAAACATTGTAAACACTTGTTAATTATTATTATTATTATCATTCTTTATGTTGTAAAATAAAATCATTAACATTTTTGCAGTTGGAAACGGTCCCATTTTTGAGCGTTCCAGCTCCAAAACAGAATGTTATCAATATATTTTCTATATATACCCAACGACCCGAGAGAGAAAAAAAGAGTAGGCCTATGGTACTAGATATAGGCTACGTTATGTGCCAACAGTGACAGTCTTCTGTGGCATCTTTATGTCTTCTACGCAACCGTCTGTGGTTGCTCCACGTTGGTTACTTCACGCAGTTTGGTTCTTGGTCTTTAAAAAAGGTGCTTTTTTGACGAAGTATGAGGCATTTAACCCTATTCTGCTAATCTAGACGCTCTAAATGTCCAGGTTAAGCCTATAATATAATATAATAATATAAGGGCCTATAATAATATAATATAAGGCCTATAAATATAATATACGATAATAACGCGAGACCATTAGTAATATACATCTCATAATGATGGAAAGCTACTAGAGCCAGTGAATTAAAACTCAAATGAAATACTAACGTAACGAAAAACCAACCAACCGTTTTTTTGTTAGTGGTTCTAAAACTGGGTTTCATAATAATAAGAAGACACGTCTTCAAATTTGTTCTGCGATCTGTGTCCGTGCGTAGACTACGAAACACGACTGGCATCAACGACGTTCTGCAACTTAAAGCACCAGCCAAACAGAATAATTATAAGACTTATACACGGAAGCTTTAACGCAATAATTATATGATAGGCCTATTGAGTCAGAGCATCCACTATATCTCTTTACGTGACTAATGAACTTGAGTTTCTGCCGACAGAGAGTGATTAGTCATTCCCTGGTAAAAGTATATTCAGGACCTATTTTTATCAGCAGTTTATCTGCCACTGAACTTTCACTTGTGCATTATCTATTTGGCCAACGGATAAGGTTTCGCTGAGAACATCTTTCACTTGTAGGTAATATTTTTGAGTTAGCATGACGTCTTTTAATAAGCGCAGACATTGATACATATCAAGGGGAGAGGGGAAACGCCCCCTTTAATTTTTATTGCCACCTTGTAATGTGAGCAATAGCATCTCAAGTTTGAAATTATTGTAAGATCTAGAGCTAAATGTCCCAAATAAAGTTATATTGTGTTCGATTACATTCCAAAAAAGGATGGCAGTTCAAAATATTTAAATACAGGTTGACTCAAAGGGACGTTTTGCCCCGGTAAGGGGAAAACTCCCTCTGTTGCTCCGTTTGTATTTTCTGAAACAATTGTGACCTGTGAAGACTAACAGCATCTTAAAAGGTACAGTGCTCTATTTGACTCTAAGGGTACCGTATTTAGGACTGCCTCCCTATTCTTTTTAATACAAGAAAAATTGCTCAGCAAGATGGACTTCAAAATGCGGATATTAATTTACCGGTCTTAAACTGCAGGTACAATGTATCTCTTTACGTGACTAATGAACTTGAGTTTCTGCAAACAGAGAGTGATTAGTCATTCCGTAGACATGTAGGCTATGTGACCTCATTCATCTGACGACCTCGGCCACTTCTCTTCGCCCTCGCCTCTCCTTTGACTGCCATGGATCTCTTCGTCACACGAGCTATAGATATAGGACCACCAGGGCACAAACGCGAACCCTTGTTCTCACTGGCACAACACTGTGGAGCCAGTTTCCTACTTTGACGAATTCATGATCATTAACAGTTACTGCTGGGCAAAGTACCTTTTCGCTGTCTCAAGACCACTTATTTCTGATTTAAACAAGGCATGAAGATTAGGGATATGGCGTAGGTCACGCGGAAAAACGTTCCAGATTATTGGGCCCATGGATTATAACAGTTGAAACAAAGACCTGAAGTCGGTGCTTGAGAATTCGATCAGATACTTGTTACTTTTATTGCGTGTAAAATAAGAGTGCAAATCAGTAATACTGTTACCATAGAACAATAATAGTAATAATAATAATAATAATGATAATAATAATAATAACGCAGTTGCTTTCAGAGGCACTTTCGCAAGCCTGGAAGCAGACGAATAGGGCCATTCCGGACTGGTTTTATAGCAGTAGTTAGGAGATAAGTTCTCGAGGGATCCTAAATACCTCGGGGCAAAAAAAAATATAATAATAATAATAATAATAATAATAATAATAATAATAATAATAATAATAATAATAATAATGACGACGGCGACGGCGACGGCGACGGCGACGGCGACGGCGACGGCGACGGCGACGGCGACGGCGACGACGACGACGACGACGGCGACGATGACGATGATGACGTTGATGATGACGATGATGATGATGATGATGATGATGATGATGATGATGATGATGATGATGATGATGATGATGATGATGATAATGATGATGATGATGATGAAGATGAGGTTGCCATAGAATTATTGGGGAGCATATCGAACGTGTACCAATGCATACATTTAGCCATTTGATCTTCTCTAATATTTTTTTACATTTATATTCCCAATATTATTGTTGAAAGTTGGCTTGCACGAGAATTGACAGGAGACCTGAGTAGTACTAAAACTCTAGAACATAGAAGTCTGCGTAATTTCGTTCTATTGTTCGATGCCCAGCCTGAGATACCATACGACGAGACGGGTAGGCAAGAAAGTGGTAGAGGTTCAAATTTAAAAGGTTTACTATTAAATTGATTGAAATCCGATGAGATTATGTAAACTCCTATAACAATTTGAAGTTTGATATTGTAGCACACGTTCGCGGATGAAGAGCAAACCTTTGAAAATAGTATTTGGAAGTAAATAAGCCTACTACTCGCTTTCAAAGCTGTTGTCTATAGAAAGGAATAGACCAAATCACAGCCGTACCTGCGCGCTTGAGTTGGGAACGCCGCTGAGTAGAGTTCTTTAAACATGTTAAAGATGAGTGAATAAAAAACAACTATCATTGGTCGGTTCATCATCGAGTTTGATTTGTGTGATTCAGATTTTGGATTGTGATTTAAATAGAAACGACCATTACCTTGGGCATTTAATTTACGGCGCTATATAACTCATCAGATTCGATTCGATTGACTGGCAAAGCTAACGATCAAGGTCCTATACCCAGAGAACTAGACGTCTACATAACTCAACGAGCGTGTCGGCTTAATCATTGAGGTTACCTAGGTCTAGCATCCCGTCATGAGCTACGATTCGACGTTGAGCCCACGCTGGGATATGTTTGAATGGTAATACGCTGGAAAGCAGATAAGAAGGACGAGGGTGTTTGATAAACACTGACTCCGTAAGGTTTCCCGTCATCCTTCAACTCCATATGCATGGGGCGACTTTAAAGTGAGCAGTAGGACAATTGGTGTCTTGCATATTGTCATACAGCTGAATTCGACGCCTGTTAAACTTGTTATCATTAGTAACCACTGTCAATCAATCAATCAATCAATCAATCAATCACTCAATCAATAATTCAATCAATCAATCAGATGTTTATTGACCCAATGACAAAAATCATTGGTAAACTCAGTAATATAACAGAATGTTCGAAATTAATCTGTTTTTACCGTCAGCAGGAGTCTGTATGACTACCCTCAAAGTTAAAAAATCCGCTAGTGTATTGCTGTCCCTTTTTTCATATAACGGTTACAAGCGGTTAAACAAATTATTATGATAAATGTGATTGTAGCCGTATATAAACTTAATTAACACTTTCTGGATGAAACCATAGTCCAGCAAGTGAAACAGCGACGGAACACAGCAATGAAACATACAGAAGTGGAAACTGTTAACAGTGCAATCACCAACTTAGCTGCTACGTTCTGAGTTCAACAGACGTCAACACGACTGTTTCTTGTATTGAAAGCAATCAATTTAGTCGCCGTCTTGAATTTTTCCATCACCATTTACTTCAAAAGACAATGATCGTTTAATGTTTTCCATTCAAAGGTCACACGTCATCCCTGCTCATCAAGTTGCTTACTCCAGAAATGACCGCTTGACATCATAGAAAATAAGCAAAATCATTATTCGAAAGTTTACTGAACAAGGCAAAATGTAGTCGAATGAAATATTTTAATCAATAATCGTTTAATTAATCGTTAATATGCCCAGCCCTACTGAAAAGGAATTACATCAAATATCTAGTCTTATCAAGTAGGCTACACACGCGCACTTGCACGCACTCACGGACACACAATTCTCCACGCACATAGGGGAGACCGGGGCTAAAAGTAACAGGGGCAGGTTGTAACTTCGTAAAAATAAGGAAAACTGAAATTAAGGGAATCAGCGTATGCACGTCATAGTGTGCGGCATATCGTTTCCGTTTTATGTTCCTTTCGGCTTTGCTTGCGTTACACCATAACAGCATCGTTTTTCCAAAAGTATGATTTTTGCTACTAAAAGTAAGTTTTTCAATTCGTATTGTTTTTCGCATTGCTCTCGCCTGGCACACGATATTCTTACTTACTATTGGTCAAAGTGAAGCTTGTTTATGTTAGATTACATGACAGGATGAAACATTTCGTCAACTAACGTCGAGTTTGAAAATTTTACGTGATCATCTTAGACGTGTGATCGGGGCAGGTTGTAACAATTTTCAAGGGGTTTGTTGTAACGGTGTTACAACCTGCCCCAAAACCACCTTCATTGTTTTTAAAAGATTTATTTTTGCTTGAATCCTGCTGAACTAGTTTAAACTGTAGGCCTAGATGAGGACTTACAAAAGGAGAAGTCCTAGAGGAGAAACCACACTGGGTGAAATGAAAGAAACGGCAGAAGAGGTGACTAACCATGCATTTTCCGCGCCTCAGATTCACATTTCGGTTTGACATTGCGCGCGTTACAAATTTATTTAATAATAATAATTACCGACCTTGCCGTACAGTTGCGAAGAAATTCAACATATGCCATGTTAGGCTACTCTTTTCCGGTTTCTTAAAAAAAACTGCAAAGGTCAAGTGATGAAAATTTGTCTAATGGGTACAAGCGAAGTAGACAGTCGATGATCAATTGATTACAACGAATACAGCTGCTGCAAATGACAATGCCCAGCCGCAAACTTCTCCTCCGGCTGAGGTAGGCCTATGGTCGAATGTTGCATCGCTGATCGAGCCTCGGTCAGACACTTCACCTTCTCGAGACGAAAAAGAAGACCAGCAATGGTCTCAAGAAACATAAAGTATCAAACAAAAAGAAGAATCCTCAAAAAAGAAGTACCTCGACCGCTGGCGATTACTTTTTTTAGCCTTTTTGTGCTATCAGAAACAAAAGAAAGACTGTATCCAATGTTTGGCTTGTAAGAAGTGATCTCAAATGGATTGCACTGATGGCGCTGTGAATTATTTCCGCCATAAGTGTGTTTCAGACGACTTGGAATAACGGTAGGGCCTATAGACTTCATGTGCTGTGTTACAACCTACCCCAATGCTAAAAGCATTGTTACCCAATGCTAAAAGCATTGTTACAATTTACCCCAGGTCTTGTTACAACCAACCCCAAGCCGGGGCAACTTGTAACACAAAAAAATATTTTTTTGAACTCATTTATTTCCTAAAGTAATATAGTGAGACATTTGAAATTGTGCCTACTTATAAAGCTCTCATGGAGGTTTTCACTGATATATTGTGTACCGTACTTGGAGGAACAGTTCTGCTGTAAGTCGATGAAATGTGTAAATTGTTACTTTTAGCCCCAGTCTCCCCTACACATACACACAAACTCACGCATACACGCTCGCACAACACACAGCACACGTATACACCTACAAGTGCACATACAAACAAACAAACCTACACACACCCACGAACATACGCTCTAACCCGATTACACACACACAACACTCGCACACTTACACGCACCTATACTGGCACACTCTCACACGAATACACACACATACAACACAGTTGAACACACGCACACTTACACACACCTACTGACACAATTTCACACGAATAAACACACATACAACACACACCCACGACAACGCACACACGCACACACAAAGAAATGGATTTGCATCCACAACGATAAGCTAAAGTGATTCTTATATATTCGTCCTTAATAATTTCTTATAAAGCTTCAGTAGCATGCAGGTGATTTTTCCTCTGGGATTCGGAGCATGTCTTGTTTCCGTTACAACTCTGATGCTGTTCCAACATCGTCATTGTCAGCCTGCGTAATTGCATGATTGTCCTGTCCCTGAGGAGAAACTGCGGCGCTCGTTTGTAGAAGGTTCAATGGCGTCTGTTGCTGGTACTGTTGCTGAAGCACGTACTGGACAGGTATGGAATGCATCTGAAAGATCATTATGATGAAAGTCAAATGAGTACTCTGTTTCAACTACTACCAAGGATAACCACACGGGTTTGTCTAGAATCTAGATTAAACATGAGCTGAATGACTTATGCCTCTTGTTGACAAGCTTGTAACAGGCATGACTTCGACTCCAATTGGATTCTAATCCACAACGTTCTAATGAACGTGACTGCTCAAGGTGAGCCAGTAACACGCCAAGGCCCGTATGCATGAGAACGGGCATAGAGGCTGATCCGAGTGTGAAACCTATTCCAGACATAATAGGTATGCAAATTCGACCATTGCATCGTCGGGACCAGAACCTTGGAGCAAATTTCCACCATTTTGCATACGGGGCCTCGTGGCACATAATGAATTACTAGCATAGCATTGCCAGCGAGCAACGCATTCATTATGTTGATGTCTATTTGCATTCATTATTAAATTAAACTGAAACACCGGAGCATGGTTACAAGTTATAGTATGAAAGGATGATTTCGAATAATTAAAGAAGTGAAATTTTACACCGTGTTCCACATGACTTAAAGTGACCATGCATAGAACGCTCTGAGCGTCTAAGTTAGCGGTTCTTCACATACACTTTGTAACAACTCTCACTACCAAACAGAACAAGAGACAGAAAAAGAAAGATAAAAAAACTACAGATTTTTGGGAGGCACATTCCTACCTGCTGATTTCGATTTTCTTCAGGAACATTGGGTTGTGATGTAGTCAGAATTAGCTGAACTGGTACTTGAAAGACCTATAGATAACGCACCAGCGTGAGGATAATAATTATTGTGACCAGGCACCTCGAATATCCATCTATTTATCCACCTAACCCGTAATAGCAGTCTGTCTGTACATCATATTCATCTATCAACAGATCTACAAGGCATCTATCACTATCACTCGAGGACCGATGTTAAAACATTGCTAAAATAGAAAGATAAGCTCGAAGAACGCAGAAGATTTGACGATAAAAAATGCGCTTATTATTTCAAACTGGCACGAACGCAGGGTTGCAGTAGGCTATGATTGCAGGTCGTAGAATCAACATAGGATCTCAATTTGTGATAGGCCTACAAGAGTCGACTTCAGTTGCTAGACTATCATACATTGCAAACATACATTTCTTGTGGGGCGCGGTGGTGTAGTGATGGCGTCGTTGCCTTGAAGCCGGAAGGTTCGAGGTTCGAATTCACCTCGCCGCGTAGGGACCTTGGGCAAGTCCTTCACTCGCAATTGCTCAGCGCTTCGGCGTGAAACTCCGATGCAGTATCCGCTCTGCATTCGGGAGCGCCTCTGAGTAGAGAGCTTGAAGGGGCGCTATAACAAGTGCACATACATACAAATACAAGGCATCATCACGTCCTGCTGCTCATTTTACCAACACAATATTGTGAATTAAATTGAATGTTGTTCCATGGGAGAGTGGCAGAAAGCGATCCAGCATCCATGCACATCTTTTACTTTTCGTGACGTATACTGTTGCCATGCATCTGAACCCCTTCCTAATGTATGTTTGTTTGTTTGTGTTAAAGTTCTTTGTTTTATGGTAAGGTCACTGTTAAGGATATTTTATCAAAGTTTTACCATTCACCGAAATTGTGTATGTACAACTCTAACGGTCATCACCTTCAGCAAGTAGGCCCTCTGGTAGTTGTAGTAGTTGCATTTCAACGTCATTAGCGACGCCCTCCTCCTTTATCCAGGCTTCGGACTGGCACTGGCAGAGTGCGACCAGTGGCGGAGTTAAGTAGGTCCTCCAATCTCGGTGAATGGTAAAACTTTGATAAAATATCCTTAACAGTGACCTTACCATAAAACAAAGAACTTTAACACACAAAAACAAACATACATTAGGAAGGGGGTTCAGATGCATGGCAACAGTATACGTCACGAAAAGCAAAAGATGCGGGATCGCTGTCTGCCACCGTTACTTTCTTATCTAAAATACTGGAACGCATTGTTGCCAACCAGCTGATTGTCTATTTGGATATGAATGACTTGATGCCGTCGCAGCAGTCGGGTTTCCGTCGAAATCATTCAACGGAGACTCTCCTGCTTCGACTTTTGTCTGACTTCTATGGCGCAGTTGACCGTGGTCAAGTCACTCTCCTCGCTCTCTTTGACGTAAGCTCTGCCTTTGACTCTGTGGACCACTCAATTCTCCTGCAGCGCCTCTCCACTTCTTTCGGCTTAGTGGACCAGCCTCTTGATTGGCTTAAATCCTTCCTATCTGACCGCTCAAACTGTGTAGTTCTTGGGTCGTCCAGATCTGCTTGGGTCCCTGCCCCTCTTGGGGTGCCCCAGGGTTCCGTCTTGGGTCCGCCTCTGTATCTTCTCTATACTGCTGATATTTGCTCCTTACTATCATCTCAAGGGCTTCTGCACCAGCTATTTGCCGATGATGTGCAAGCCTACATCCATACCTATTCGGCTGATGCGGTGGCCGCTGTCAGCCAGATGTGTAGGAAAATGGATGTCCTCTCTCTCTGGATGGCCTCCAATCGGCTACTCCTAAATCCATCCAAAACACAGTTTATTTGGTTGGGTGGTCGTAGGCAACTCCAGGGTATTGACCTCTCACAACTTGCTCTGCTCTTTTCTCATATCTCCTTTTCCCTCACAGTTCGTGATCTGGGTCTCACCCTCGATTCTGAACTCACTCTGTCCCAGCATGTGAACTTGGTTGCTCGGAGTGCCTATTACCAGCTTCGTCAGCTTCGGGTGGTCTCCCGCTCTCTCTCTCACGACGCGGTCGTCGTCCTTGTCCACGCCTTTGTTACAAGTCGAATCGACAATTGTTGCTCCTTACTTGCTGGTCTTCCCGTTGAGGTCCTGGGGCGACTTGATCGTGTATTGCGCTCCGCTGCTCGCCTTGTTGGGCGGCTTCCTAAATTTGCTCCTGTCTCTGCCTATATGCGTGATGTGCTGCACTGGCTGCCAGTGTCCCAGCGGATCTCATACCGCATTGCTGCTGTGGTCTCACGCTGTGTCCTTGGCTGTGCTCCGTCATACTTGCGTGATCTCTGCTGTCCAGTCTCTGACGTTGCAGCGCGTCGTGTACTTCGCTCTTCGGCTAGGGGTGAACTTCTGGTCCCGCGGGCCCGCTTAGTTATTAAGCAGCGCCGTGCTTTCTCGGTTGTGGGGCCTACAGTCTGGAACGACCTCCCGGTTACGCTTCGCTCTCTACTTGTGGCCCATCCGGCTGGGTTCTACAAGTCTCTCAAGTCTTTTTTCTTTGCTCGTGGTTGGGCTGGGAGCGCCTCTGAGTAGTTTCTTGAAGGGGAGCTATATGAATGCTATGAATGAATGAATGAATGAATGCATTGTTCAATTTCGACAATTTGCTACAAGTGTTTTGTGTATTTAACGAGGACCCCACTGTCCTCACATCAATCGTTTGTATCTGATTTCAGCGAAAAATCTCCTCCTTAATAAACAGGTTGAATATTGGAAAGAGCAGACAACAGAAACAACCTGTTGATTCGGAATCGTCTGCACAGGAATATACGAGGTCGGCATCTGCATGACCTGTATATATATGAAAAACAATAAATGGAGTAAATAAATATAGGTCTAGAGAAAAATCTCGATCTCCTAATAGTCAAACTTCAATGATCGACGAAGTGCAGCAAAATTAGGCTAAATCTGCATCGTAGTTTTTCACATTGAAGTAGGTTAATTAATAAGGTTAATTAATAAATTAATGTTTTGTGAATTCACGAATTTCACAAAATGCAAGCATTTCAAATGTTTGCCTATTCGGTATATCCAGGGCCGTGTTTAACATAGGTCCATTCGGTGCGGTGCACCGAATGCCCCTGAGTGGAGAGTTTTGTTGCCACTGGCCAAATGCCTTTTGCGAGTCTCAGTGTTACTTAAACCTTTTGTAAAATCAGTAAATGTAAAAAATATTAATTTTACTAAGTTCACCGACGTTGCGTGCTTGCTTACTGACTCGCCGCAGCCGACAAACCACGTAGGTTAGCCTATTGAATAGCGGAGTTTTGTAAAATGACTAATCTTGTAAAACTGCCGAACGGCACTTTGCCCCTGCTGTAAAACTTTGCACCGACACTCGAAGATCCTTAAACACGGCCCTGGGTATATCATTTCCCAAAGCCAGCTAAAAAATTATGTAATCTTAGCTGCCTGTCGCCTCCATTACAGATCTACGGTAAGCTGAATGAGCACCTTTCTGAAGTGCTTAAAGAGCGTCATTATTATGGATCTATACAAAATATAAAACAATAGGCCGACATACAAATTCCTGCCAAAAGTACTCCTTCTTAGCAACGCACGTAGGCTATCTAATCTGTATCGCGCGTATTCATTAGAACGGAAGCGTTCGAATTATCGTGGCATGTCAGCATTTTCCTAGTATGCGGGTAGACATAATTATAGTATGACGCTGTTATACTATAAGATTGTCTATTCTGCTATTTTCAATTCAATTCAATTCAATTGGTTTATTGATCCACCAAAAAAACAAAGACAAGCAGACAATTTTGCTTACAGGATAGTACACACAGTGATTGATTGCTAGTTAACATTTGCGATTATATGGACAAGTAAGCAACCAATACTGAGTGTGGCAGAACCAATAGGCTACCCGAAGGGAATGATCCCGCTAGTGGGGCCTATTTACCAGAAAATTCATTGGGGTAACAATAGAAGATAAAAAGCAGATGCGATATTAATTAATTAATTAATTAATTAATTAATGGTGGTGCTTTGAAAGCAAATGAACAGAAGCAACGGGATACTTTCCCTCAAAACATATATCAAAAACATAATAATAAGCATGAACATTGGTTAAATAAAGGAATTCATTTTACATTGTTTAATGTGTATGCACGGATTTGGATTTTAAACTGAGCGAGACTCCTGGATGCACGAATACTTTCTGGTATGTTATTCCATAAAAGAGGACCCTGGTACTTAATAGAAAATTTTCTAGTGTTCGTTTTTGCAAAGACACTTATGTAGGCTCTATTATTTCTAATGCCTTTAGTATATAAGTTAGGTCTAAAATAGGATGAGAATGCAAGTGGAAGAAGGTTGTTGTCATACTTATACATAAATGTACTAGTTTGGATGAATTTAATTTGGGATATTTTTAGCACGTTCAATTGTTGGTATAAGGGGCTAGTGTGAGCATTAAAGGGAGATTTAGTAATAATTCTTATGGCTTTTTTCTGCAGTCTATTTAGCTTAGTTAGGTGAGTGTCGTATGTAGATGTCCAAATGAGATTGCAGTAACTTAAGTATGGGTGTATAAGTGTAAAATATAATGTTTTTAGTACATGAGGTGGAAGGAGATAGGCTATTCTGTGAATTATGCCTATATTTTTTGAATCACTATCACTATTTTCGTCAGAATTTGAAACGTCACGTTGTTCGTATAGGCTACCTGAGAAAATGTTGGTTGATATGCGGTATTTGATGGCAGATGGTTCAAAGGGATCATCTGTTGTGGCGGTTGTTGCACGTACTGGACTGGAGCAGAGTACGCCTGCAGGGAAATAGAACGAACAGTAAATTTCAGTACAGACACTTAGTCATACATTTTTTTGATTGCCTAACCTTGGCGCAGCAAAAGAGCATCACTATGTCAAACCTGAATGGTAGGCCTGAATGGTAACTGCCAAGGCTGTTTTAAAGAAATTTTTATAACTGCACAACTCCTTCTTTCCTTTCCCATATTCCATGGTAAATTACTTACAATCGGAGGAAAATGACCTTTTTTGCTAGTTTTAGCTGTACAGAAGTGCTTCTACAACAGCACAAATCCATTTAGAACTGCACATTTTGTGTACAACCGCACGTTAAAAAAAGCCCTGGTAACTGCTACTGTTTGCAAAAACGACAGCTATCGCCAATGGCCAAAGCGAACGTGACTGTCATTGCAGAAGCCAAGCAGATGACTTGGGTTAGCAGGTGTGAAAGCGCTACTATACAACGGTAAGCTTATACTATCTGACGAAGAGCCTTGCGTATAGGCCTAGAGCGTTTCGAAGGTGATCGAGATGCCATGCAAAGGTTTCAATGTAGTTGAGACACAGCTCAAGTTGCTCAGTTGATGTTTTAATTGTATCACACAACGAAATGACGAATTAAACAAAACTTCTATCCGGAACCATACAGTTAGGCCTACCTGTTGATGTGGAATGTGTTCAGAAAAATTGGGCTGTGCAGCATTTGCAATCGCCTGCACTGGCACTGAAACGTCCTAGGTAACAGACCAACATTTAAAATTTAATGGTACAAACACATTCACCTTTATTTATCAATCATTCAATCGATCTTTCCATCTCTCTGTCTGTCTGTCTATCTGCTTTTATGATTATACTTATCTCTCTCACTATCTGCCTATGATATATGTGTCTGCCTGTTACTCTGCATGTGTGATTTTCTCCTTTCATCAATCTAATAATTACAATTCTATTATTATTATTATTATTATTATTATTATTATTATTATTATTACTATTACTATTATTATTATAATTTTCATATTATGTTTATCACTATTACTTTAATCAGTTATGTTCTAGTTAAGTGATGCAATAGCATGCAAGGAAGAGGGGTCCGGGTAGTAAAAGCTATTAGCTTTTCCGGACTCCTATTGCACTGTATTTTATTGATTCACATTTGTACCGTTTGACTTTTGTGTGCAATAAACAAATAAACATTCAAATAAACAAATTCATTCAATTATAACCTTCGTCCAATTTCAAACATGCAGAGCGCAGTATGATTACAAATTATCATGTTAACGGATGATAAACAGTTATTACAGAAATTGAATTTAAATGTCGGTTTCCATTGATCTATTAAACAGTTTATCTATACCGATCTCTGTGTCGACTTGTCTGTTAAATTGTCTGACCTGAAAGCTGGCTGTGTTACTTCGAATTGCGATACAGGCGACAACAAGGATCCACAGTCCAGCGATGAAAGCCAACGCCGCTGCGGCAACAATCGTACAATTGGCCGCAATTGCTGATGACTCCTGTTCAAGTTACATCAAATCCAACGTATTGTTCAGGTACAGGTATAGGCTACATTGCAATCAGGTGGAGTGACTAGTTTTTGCCGCATGAAAAAACTCAGTGAATCGACGTGTCAACGTCAAATGGTTTCGTATGAATTTATTGGAGTGCATTGCAACTTCAAGTTCATCTATTCAAATTTCCAGAATTAAATTGAGTCCAGCTATAAGTTTTGACTTTCATTCGCATGCACCTAGTTCTAGACAAAACCCGCAATTTAAGCAATATTACTGTGGTCCAATAGTTGTCTCTAATTTAGATGGCGGAAGTATTAGTCCTATATACATTATGCAATTTCGGCGCAATGAGAGTCGGTTAAACTAATGGCGCCGGAGACGAATGTAGAGGATGTAAATTCATTTGTGAGACGCGGTAGTGTATATAGGGTTATGTTCGGTGACTTGGAACCGGAGGCTGCGTGTTCTATCTACCTCAAGCCGCCTCTTAGGGACCCTGGGCAAGTCCTTCACTCACAATTGCTCATGCGCTGAGGCGCAAGACTCTGCTTCAGTGTCCGCGCTCTAGTCGGGAGCGACTCTGAGTAGCATCTTGAAGGATGGCTATAACAATTGCTCATACAAACAATACAAAAGGAAATTCATATCGATTCTCGCCACTCAGCCGAACGATTTTCTTACCCAATCGTCGAAGTAACACGGGCAATGTTGCCACGGTGTATGAGGATCACAAGGTGGATAGCAACTGTAGAAGTCCATGTCACTTGTTAGTCCAGTACAAGTAATAGCGAGCTGCGTGATTGCAGCAACGATTGTTAAAGCAGAAGTGACTATCGTTCCAATAATCTGCCAAAAAGTTAATTAATAAAAGCCTTTAGAACGCTGTTGCAGACCACCTTTGCTGTTTCTCCACGATCCTTTGAGTAGTGGAAAGAATGAGGCATGCAGGATTGCAGGGGCCGCCTAATTAGACCATGGATAGAGGTAGCTGCAGGAGGTTGACAAAATCTTATAGGTAAGAAAGAGAACTTGAAACTGAATCTGAGCAGTTACGGGAAGTCAATGAAGGTTTTAAATCACCCAGGATGAATTAAAATTTGCATATGTATCTATGTAGGCTTATTTCTGTACGCATGTATGCGGTAGTATTTCTAATACAAATTTCTATAGGCCTAGATGTATGGCTGTATGAATTATACGTACATGTATAGGTAAATTTGTGCCAGGGTAGTTGATATTGCAAACACGTTGGTTTCTTTCAGAGCGCTAAACTGTCACCTATCGTTTTTCAGATAAATCATCTGCATTCTATTCGATTCCAGCATTAATAGAGAATAAGAAATGAAAGATAGCCTAGTCAACCTTAAATTTCGGCATTCGTTATCTTTTGCTTGCATTTTGATCAGTGGCGGCGCCAGGATTTCAGTTTTGGGGGGGCTAAAGGGGGTAAATCGTCCAAGATGTTTATTTTTACATGGGGAAAAAAAATGGATGCCCTTTTTTAGGGGGGCTTAGCCCCCCCTAGCCCCCCCCAGCGCCGCCACTGATTTTCATTTTGAATTTCCGTTTCCTAGGCAAAGAATATAATGGTCTTGAAGCAACATGAATCGGATCCATTATAATTATTAACATTTCTGCAAACGTAAAAGTCTAGACCCTATGTCAGTGTCTAGGCGTACATCTTTGTACAACAGTAACATTATGGTGAGGATTGCTACATGGTTATGTTGATCCTATAGTTTACCAGGTTTTTCGTTCCATGATGACCGACGGCAATTGCAACAGCTCCACCAGCCATGAACTAAAATGCACATAAGATTTATTTCACCTTGATAAGCTGCAAGAGCAAAGCGGTTTTAAGAATATTTTACGTAAATACTAGTAGGAATAATAAAAGTAGGATTAGTAGTACTTAAACAAAATAATTTTTAGGCCAACTAATGGCAACAACTTCCTCAACTACCGCTCTTCGTTTGCTCGTACTGTGCCTCATACGCCTCGTTCAAGTGTTGCTCCTATTACCACTACCATTGCTAGTATCAGCATTAGGCTACTATACTGCTACTATTTCAGCTATAATAATTGCTACTGATCCCCAGCTACGACGACGACTACTACTGCTGCTACTGCTGCTATCATTACTGCTACTACTAATACTACTACCACTACTACTATTAATACTACTAAAACTTCTACTACTAGTAGCAGTAGTCGTTGTAGTAGACTACTAGCAGTAGTAGACTACTACAACTACAAATACTACATGTGGTAGTTGTAGTAGTAGTCTACTAGCACTAGTGGCCTTCTACTGCTATTACTACTGCAGCTGCTGTAGCTGCTGCTGCTACTACAACTACTATTACTAATATCACTACATCTACTAGGCTACTACTACAATAACAACAACTACTACAAGTATTTTTAAAATGTTGAACTAAAAAGGAGTTAATAAAAGAGAAAATGCACAGAAGCAAAAAATATGAGTCATGTTTGCAAGTCTTATTGCAATCTTACCAGATATCCGCACCAAAGTCCTGCTCCAATTTCCGATAATCCTGCGGAGTATCTGATGGCCACGGCTGCACCTGCCTGGGACATAGCACCGAAGACCAAGAGAAGGGATCCAAGCCAAATGGTGCTGATTTTGCCAGCCAAAATGTTTTCGCACTTGCCAGAGTCAGATGCATTTTGTTGCTGAGAAGCCGTTAAATAAGGCGGGGGATAAGTAGGCCTAGGTGGTCCTTGGTCAACGAAAGGAAACTGTGTGGCAAATACCTGTCCATTGGTCTGCGCGTGATTGTCCATTGGTTGGGCTGCAATATATAACTTCATTAATTTTATAACCGCATATTATAGCGCAGGTCGGTTTTTAATGCTATGTAGACTAAAATATACAAAAATTATATGCAAACGTAGGATAAAATAAGAGGAGTTATTGAATATCAATCGGAACAGAGGATTAATCATCGGGGGAGGAAAATGAAGAGCTTACGATTCACCCGGATCTCGAGAAATCTTGTTTGTGCTGCATTCTGAGAAGGAAGCATTTCTGAGTTAGGATATCAAATTAATATTGACAGTTACCGGTATATTTGTAATCGGAAACTTGAATGACACTTGCAATGACGCGAGCAAGTGAAGATGTTGCCCTGTAAAACATCGATTAACATGAAGCAGGCTTTAAAAAAATCGATTTAAAATTGTGATCTGGAATTGGGAGAGAAGAAAGATGCTCCGCCAGATATGAATATACGGAATCAACAGCTTTGGAAACTCAGTAGGCTACGTGAGACTAAACGTGCGTAGAATTCATTGGCCTTCATAAAGTTTAGAAAGAAGCACTTTGAGATAGCCATCAAAGCAATTGTGTAGCCTGTAGGTGTAAAGGCATACCGCCCGCAGAAATTATTGCGGGGGGGGCAAACATTTTTACGATAGTCAAGGTTAATTTTTTTTAGTAGCAAGACTTGAAAAATGCAAAGCTGGAAAGTAAGAATATGGCTATATTTCAAAGAGGTTTCTTATGCAAATTTTACAGTTTCATTTTGTGTAGGCCTATAATTTTAAATACGAATAGTTTCCTTAGAAATTTGTCAAAAATCATTGAGTAGTTTCCTAAAGGTGCGATATATAAGTCCATAGAATGAACGAATGAATAAATGAACAAAAATTAGGTGTCAGTTTTCAAGGGGCAGGTGCTCTTCTAGACGCTTCTAAAGCGCCACTCAAAAGCCAATCGCAGATTGGGTGCACATGTAAATCCCGAGGGCACCAGCTTTTTCACATGCACTGCATCGAGTCATAAGCCTATTCCAAAGAGTAGTCAGAATTAGGTCCGAGTCTGGTAGCCAGAGGGCCAGAGTAGCTGTTAATGCGGTGTCGTTTAGGAAGGTGGAGGATCCGAGGATCAGATGAGTGTGGGTATCAATTCTTTTGAACAGATCTTTTTGCCAGTTTTGGGTGCACATGTAAATCCCGAGGCGTGATAACCAGAGCCCCTTATCCAAGTTTATCTACAGTTTGACCTCCCTGGATTCTCTGCTGGCAACTTGAAAATGGAGAAAATGGAGCCTGGCTTATAGCAGACTTAAATTTGGTTTATATAATTACAATGCTGGTGAATAAGCAGATCTCCGTGGTGTAATTTCAGTATAGTCTACTTCAAGAAACTTTCAAATTTTTGCATTAGTATTTAATTTCTTGCAGTTGTGATTATTTGCCCTACAGCTAGATTCCACTCAATTAGGCCATAATCGATTGGCCTGCTGCTTGCATGGTTGCCCGCAGGGCCGCAGGAGGGTTGAAAGCCAATGGCCAGTGTTACAGTTTTTAGAAGGAGCTTGAACATGCAAGGCAGAAAGTTATAAGAGCATGTTTATTTCTATAGAGTTCTCTAAACGTAGATTTCTGACTTTCACTGTCTGTATCATTCGTATCACTGGTGCATTATTGCAAAGAAATTTGTTAAAAACCCAAAAGTAGTAGTTAAAAACATAAATGTCAATTTCCAGGGGGGCAAGTGCCCCCCTTGCCCCTATGTGCGGGCGCCCATGCATACAGATCAACGTAAATATACACTGAAATGCCTAAAATTAATATTTTTCACAATGTCATTATAAACCGATTATTGCATTTTTTTAGTTGGAAACTGTCCCGTCTCTGAACGTTCAGGCTGCAAAAAAGAATGTCTTAAATATATTTTCTATGTGTACACAACTGAGAGAGAGAGAGAGAGAGACAGACAGACAGACAGACAGACAGAAAGAGACAGAGACAGAGAGAGAGAGAGAGAGAGAGAGAGAGACAGACAGACAGACAGACAGACAGACAGACAGAAAGAGAGAGAGAGAGAGAGAGAGAGAGAGAGAGAGAGAGAGAGAGAGAGAGAGAGAGAGAGAGAGAGAGAAGGCCTACGGTACTAGATGTGCATTATTATGTGCCAACAGTGATAGTCTTCTGTGCCATTAATATGTGTCTTCTGCGTTACCGTATGTGGTTACTCCAAGTTGCCTACGCAGTTTGGTTCACTGTCTTAAAGGATGGTTCTTTCTACCGGGGTGTAGGGAAGTTTTCATTCTATTCTGCTAATCTAAGCGCTCTAAATGTCCAGGTTAAGCCTATAATAACGCACGACCATTAGTACATCTCATAATGATGGGAAGCTACTCGAGCAAGTGAATACAAACTCCACTTAAATACATAGCGGTAACGCAACGAAAAACAAACTAACCGTTTTAATAAGTGGTTCTAAAAATGGATAGGCTTATTATACATGTAATAATGAGAAGACACGTCTTCAAATCTGCTCTGCGATCTGAGTCCGTGCATAGGCTATGAAACACGACGTTCTGTAACTTAAAGCACCAATCAAATTGAATATATCCACGGAAGTGTTTACGCAAAATATGATATTGAGTCAGAGCATCCACTAAATCTCGTTTCGTGTCTAATGAGCTTGAGTTTCTGCAAACAGAGAGTGATTAGTCATTCTCTATATAGCCTAGTAATATTTAGGGTATATTTTATCAGCAGTTTATCTGTCGCCTCACTTTCACCTGCATTATCTATTCGGCCAACGGATAAGGTTTCGCTAAGAACATCTTACACTCTAGGCAATATTTTTTTAGGATGTGACATTTCTCTGTTTACTCAGGTCTTACAACAAGCACAGAATTCATACATATAATTATACAAAGAGCAGATAAAACGCCCCTTTGACTGTGTTTGCTAATTTATAACGTGTGTACAATAGCTTTATAGGCTTGAAATGTTTTAAGATATAGCGCCAAAGTCCCAAATAAAGTGCTATTGTGCTCGATAACATTCTAAAAAGGATGATATTGCAAAAATATTTATATACAAGGTGACTCAAAGGGGCGTTTTGCCCCTGAAAAGGGAAAACGACCTCTGTTTCCCCGTTTGTATTTTCTGAAGACCTTTGTGACCTCTAAAGCCTAAAAGCACTTCAAAAGATACAGTGCTCTATTTGACTTTGAGGGTATTTAGGACTGCCTCTCTATTCGTCTTAACACAAGAATAATTTGCTTAGTGAGCAGGCCTATGCACTTGCAATGCATGCATAATTTTAATATAAATGGAGTATTTTGCCCCAAAGCCTGCTTGGTACTACCCTGTGAGATTGCCTATATAAGATTGACATATTAAAGTGACATTTATTGGGCAGTGGGCACAGTAATTCGATATACTGTATATCTTAAACCTTTATTTGTATTAATTAATGACTATGCCTGGCATTTTGGCATCATTAATGATGCAGAACTATTTACAGCAAACTATTACAAGAAAATACGAAAACCTAAATTGTATTTTAAATCCAAAATATACAATCAAAACTCAAATGGTGAACGACTGTCTCAATAGGGAACAACTAAAAGACCCCAGAACAGTCAAGCTGTTTATTACATAGCACAGTGGACAGGGCGGGTAGGGGCGTTTCGCCCCTCTGCTCTATATTTTGACACAACCTGGACACGCACACAACCGCACACACACACACACACACACACACACACACACACACACTCACACACACACCGCACACACGTCATTTACTGATTCGTCATCTTGAATTTTGCCTTCAGCAGTTCCTCAAAAGCAAAATCATCGTTTAATTTTCAACTGAAAGGTTACACACATTCCTTGTTCACCATGTTGCTTATACTTCGGACGTGGCCGTTTGACATCATAGAAAATAGGCAAAAATGTATTCTAAAATTGATCGAACAAGGCAACACTCAATCGAAAAAATATTTAACCATTAATTGATGAATTAATCGTTAAGATTCGCAGCCCTACATAAAACGAATTACGTCAAGTATCAAGTTCACCAAGTACACACACGCACACTTGTACACACTCTCTAACACGCACTCAGACATACCCACACACGCATTCACACACTCTCACACGCGCGCGCACAAAGAAACGGATATGTATCCACAGCGATAAGCTAAAGTGATTCGTCTGTAATTGTCCTTGCAAGTTCTAACAAAGCCTCAGAGACATTCACAGCGGCGCCCGCAGACGTACGCACGTACGTAAGTTCGTACAGCGCGATGACTAAAAAAAGGTCTTCAGTTTTTCGGCGGATAGAAAAGGTTTGTTTTTGGGAAATTCTAGGTTGATGACTAAAAAAAAGGTCTTCAGTTTTTCGGCGGATAGAAAAGGTATGTTTTTGGAAAATTCTAGGTTGATGACTAAAAAAAAGGTCATCAGTTTTTCGGCGGATAGAAAAGGTATTTTTGGGAAATTCTAGGTTGATGACTAAAAAAAGTCATCAGTTCTTCCGGCGACTTGTACACACTCTCTAACTCGCACTCAGACATACCCACACACGCATTCACACACTCTCTTCCGGCGACCCTAACGAAAAATTTTCCCTGTTCGCCCCTTCGTCGAAAATTTCTGTGCGTACAAGAAAAAAATTCTGCGGACGCCGCTGGACATTCGTGTGGATTTTCCCTGAGATGCGGAGCATGCGTTGTTTCCATTAGAACTGTAAAGCTGTTCCGACATCGTCAGCATTCGGAAATGTGTGATTTTCCTGTCCCTGAGGAGGAAATGTTGATGGAGCAATGTTGTTGGGTTGTAGATAGTTCAATGGCGTCTGTTGCTGGTATTGCTACTGAAGCACGTACTGGACGGGTGTAGGTTGCATCTGCAAAAAGAATACAATGTAAATCAAATGCTAATACAGGCACTGAAATGTTATCCTGCGATTGCAACTCATTTTCTTACTGAAACTCTTCTGTACCTTGGTCAAACTACGGCATGCTGCTCACCTTATTACCTCACGTATTTATAAATGAACAACATGGTGAATTTGAATTTCCAATATGATGAATTTTGATGGGCTAGAGTTCATTATGTTAATCTGATATGAGCAGACAGAAATTTTATTGGGTCCATAGATAATATCTGATTCAAATGCAGCAGCTACTGGATTCAAAGGGATGTTGAAGAACAATGTATCCAGTGTGATGACTGAAATGATGTTAGGAGTCATTATCATAGCCCGCTGTTCATTATCTTTACCAATGCTATAACGTGAATGAAAGGCTGAGTGACCTTTTTGAAGGCAGTAGGAAGCGATCCCGCGTCCATGCCGATCTTTTTTTTGTGCCGTAGTTTTGCCATTCACCTAGACTCCCTCCCTTATGTAGAATTGTATCCTTTGCCATCGTGAGAGTTAATGCTCTTTGGCTCGTGAGATGGTCACTGTTCAGTATTTTAACAAAGTGTTACCACTAACTAAGATTGTGTTTATGCAACTCTATTAGCCATCAGTTTCGTCAAGTAGGCCTTCTATAGTCTGCATTGTTCAATTTTCAAGAAATTGCGATGTAGCTTGTCTCTGCAAGTGCTTTGTTCATCAAACGAGGACCTCAAATCAATCGGTTGCCACTGATATAAGTGAAAAATCACAGGATGTTGCAGAAAGAACAATGGATGCCTGTAGTATTAACCATATAGGCTATAAACAGGATGCGTGTTAGAAACGGTGCTCAGGAGACAAAAGAAACAACCTGTTGATTCGGAATCGTCTGCTGCGGAATATACGAGGCCGGCATTTGCATAACCTGTTGGCCCTATAACAAACAATTAGTGGAGTAAATAGATGAAATGTAGATCCCTAATGTCTTTATTTTACAATTCGCTCGTGGATTTAGAGCAACAAGATAAGGTTAAATAAAGCTGAATATGCACCGTGGTTTCGCAATGAAGCACTTTAGAAATGCTCAAATTCAAGAAAACCATAAAAAATTCAGCGTTCCAAATTCTTACTGTGCTGGATTGAAAAATCCTGTAATCAACAATAAGCCGGATGAGTACCATTCTGAGGTGCGTAGAGAACGCGTAATGTATCTATACATAGGTTACTTAGGGAGGGCCATACAGTTGTTTTGCCAAAATCTTGGCCAGAAAAGAATTTTTAAATCAAATTTGTCAGACATAAAGGAATTTATATTTACACATGATGGCCAGATTTCATCAAAATATTTCAGACAAGACAAAGTTATGTCACTTTAAGTGAGATCGCTAAATGTTTGTTGACGATTCAAAAACACAACGCAGCAAAAAGTAGTAAAAATATTTTATTAAGTCACGCCTCAAAAAAAATTTGTGATCGAATCAACTTGATAGTGATTCACAACTTTGTGTTCAATGTGTTCACCAACAGTTCCCGCATTTGAGCCATTGTCATGGGTGTCTTTGTAAAGGTATTGATGGTCTTGTTGAGGTGCTTCAGAAGATCATAGGCAAATCTTCCCATATCAACTGCAAGGCGACCATCAATTCTCTTATCGCTGTTGGTTTTGGTTGCAGCTTGTGGTAGACTATTTCTCCAGCACAGCTCTCCACCTTTGACAACTCATCGGGTTCAAATCTGGATATTTAGGGGGCATTGACTTTTTCAATGAAACCAACACAATTGACCAGTAGCGGAGCTAGGGGGGGGGCTATATATAGGGGAGATTTTGGCCGATGACTGAAAAAAAGGTCGTCAGAAATTTTTGCGACTGAAACCGGAAATTTTTTCCCCGCAAATTCAGCCCCCCAAAGCAGAAATCCTGGAGCCGCCACTGCATTTGACATTGAGCCGATCTCCTTTCAACGGCATATCTATAGACTCTCAATTTAACTCTTAATTTTTCACTGCACTCAGTCACCCACTGTTTATCACAGTAGGCCTAAGCGAAGATTAAGGCTTTAGCTCCAGGACCTTGCTCATGAAGTGTCTGAATACACATTTTTTTTTATCTGTCATTGACACCTTGTCCATGCTCATTTTAGAGCTTTGAATTTCATGGCTTAAATAGTCAAAGTTATTAATCTAACAGATTCAGAATTTACCAACTTGGTCGTCATCATTCTAAGTGACTTCACAGTGACGTGCATCTACGCTGCTGCCTTGTTTCTTTTCTAAACAATAATAATAATAATTATCTGGTGATATCAGGGCCATTTGATAACAATTACTTGAGCTGTGACTCGCTTTTTAGTTATTTTTGTTGCTTTACGTTTTTGTATCGTCAAAAACACTGGGTAGTCTCACTAAAAGTGATATAACTTCTGTTTGAAATACTTTGATTAACTCTGGCCATGATGTGTAATATGAATTGTCCTTAAGCCTGTAAAATTTGATTTCATAATTTTTACTTCTGGCCAAGATATTGCCAAAAAACCGTAGGGGGTCTTATTTATAGTCCACCATGCAGGTCTCTAATTGTACATACAAATTGCTGCTAAAAGTACTCATTCGTAACAACACGCATGACTAATCTGTGTAGCGTGTATTCAGGGGCGGATCCAGGGGGGGCCAAAATGGCCATGGCCCCCCACAAAAAATTGCATGGGACGTGGCCCCCCATTTGGTTTCAAGAAACCATTAATATAATGCAGCAGGAGAGAAAACAGGATACCAGGCCCCCCACTAAAGAAATCGCACGGGACGTGACCCCCATTTGATTTAGCCCATTTGATTTAGTGTACTCCCGACTATGACACGACCGACGACTAAAAAAAGGTCATCAACTTTTTTGGCGGATGAGTTGTTATCTTTTTCCGAAAAATTTGGACGGACGATTTAAAAAAAGGTCATCAACTTTTTGGCGGACGAGTTGGTATCTTTTTCCGGAAAATTTGGACGGATGAAAAAAAGGTCATCAACTTTTTGGCGGATGAGTTGGTAATTTTTCCCCTGTTCCACCAACAAGACCGAAAATTTTGGCTCCCCTTCGAAACGTTCTGGATCCGCCACTGCGTGTATTCAATGCAGAGGCACGCATGACGGCATTTTCCTAATATGAGGTTTTGCGGATAGATAGGCCTATGGGCCTATAGTATGGCGGCGTTAGGGCCTATACTATAATAATTATAATTATATTCTGCTATTAATATTTTCGCCAGCTTTTGAAAGTTAGTTCACAATGCTCGTGTAGGCCTGTAGGGCCAACCTGAGAAAGTGCTGATTGATATGCTGCGTTCGATGGCAGATGACTCAACGAGATCGGTTGTTGCTGCGGCTGTTGCACGTGCTGGACTGGCACAGTCCACCTGCACGGAAATACAACGAGTATTAAATTTCAGTACAGACATTTTGTTAGACGGATAATTTTTTGAGCTGACCAAAACTTGGCGCAGTAAAATCATTATTATGCCAGAATAGCAAGTCGGTCTGTATGGTTAGTGCTGCTATATATCATTGGCAAAACGACGGCAATTATGGCCCAAAGAACGCTCACGAGCAGGGCAGAAGCCAGACGCATGACTTGGATCAGCAGATGTAGAAGCCCTACTATACACAATGGTACGATCTGACGCATAGACTATATTTATAGAGCCTCGCGTGGAACGTTTCGAAGGAAATCCAAATATTATGCAAAGATTTTAATACAGTTGAAACACAGATTAAGTTGATCAGATGGTGTTTTAATTGTAACAGTAAACGACATGACGAATGAAATGAAACTTCTATCCGGAACCAAAAAGTTACCCGTTGATGCGGGATGCTTTCACACAAATTGGGTTGTGCGGTATATGCAACAGCATATACCTGCGCTTGCCCTGGCACTGAAACGACCTAGGTGACAGATCAACATTTCATTGGCAGAAATAAATTTATATCCGTATAGTCTAATGTACTACTTGTGATGCGATCTGACAAAGTCAGGCTTATGTCGCACGATAGCATTTTGAGTTATGGTCGATTACAGTGAACTGGGGGGTCAGAGGTCGATTTTTCCTTTTTGCATTTTCGTATATTACACTGTAGCCTATAGTCTAATTATTTGCCAAGTATCGAAGCCAAAAATTCGTCTGAAAATATTTTAAATTAATTTTATTTGCGAATGTTGCATCTTTCCAAAGTGTCAAAATCGGTCTTTTCAGTGCATGTTCAAATCATTGCCGTCAGTCATATAACCTTTCACCCCTATTGAACTTGGTATCCTCTGAAAGCTGAGACTGTGGGCTAGCACATGGCGATCAAATAAATTATGCTAATTATTTTCGGGCCATGCTAATAAGCAGAATTTAGAGGCAGCCTTAGTAAACAAACGAAACTAGTGATCGCCTTTCCCTCGCATTTCCCGAAAACTGCAATATCGCAGTTTCGGACACTAACAAATTCATATCTCTGTCAAATATAAAGATATTTGATCAGAATAGGGCTTGTTATAAAAAAGACTTCCACTGTTTCATATGGTATCAAAATGTCATTTTTAACGACATAAGCCTGATTTTGCCGGATCGCATCAAATTTTTATCAATCAGTCACTCGTTCTGTTTATCCATCTTTCTGTTTGTCCGTCTGTCTGTATGTCTGTCTGTCCGCTTGTCTGACTGTCTATCGACCTATGACCAGTCTGCCTGTCTGTCTGTATGTCTATCTGCCTCAGAGTGAATTTCTTCCTATCAAAATCAAATTCAATACCGGTTTATAATTATTAGTTATTGTTCCCAAAGGAAACAGGCTTATGCAAATATGGTGTTACATATGCTATTTTTTAAACTTTATTTTTAAGATAATCTATTATTATTTCTGTGTTTCGTTTATACATTTTTGACATATAACCGTTTGCGGAGTGTCACCAGGAATTGTCTGATTATAAATTAAACGAATATACATATAGATAAACACACGATTCGGCATTTTTATGTCAAATAATTCGCTCAATTGAAAAAGTTTTTTACAATAATACATTATGTAACACGTGTTATAGTTACACGTTTAGTTTACAAAAAACCGCTTCAGGAACCGACCATTGAGCCAAATATTGCTGGAACGCGTGTTTAGTTCACTATTTCACGGAACAGAATAGTAGCCTACACAGCACGGAAAGTAAACAAGTAAGATCGATAGGGAACGGACGGAAAAAACCCAGACAAAACCTCATTCTTCTTCTTCATGTTCTCTGCCCCACGGCAGGTTCGAACTTCCGACGGCGCCACGCTTCCCGGTGTTGAGCCTCTTCTTTCAGTTTCCCATAACCTTCAACCAGCATCCAGTCCAGTAGTTTCTGTCTTTGTCTTCCTCTTTTTCTTTTTCCCTCAGTTCTTCCTTCAATGATCACTTTCAGAAGGGATTCTCCTCTCAGGATGTGTCCTATCCATTTCTTTTGTCTCATCTTTATTGTATCCAACATTGCTCTTTCCTCTTCTACTCGCTGTAGCATCTCCTCGTTTGATACATGTTCAGTCCAACTAATCCTCTCCATCTTCCTCCATAACCACATTTCAAAAGCCTCCAGTCTTCTAGTATCTTCTTTCCTTAGAGTCCACGTTTCTGATCCATATAGTGTTACACTCCATATCAATGTTTTAATCATTCTTTTCTTGAGATTCCTACTCAATCCTCCTCTCAGCAATTCTTTCCTCTTCATGAATGCCTCCTTCCTCATTGCTATTCTTCTCCTGATTTCGCTATGACATTTTGCATCTGTTGTAACCACACTCCCTAAGTAACAGAACTCTCCGACCTGTTCTACCTTCTCTCCGTTGATTATTATCGTTACTGTTGTTTCCTTCTTCCTGCTGATCTTCATTACTTTAGTCTTTTAGTGTTTATTTTCATACCATATTCTTGAGAATATGGTATATGACAAAACCTCATAAAGGCCAATATTTCTGGAAAGCCGACCGGACGGCGGGACAGGGGCCTAAAAAGAGGACGTGTCCGAAGAAAACCCGGACGCATGGTAGCCCTACCTCGGGAGACATCACAAAACAGACCTGCAGGTGGCAGGATATAAAATTCAAGTAGTATAGTTGAAACACAAATCAATTTGATCAGATGGTGTTTTAAATGTGACAGTAAACGGAGTGACGATAGAAACGAAACTTCTATCCAGAACAGTATACAGTTACCTGTTGACATGGGATGTTTTCATACAGATGTGGCTGTGCGGTATTTGCAACAGCCTGCGCTTGCGCTGGCACTGAAACGCCCTATTTAACAGATCAACATTTAAATGGTACAAATCAATTTACCATTTTTATCAATCAGTCACTCGTTCTATTCATCCATCTATCTATCTGCCTGTCTGTCTATCTGTCTGAATCTCTTCCTATCAAAATCAAATGCAATATATAGGCCTATTAGTTATTGTTCCCAAAGAAAATAGGCCTATACAAATATGGTGTTACACATGCTCTTTTTCAAAAACTTTATTATTACTATAGTCAATTATTATTTCTGTGTTTTATTTAACATTTTTGACATGTAACCGGGTGCGGAGTGTCACCAGGAATTGTCTGAATATAAATTAAACGAATATACATGTACATGTAGATAAAAACACGTTTCGGCATTTTTATGTCAATAATTGTTTTCGTTCAATTGAAAAATTATTTTTTTTTTACAATAATACATTATGTAACTCGCGTTATAGTTACACGACTGGTCTACAAAAACCGCTTCAGGAACCGACCATTGAGCTAAATATTGCTGTAACTCGTGGTTAGTTCACTATTTCACGGAACAGAATAGTACACAGCACGGAAAAGTAAGTAAGAATTGTGACAGTAAGCGAAATGCGAAAGAAACGAAACTTCTGTCCAGAACAGTATACAGTTACCTGTTGATGTGGGATGCTTTCATACAGATTTGACTCTGTGGTATTTGCAACAGCCTGCGCTTGCTCTGGCACTGAAACGCCCTATTTAACAGTTCAACATTTAAATGGTACAAATCAATTTACCATTTTTATCAATCAGTCACTCGTTCTATTCATCCATCTATCTATCTATCTATCTATCTATCTATCTATCCAACTATCTGTCTGCCTGTCTGTCTGTCTGTCTATCTGTCTGAATCTCTTCCTATCAAAATTAAATTCAATATTATTAGTTATTGTTCCCAAAGGAAATAGACCTATACAAATATGGTGTTACATAAGCTTTTTAAAAACTTTATTATTACTATAATCTATTATTATTTGTGTTTTATTTTACATTTTTGACATATGCATGCAGATAAACACACGTTTCGGCATTTTTATGTCAATTGTTTTCGTTCAATTGAAAAATTATTATTTTTTACAATAATACATTATGTAACTCGCGTTAGAGTTACACGTTTGGTTTACAAAAAACCGCTTCAGGAACCGACCATTGAGCTAAATATTGCTGTAACGCGTGGTTAGTTCACTATTTCACGGAACAGAATAGTACACAGCACGGAAAAGTAAGTAAAAATTGTGACAGTAAACGAAATGCGAAAGAAACGAAACTTCTATCCAGTTACCCGTTGATATGGGATGTTTTCATACAGATTTGGCTGTGCGGTAGGCCTAGGCCTATTTGCAACAGCCTGCGCTTGCTCTGGCACTGAAACATCCTATTTAACAGATCAACATTTCATTGGCACAAATCAATTTACCATTTTTATCAATCAGTTATTCGTTCTATTCATCTATCTATCTATCTATCTATCTATCTATCTATCTATCTATCTATCTATCTATCTATCTATCTATCTATCTATCTATCTATCTATCTATCTATCTATCTATCTATCTATCTATCTATCTATCTATCTAATCTATCTATCTATCTATCTATCTATCCTTCTATCTAACTAACTATCTATCTATCTATCTATCTATCTATCTATCTATCTATCTATCTATCTATCTATCTATCTATCTATCTATCTATCTATCTATGTATCTATCTGTCTATCTGTCTGTCTGTCTGTCTGTCTGTCTGTCTGCCTGTCTGTATTCCTGACTGTCTATATGTTTGTCTGTCTATCTGTCTCTATATCTGTCTGTCTGTCTGTATCTCTGTATCTCTGTATCTCTGTCTAACAAAATCAAATTCAATATAAATTTATTTATTGTTCCCAAAAGAAATATACAAATATTTCAACGCCTGCGAATAGCTTGGGTTACGGCTTCCAGCCGCCATTTTGAGATCGACCATTTGCACTTCTGCATGCCGCCATGTTGTTCTGTGAGCCGCCATTTGCGCACTCTATTGACTTCGCGGTCATCGGCGGAGGCGTCAGCCGTCGTCACCAGGACCGACTTCAAAGGGAAGCCGGTTGATCGCTGGCAAAATGATCTCACGTTCTCGGTCTAAGGCGAGTTTGATAGAACGGAGGGAAGGAGCAGTAATCTAGTAGGACAGGTGATTGTCACGACAGACACAAGGAGAAGTATTATACCAAGACGGACAGGAGAAGGACAGACCGATTCGCTGTAGTCAGTAGAGATTTAGGTGGTCTTCAGGTGTTTAAACCGCGACGTTTTCGCACGGATTGATCGGACGCCTTGATAATGATATGGAGAGGAACTTCAAGTTCAGTGTGTCGCTTACCACGAAGATCACACGAATGTCACACGTGTGCCACGTGTAGGTTTCTTTCCCGCGGCGGAGTTACGTCACAGGACGCCGCGCCAACTTCAGTTTTAACTACAATGTAGAAGCGAGCGTGAAGAGAGCGCAGTTGCCGACAGAACTGCCAGGCGTTCGGACGTGTTGACTGTTGAGTTTGCGCTCAGAGTATTTGTTTGATTCGAAGTGAAACGGGGCCAGGATACAAGCGCCCGTTTGCGCTGCGATCTTTATTGCCTCGATACGGCTCTGAATTAAACCGGATTCTACTTGGCGATTCATTTCGACATGGAGTCGATAAAAAGTTTGATCTAAGAGTGTTGCGCGCAGGATCGTGTTGGTTTCTCTCGAAAATGTCTCTGTCGATCTTGATAATATCGTCATCGATATCCGTGGAATACATAGATCTACACATACATGTATTTCTGCGAGGCGATTCTTTGCGGAATAACGCGCGGGTCTTTATTCGTAATTTCACGTGGGGTGAATATTCATATCTCCCCGGAATATATTGTGAGGCGGTTCTTTTCTGAAATCGGCCTAAATGGCGTCAATCTCTTGGATTTATCGAATCGAGTTATCCGTCGTTGCGCTCGATTGTTGTCGTAATTAACCGATCTCTTTCTGGCATTTCTTCGCCGTTGCAGGTCCCGGATTTAATCAGACGACACATTTCTTCGCGCTGCATTCCGCTGGAGTTACATACATTTGAGATACGCTTAAGTTAAACTTAAAAGCGATCGGCCTTTGGTTTAATTTTGGCTACAAACTAAATTGGCCGCGGGATTATTTTAGGCACAAACTGGGGAGCATTTAAAGTCTACTCCGATCTAAGTGTGTTTGCATTGAATTGTATGTAGGTATGCTAGCAGAATAAAAACTGTGAAAGAAGCAGAATCCTCATCGGAAAATTCTCCCTAGCAGTTTCAAGAAGAAATTCTTCGTTGTCTTGATCAAATCGAAAATCAAATAAACTCTCCTGAAAATCGTTCACCGCCTGCTAGACCGGTCAATTACTGGCGATCTTCGCGACAGTCACTGCCAAGGAGAAAGTATACTTCAGCCAGATTTAAAAAAAGCTGGAGAACAAGGAAGAACTTCCGGAAGTCCTAGTCGAACGATAAACGCTGTTTCCAATGTAATGAACTCGGTCATTTTGCTCGCATTTGTCCTAACCGGAAACACGACTCCTGGTCGAGAAATGAAGAACTGGAAGAAAAGCCAGAAATAAGTAACGCTCGACATGTGATGGGAAGTAATGATGCTTACCTGTCTGTAACAGTTAAAGGCAAGAGACTGTTAGCTCTACTAGACTCTGGTGATGAAATGACACTATGCCCTGCCTCGTTGGTAGACCCATCCAAAATTAAAGGCTCCACACAGTTACTGCAAGCAGCCAACGGTTCTGCAATCCGTGTTGTGGGAGAAACTGTACTTAGACTGAGAATTGAAGGTCGTCCATTTGACATTCCCTGTCTAGTGACTGAACAGGTCACTGAACTCATTCTCGGCCTGTCGTGGATGATAAAAGAAGATGTCCTTTGGCATGTCGGTAAAGGATGGATCCTCGTCCGAAACTTCCGGTTTAACGTTTGGCACAAGAGCAGTCAGCAGCAGTGTAGCAGAATAGCCATTTTCTGCGATAGCCAACCTTCTCCGAAAAGTGAACTGAACGCTGAAATCTAAACAGATTTTCCGAGCTTGGGAATCGTCCGGAAATTGGGTGCCGTCCAGCAGAAATTGGTCGAATCCGGAACCTCGTCATCAGACAGAAGCACCGATCCGTCTGTTCACCGCAAGAATTCAACCAATCATCAGGTGGCAGACCAGGCACCACATCAACGGGATGTGCATCTGCCCTCTTCGATTCCGCCAGCTCCACCTGTGGGGGAATGCGCCCTTCGCCTGTGCCGCCTACCGTGCCAGCGAGAGTGAAAGCACTGGATTCACTGCAAATCTTCTCTTCTTGTCAAGATAGCTGTGCATGCCAATTGATTTAGTTTTAGGCGATGTTCAAGTTGCTAATGTCTTGTCAAATACCGATGATTTTGTTGTGGCACAAATTGAAAAGATGCAAACAAATTTTGAGATTGCCAGAAAATTTATGCAGCGCCAAGCCACCACTAGGAATTTTAGGTATGACATGAGGGTTAAGTCGGTCACTTTTCCCAGTGGATCCTGGGTATGGTACTTTTACCCACGGAGAGTATTTCGTCTGACAAACCTGTTGTGTGGGAGTCGAATCCTAATGAGTACCAGAGTATTGGTACTGTTGCTTCCCTAATGGGAGCCGCTGACATATGTCCTGACTCGGTCCTGGTAGAAGTGAGAGAAGGAAGGAAATACCCGACGACAGAGAGCTACGGTGAAACCGAATCCCTGTTGAGCCGAGCAAGACCCTTTAACTATGATACCTCTGATCCATTAGACCATAGGGTTAAGCCCACACAACAGTGCGGAGGCTTTCGCAGGGGGGTCACTGAGGCTGTTTCTCCCTCGGGCTTGGTAAGTGATAGTGAGTTGGGAGGTAGGCAGACACGTGACTCCCAGGCGAAAGAGCAGTCCGTTACAGAGGGGCTCAAAATAAGTTGGACTTTTGGGCGGAGACTTGGTGCAGAAAGAGCGGAGCCGACAATTTTCCATCCGGCGGATGTAGAATTTTTTCGTCGAAGAAGCTGATGACCTTTTGTTTAGTCGTTCAGTCAAAATCTCGTGAAAGCCTACCATTTTCCCGTCAACAAATTAGTTTATTTTGCAGACCTTCCTGGGGAGCTTGGACACCTTCCGGTTTATTTTGCCCATGGAAAAATTCTTTTTGGCTTTGTTGGGGGCTTAAACCACCTAACCCCTGTAAATTCGCTTATGATTATTATGCCTTGTAGAAGACCAAATGCACAATTATAGTTGCTTGACAAGTTGACGGATGAACAATTAGGCCTAAGGTAAAATCGGGGCTCTGATAGCTTAACTACTTAAGCGTTGACATTTATATACATTAGAATTGAAATCAAGACAACTAAAAAATCATAAAGATTATAATAAGCAATATAAATTCATGTGACCTCTGTGTACGTACGTGTTTTAATACGGGTAAGGGATGCAACCGTGCGGATTTCTTTAGGTAGGCTGTTACAGTTTGCAGGGACCTGGACTCTGACTGAAAACCTACAAACCTTTGTCCTTAGGAATGCACATCTGTGGACATTGATGCTTCTAGTAGGAGTGAGATGGAGTGCGTGGTCAAAATAGGAAGAGAATGATGATGGAAGGAGGTTTATGACGTATTTGTACATAGAGATACAGATATCTTGGGATTTTGTATGGGATCATTATACTTTTGAGATGTGAGTCGTATGTGGAAATTCAAGTCATGTAACAATACATGTATGTAAGATAAGGATAAGCTTATATATTAAGGGCATAATAAAATACACATATAGTAAGTGAGGTGGAAGGAGGTAACACACTCTTTCTATTTACGCATACCCATGTTTTAAAATTTATTGCTGGTTCCCAAAACTATTTTTCTAAATTTCAGGAGCTGATCGATATAGACACTAGGAAAGCAATCTGAGTATGTGTGTCTGTTTATCTGCAAGTGTCATCAATCTAGCCTAACAACAAACTTCGTATTATTTCAAACTCATAGACCGCAGTATGATTGCGATTCCTATAGTATGAACGGACGATCGCAAGTTATTCTAGGAATCGACTTAAACGTCGGTTTCAATTGAACTATTAATCAATTATTTTATCTATAGCGATCTCTGTATCCATCATTCTATTGATCTGTCTAACCTGAAAGCTGGCTGGTTTTCTGCGGATTGCGATACAGAAAACAACCAGAAGCCACAGTCCAGCGATGAAAGCCAACGCTCCTAGGCCAACAATCGTAGCATTAGCCCCAATAGCTCTTGCCGGCTGTACCAGTAACATCAAATCCAATATTATTCATGTATTCATGTATTATTCATGTAGCCTATCTACTGAAATCAGGCAAAGTGTCTGTTTTGCTGCTTGGAATTACTCAAAGAATCCATATGTCTATATTTTATGAATTGAAATGGAATTCAACTCCAGAATTTATCTATTCAAATATCAAGAATCAAGCTGAGAAACTGTTATAAGTTTTGGCCATCCATTGAATGCTTAGTTCTTGGGAAAAACCAACCACTTAAACAATAACTATGGTACAATAGGTTATTAGTAGGCGTGGCTGATGGGGGCGTGACTAATGGCTTTTTAATGAATAGGGGGCGTGGCCGATGACGCCTTGGGGCGTGACTAATGACTTTAATGTGTTTTAATGGGTTTTTAATGAGGTGGATTAGAATCCGCACTCACCCCACTACTGATGTCACTTGAAAGTCCAGTACCAGTAATGGCGAGCTGCGTGATCGAAGCAACGATTGCTACAGCAGAAGTGCCTATTGCTCCAATAATCTGTCAGCAAGTTTCAATAACAGAAGCATTTAGAACGCTGTATCTTCTCAATCTTTTGAGTAGCAGAAAGAATTAGCCCTATCGTAAGCCTAGGCCTATACCGCCTTTGCCACGCTTACTGCACCACGAGTTAACCTTCCAACGAAGATTAGAGTCTAACTAACTTTATTTTTTACATTCTGGCATTTATATATGTACTTATATATAGGCTACAGACAAACAATAGTAACTCCTCCTATTATACAGTTTGATTGGCTAATGATAATGTTCTGGTGTCCAATGATTACAGAGTCTATGACATGATATTATAGGCTATTTAAGTTATCCAAGCATATTAAAATTATATAGGCCTAGTTAACGACACACCCCTATCAGTGCATGCATACATGTATCTGTACATACGACACCTATATACTGCACAGTATATAGGCTGCTTGGTTTACATCTACTTAAGGGCTTTTGTGAACTGTGTTCGAGCGATATATTTAGGGCACGCATAATTAACCTTAGCAGCAGATACAAGTGACTGAATTATAATCTTCGCTTACTTTTAAACTAACACAATGTAGTAGGCCTACGATAACAATTCATAGTACGAACGGATCACAAGTTATTACAGGAGCCCAGTTCAACTGTTGACAACCATGCAAGGCTCCATCACGTTTACCAATGCCATCTGCCGAATGGAAGGTTGAGTGAACCTTTGGGAGGGTACGTAACGGGACGCATAATAATCATTCTCTAACGGTCTAACCGATTTCATAGCCTCTCTATTGTATTTGTAGCGGCGCCATATTTATCTTAAATTCTGTAGAACTGAGTGTATATGCATGTGTGTGTTGCGTGTATCTTGGAATGCGTGCTTGAGCCTGCGTTATTCACGACACCTACGTTTGTTTATACCCCAAACGAAGAAAAGACAAAACACTGCATGTGAAATTAATTTTGCAGTTTGTACTCAGGATTGCAGTGGCGTAGCTACTATGTGTGCAGTGTGTGCAAAGCACACGGACCGACGACCTCCAGGAGCCCACAAAGATTGTCAAATAATAATAATGATATATCCTAATTTGCAGTTCAACTTTTATATAACAGATGTAGTTTTTGTGAACACACGTGCATTAGGCCCTATAGTTATTTATTTATTTATTTGTCGCATTTGCCACAGTGCCCCTTCAAGTTCACTACTCACAGACACTTCATTGTTTTTATTGACGCTTGCCAACCGCCGTGCTGTTGGCAGGCAAAATACTGAACGCTTTTATCTTGATTTTTTCGCTTGAAGTCATGGCGGTCAAATTATTGCAAGGTGACGCTGATGTGTGGACGATAATAAAGAATATCAGTAGGGGCAATACAGTTTCAAGCTGAGAACATGTTGCGAACCATACAGGCATAAGATTTTAATTTCGCTTATTCTCTTTCCTCTGCAGAGGGTGAGAGCGAGCCTGCAAGTTTTCTGAATGGTATCGTTTGACAGGCATGCTCAAGCATTCCGGTCGATTGATGGATATGGTAACGGTAGTGAACTGCATGACACTTCCCTCAACCAGAGTGAGAATTGCTGCAGGGAGCTGAGTGGGATTAGATCCCTAGTCGTTCTTAGGGCCGCATAGTTTAGTATTCTTTTTACCGTACCTTTTCAGTTTCACACCCATACGCCACGTGACCCCAAGTCTTTTTGCAATTCTAATAGGGCTACTGCTCTCAACTACTCTCAGCTCTCATCCCAAAATCAAGGAGAAACAAATTGAGCAGAGGTGGATCAAGGTCCTATGGAATCATGTATTTGTATCTATTTTTGCCCTTGTAGGGAATATGACTAAACGTAACTATAAGTAGCCCTACTACGAAAAATCGCAGAGTGTGTCGTTTTGGTGTGCAAATTGCAGGTCATGGGCAGAACTTGGTATGATTGACAAATTTGCTAGAAAGGGAACTATAATGCCATGACATTGTCTTAAGTATACTAGTAGACCTACTATAAATAATAAGTTTGTAACCTAATAGGTTTTAAATTCATTGAGAAATCACTGCAGCTAGGCCTATAATAGCAACAATGTAATCGATCTCTCATTCTTACAGTAATCCTGTTTATTCTGTGAATGAGTTGTTGGCCTATTGCATGTATAAATATCAAATGTCATTGATTAGTTTTGGTGATTTTAATCACAAGTAGTGCCAAGAATGGAAAGATACCGACCTTACCAGGTCAAACAGGGTCCATACGAGACGTCTGCACACGGGCCCACGAAAAGCTAGCTACGCCACTGTCTAGAGCAGTGGTTTTCAAACTTTTTCTAGTCACAGAACCTTTCTCAAAAACATTCATTTGCTCCGGCACCCCGTCAAAAGGGCGCCAGACAAAAGGGCGCCGACAATAGGGCACCGACAAAAGGGCGTCCGACATAAGGGCGCCGACATAAGAGCGGCGCTCTTAAAAGTAATATTATCGATGAAGAGTCGGCCTAGAGGTGATAACTATATTATTAGCAAATAAGCAGCTCAACGACGACGCGACAAAGAGCAATTACTACTAAACTATTTGACACATGATGCTTGTTGATACCCAACATGCTTCGAGGACCTGGAGGAGGTGCTAAAATAAACAAATCAAGTGCAGAAAGCGGTAAAATGAGAGGTTGGAAAGTTCGTTATCACGTGATATGAGCTTCATATAAAAGCAAAGGAATCAGGGCAGCTCTACTGTTTGGAATCGTTAACATGGAGGAGATCGCATCGCAGAAGGGAAAGGCCATTCTACTTGTTGGCGGACACAGATATCGAAAGGACAAAGAACGCAAAGACGGAGGCATGTCATGGAGGTATGTAATTGTTACATTTGTTTCAAATTGTAAAGTAGCCCAATGAATTACGTTGCTGGTTTTCCGTCATTCAGCGACTCGGCGAAAGTTTTTTTGTTGTTGAAATTTTCGGCTTTTCGTTAAACATTAAAGTCATAATTATATGTAGTGGTGGATCACTTGTCTTTTTCAAATCATTTATTTCATCCGCGATATCTTTCACGATAATATTTCTTTTAAGAGCGCCGCCCTTATATCGGGCGCCCTTTTGTCGGCGCCCTTTTGTTGGCGCCCTTTTGTCGGCGCCCTTTTGTCGGGCGCCCGACAAAAGGGCGCCCTTTTGACAAGTCACCTGCTCGCGGAACCCTTCGCATTTCACCCGTCCAGTGCATCAAGAAATACACGCATTTGTAACTTGTAAAATTAGATGATATTTAGTCTTAAACTGTTTTAAAGTTTTAATGTAGCCTACGTTATTGGCACTTTTGGTGCAGCATATTGGTAGTAGGCCTACAAAAACATGCTTCAAAATTCTTGTTTAGACACAAAGAACTGTCAGAGAACTTCATTTCTGCTGTAATTTGCCAACAACTATCAAATTGCTAAAATATTGAAAATGGAAATTCGGTGCATTCTAGATCAGTGTTATGACCAAACTGTGTTGTGTTATAAAGCACCCTTCCTCAAGTTTTTTTGCAAAAATTTGTGCCTGGTCCTATTGATAGTGTGGCAGTGGGGCCACAGCTTAATTTGAAGGCAAGTCCCAAGCCCTACTACGCTGGTTACATCCCTCATCTTAAATAGTACTTCTGCCACAATAATCGACCATCTGATTCACATCTTATGTGATTCGAGCAAAGATTTTATCAAAAGCAAAAAAATTCATCAGATAGGCTTTGCAAAATATTTTGCATAAATTGGTAAATCCGCCACCAATGAATGAGAAATTTAACCACTGGCTCCTCAAAAGCTAACTGATCCAAAGAACAATAAACCAAAAATCGTTGGGTTATACCAGTGCTCAGCAGATTCTAATGAGAGTAATTGTTAAGGATAGAGCGTATATTTGAATAATTAAAAACCCATTATAAAAATTGTCTGTCTGAAAGAGAGTTGAAGACGCAGGGCATCTATAGATTTTCACTAGAGGTATGTTTCTTCCGAATAACAGGACTAATGTGCAGATTCATTCATAGGACCATACTTATATTGTGCATAATACATACAGAAAACAGTAGGCCTAAAACATTCGAGTAATAATTGCATTTAAGCAAGAATGACTGAAAGCTGGCAAATAATTCGAATCACTGCTGTGATTTCAGTTGTTGTTTCTTATGTGATTTCAGTTGTTTCTAGGATTTTTTTATCAAATTCCGCGGAACCCCTGGCCGACGCCCGCGGAACCCTTGGAACCCCGGTTTAAATCACTGGTCTAGAGTAACGCCCAGGTCATGCACATTTGTCAAGAAAGTAAATCGTGTTTAAGCACTTGGTAAGTAAATTGTAATTAAGTTTCATTAGCTGTTGGTGAGCGCCACCAGAACATTTAAGTTTGAAAGAGTTGAGGAAAGACGGTTTTAGGACATGTAGCCTAATAAGCTTAACTACGATCAGCAGAAAGACATTCAATAGGTTGACAAAGAACTGTCTGGAAGTGGATCCATGTACAATGGTCTGGACATCATCAGCACAGAGGTAGGTCACCTCTGTGCTGATGATGTCCAGGCCATTTTAGACCAAATTTTAGAGGAACCCATGAGGTGCCCGAGTCACCTAGAATAACTATTACCCAGCATATATATCTATCTATGTATGTCTGCACGAAGTAGCCTACATACGTGTACCATGGTATGGAAATTTCTACATGCATTCATGCATATTCATGCATAAACGCGAACGTTAAGTTAACAAGTGACAGGCTAGTTAATTGATATTGTAAATTTCGGGTCTCTTCAGAGCGCCATAACTTTGTCAACAAAGGAGAGTTGAAAATTGCCCATTTGCGTCAACAACAACTTTTCAGACCAATCATCTTCATTCGATCCGATTCCAACATTAACCCTTATAGGGTCACCGGGGGGTAACTCTCGGTTTTTCACGGAAATTTTATTCCCTGAAAATAGTTGAAGAAATCGCTTCAATGACTTTTCCTAAATATGTTTTATGCACAAAATGCATCCAGTTTCATTAGTTATTCATGCCCCCAAATCAGCTATAAAGTACGAAAATGTGCCACGTCGTAGCTATTTTACTCAGGAATTTTTAAACATAGCATTATGCATGCTTTACACATGAGTGTCTTGCTGTGAAAATGTCTCCTTATCAGTATCTGGACATTATAATAGAAATCGTTTTGCTTTCATAAAATTAGGATGAATAAATGAAATTGTCTAGGCCTACAGCAAATCACGCGAAGTTAACCAGTGTAGCATCAAGCCCTACTGCTGTCGAAGTGCGATCTTGCCATGTACACTTGAACGCAATTGCATTGACAGCAACAAGGCCTGAATAGACTGTATACCCTTTACCTGTCAAGTCATGAAACATTGAAACTATTGATAGATCAAGTTATGAAACACTGAAGTACACCGTGATTCAAAAAAAGTAAGCCAAAATGTTTTTCAAATATCTCCAATGCCTGATAACATATCATACTAAAAAATTTAAAATATTTAGAGCACTGGACCAAGAATATGATTCCAAAATTTCATGAGATAAAGTTGAACGGATAAAAAGTTATGTATCTTTCAACTTTATATGCCGAAGTTTCATTTTACAAGCAATTTTCTGTTAGATTCAATCAAATGTAAGTCAAACTGTTTTTCTTATATCTCCAATGCCTGATGATTAATCATGCAAAAATTTTCCAGATATGTAGAGAATTGAATAACAATATGATTCCAACAGTTTGGTTGGATTATTTAATTAAATAAGATGCCCAAAATGTCCTCCTCCTGCTTGCACGCAAGCCTGTAAGCGCTGGCGCCATGGTTCTAGGACGATTGATCACCGGACGGTTGATCACCGGACGGTTGATCACCGGACGATTTATCACTGCGGACGTTTGATCATCGACCGATTGATCACCGGACGATTGATCACCGGTCTAGTGGTCACTACAATTTATTAACTGAGGATGAAAGAAAAATGTCTTAATTAACGCTAGTAAAGATAAACATCGTCGGCTTCTGTTAATTCTTAAATATACACACAGCAAATAGTACATCAGAATAAGCACGCATCTGTTTATCTGATTAGTTACCAGTTTAATAACGCTTGCCGTTTCAGTATATTTTCACATTTCACTTCTTATAATTTCATTACAAATTTAATACCTTATGTGGTAGATTGAGTCTGTGTCATATCGTTTCATACAAATGTTTATCTTTAGCCTACTAGCGGCAATCACGACATTTATCTTTCGTCCTCAGTTGATAGATTCCAATGACCACTAGACCGGTGATCAATCGTCCGGTGATCAATCGGTCGATGATCAAACGTCCGCAGTGATCAATCGTCCGGTGATCAACCGTCCGGTGATCAACCGTCCGGTGATCAATCGTCCGCGCACCGGCGCCATTGTGCAACAGCATCGTCGATTATCCGCTGGTCCAGGTAATCTCACACTTCCATCAAGCGCTACTTCAGACAGTTTATAGGCTACCATGGATTGTTGTCTACTCGGTCTTGCATCAAGCTCTACACTTTATGGTCGACAGGATTCAAATCTGGGCTGTTCGGAGGCCATAATGTGGGGAAAATGAAGTTTGGCGTCTCTCTTGTCAGCATTTCAATGGTTCCTTGGCTCTGTGGGCTGGGGCACTGTCCTGTTGAAAAAAACACCTTCTGGGGGCTAGATTTCTGATTACAGGTAGAAGATGTTGTGACAGCAGAACGTCGCGATAATAGGATCCATTAATTTTCACTCCAGGGTCACTGAATACCAAAATTGGGAACTATCAAACGTCGAAACCGCAAAGAACACCATAACAGACATGCTGAAAACTAAAGTATCGGGAGATGAAGTTGATATATTCATATCTTTCTATCCGTTCAAATTTATAATATGATATTTTGGAATCATATTGTTAGTTCAATTATCTAAATATTAGGAAGATTTCAGTATGATTAATCGTCGGACATTATAGATATAAGATAAACAGTTTGACCTACAACTTATTAAATCTAACAGAAAATTGCTTGTAAATGGAAATTTCGGTACATAAAGTTGACAGATACATATCTTTTTATCCGTTCAACTTTATGTCATGAAATTTCGGAATCATATTCTTGGTCTAATTCTCTAAATATCTGGAAAATTTTAGCGTGATATGTTATCAGGCATCAGAGATATATAACAAATAATTTGGCTTACTTTTTTGAATCACGGTGAATGAATATTAGGATGGTCCTCAAAAATAATTTTTGGAATTTCGCTGATGGTACCCTTGCTTGAGTGATGATTAAGTGCAAAATTTTATTCCGGTTGAGGGATATTTAGTGGTCACTCAGTGCTCTTGACTTTTCACCATTCTTGACAATGCAAAAAATAGGCAAATAAGAGCATTAACATCTACTGACAAGGACAATTTTTAGATCATAGAAAGAAGCTGACCAATTTAGACTGTAAGAGACTGAGTGGCATATAGATCTACTGAATACTGATATAAAGTTAATAATTTAGTTTTGATATAATTTTAACAAAATTATTTCAAATTCTGCCATTTGCTGAACATGTTCTGTGCAACAGTTATAGAGGGTTTTCGATTGTTGGAGTCTCCGCACTGTAGGTTTACGCAGACTTCTTAGCCTCAAGAAACTGATTTCTGTGTTCAACTTGCATTAGGTATATCTCCCAATTCTTTGTCAAGTTTTACATCCCTCTCGGCAATGTGGTTTACAACTCTGAGACTCTGTGCATATCATTTTGCATTCTGACAGTCATCCACCTTGTGTCCATTGGTCAGTATTAATCACAGTTCTTAACTTGCATGGCAGTTCTAGTATCTCCATTAAGTTCAAAGTACTGGCTATAATAAAAGCTTCCAGCTGTCTATATACTGCTCACCTGCATGCGAATGCTTTTTCAGACGTGCGGTCTATTCTGAACTATGAGATGCCTTTATCATCTTTCGCTGCACAAGTTCCATGGTTGATGACAGGGTCAAAACAAGGCTAGGGCTACCATCTCCTCACTCACATATCACAAATCCGTAGAAAGAGCCTTATTGGTTGCAGCAGAAGTGACACCATTTGTATATGGACTCTTTGTACTTGAAGATAGACTTCAGCTCAGTTCCTTGACGCAAAGAAGTCTGCCCTAGACCAACAGTACTGCTGAGACTACAACAATCGAAAAACCTCTTAAACTGTTGCACAGAGGTATTTCATGGTAGTCATCTCAAGGCTGGTTGCTAAAGTCTTAAGAACTTGATGATAATGCAGATGATTGTTTGAAAGCATGACCATTCCATGCTGTAATTACAATGCAATAAAACCTTTCCATTATTGTCTCAATCAGAGAGCATCCTGTGTTTGATGCTGTATAGTATTGAAGCACTTCACTTTGACTCTGTCATATCAACCACAATCTTTCAACTGAGTCGTAACAGCTTGTCTGATTTCTTCTCCTGTGCCACGACTTAATCTTAGCGCTCCAAGTTATTGATCCACTTCATATCCTAAAACCAATAACCTATTTGGCATATCTATCGACTGGTTTTTTCCTGTAGTAACAGGAAGGATCTTTTCATCCACCAAACACATGACTATCAAGTTAGTACCAAGTACATCCATAAATTTATCCCTCTCCTCTTACTACTGAAACAATGATCCAAAGGTCACATGCTCTTATAAAAAACAATATTGAAGGAATAGCAACATCAGGTTCTACCTACAGACTGACAGACACTATCAAAGCATGGCATCTATGTAGATGACAACCTCTAATCTATATAAATAAAAATGTAAAACGTTACTTTTTGTGGCCTCAGAACTCGAAAAGTTCTTCACCGATTCTTTTCAAAATTTTCGCAAACCGTTCCATTCGAACATAAGCGTGTTGTTATAATGCCTTTTGGAGAAAAGCGCCATCTTTTCGACCAAAAAACACAACTTTTAATTCGAGTCGTCAATTCTCACCCGACGTTGCTTTCAAATACGGCCGTGTGTTTATGCCATCGATATTAATATCGATGGTTTATGCATATCCGCGTCTGTTCTTATAGCGCATTTGTTACTGTCGGTTTGTGTCGATTTGCTTTCGAATACGGCTGTGTTTTTATGCATATCCGCGCATGTTCTTATAGCGAATAGGCCTATTGGCTGTCGGTTTTTACAAAATCAAGGATCTCTGACACTTCTTCACCGTTTGTTTTCAAATTTTCACACAACTTTCCATATCCGCGCGTGGTATTTTAGCGCATATATATATGTAACTATCGGGAACGGAGAGATGAGGGAGGAAGGGAGGGGAGGGAGCGGGAGGAAGAAGGAGCGGACGAGATAGAGGGAGGGATGGAGGAATGGGAGGGAGGGAGGGGACAGGAGGGGAGGCGATGGAGGGGGACGGGGAAGGGAGAGGATGGAAAGGGGAGAGGGGACGGGAGGGCGTGCGGGGACGGGAGGGGAGGGGCGAGGGAGGAGGAGGGGACGGGAGAGGGGGAGGAATGGAGGTATGTAGGACAGAGGAAGGAAGGGAGTGAGGCAGGGGGAGGTAGGTATGGAGGATTGGACGGTCTTTTCAGCCACAGCAACGCGTGGCCGGGTACAGCTAGTTATAAATAAACGAATGTTGACATAATGTACAGTTAGAGCACTGCATGGTATATCTCACTATACTCTCACCTTGTTGAGTGACCTCTAAATTTTGAGCAATTTCAATAAAACTTGGTCAGAATCATTGTCACATGATGCGTAACAGAATAAAAGGGTACCATCACGCAATTTTTTAATTTTATTTTTTCCCATGGCTTTGTGGACCACACTAATGAATATGGCTCATATATAATGCCAGCAATAGTTAAATTGCAGTCCAATCATAGGCTACTACAAATTTCGACTAGATATGATAATTTTATTGCATAATAGGCTCAGTGCTACATATAGAATGTGGCTTTCATGAAATTATTTGACCAAGGAATTATTAAATCATATTTTTTATTAGATACAGAACTTTACTGATAGCCAATTCAAGAATATGGCTGCCATTTTATGCCAGTCGTGGTTTCCTTGCAGTGTCATATAAGTAAAATTGGTTCCATCGCATTCCTTGACCTCTAAAATGCTGATTTAGACCCTGAGATCATGTTTTCATTGCACATATAACTTCACTAATAGCCATTTAAATATTCTGGCCGCCATTTTGTCCGCCATTTTGATTTTCTTGCAGTGCTGTATATGTAACTTTGGTTCCATGTATTCTGCGAACCTTCCATAAATAACTTCTTTTAGTTTTATACTGGAAAATCGGAGTTCATCATAGGAATCATGCGAATCCCAGTGGGGGTATTTTTTTACCCCCCGGTGACCAAAATCGGTTGAGAAAAATCGTGACCCTATAAGGGTTAAAAGAAAGTAAACAATGAAGAATAGCTCAAGTTTAAATATCATAATTCATATTATATTTTGTTTAAGTTTGATTCGGCATTTTCTCTTCCTGGTCAAAGAATAATATAGGGAAGAATGGAAGGACGTAAAGGAAGAGGTAGACAGAAGCTTCTGGACTGGATGATGACGGAGGGTTTTCAACAGCTAAAAGAGGAGGCTAAGACCGAGAAGAGTGGCGCAATCGGACGTACCAACCTGCCAGCTGGCAGAGCACAACGTGATGGTCCAAGAATATTTTAGGTTTCTAGGTAACAATTTCTAACAACTTCTGCGAACGTAATATATCACCGTCTACAGGCGCGACTTCTTTAACTGAGACATTTTGGTGAGAATAGCCAGGGCCGGATTAAGAAATGTGGGGGCCCTGTTCAGACAATTTTTTTGCAGAGCTTCGGCCGAAAATTCTGATGACCTTTTTTTTATTTCCCTTCAAAAAGGTTGATGACTTTTTTAGTCGTTTGGTCGAATATTTCGTAGACTATACCGAATATTTCCCTGCAAAAAGTTGATGAGCTTTTTTAGTCGTTTGGTTGAAATTTGCTAAAAATCAAAAAAAAAATCGGAAATTTTTCACGCATGTGTGGGGACTGAGGACCCCTAAAGTGTGGGGACCCTTGTCCGGCCGAACATGTTGAACATGCCTTAATCCGGTCCTGAGAATAGCTATGGTTGTGGCCGTTATGCTGACCTTATAATAGTAAAGCCTACCAGTTCTTTAGCTTGCTGATAACCGGCGGAAATGGCAACAACTCCAGCGGGCATGATCTATAATACACATAAGATTTATCTGACTTTAATAAGTTTAGAGGGGAAAGGGGTGTAAGACTATTTTGCTAACTCTGAAATACAGTAATGTCTAAACTCGCCAGAAGTTGTTTAGGTTGGTCATGCAATTAAGCCTATTTTCTATTATTTGCTGATTTTCTAAAGCTCAATGCAAATTTAACAATGTCTTCGTAAATGGAAGTAAATTGGATTGATGAAAATAATTCACTGCGTAACTAGAATTTATATGGGACCTACATGTACATAAAAATATTTCTTTTGCGTAAATGGGATTTGTATTGATGAAAATAATACGTTGCGCTACTACATGGAAGTTGAATTGATGGACAGAATTCCTTGCATAGGCATACAATTATTGTTGTAAGTTGGATTAGGCTAATAGAAATAACTCATGGTTGTAAAATGTAAATGGAAGCTGCATGGATTGATGAAAATATATCTTCGCGTAAAATAATGGAAGTCGTAATGATTACAGTTGTAATTGACATTAATGATTAGCTTGAATAAACAATCGGATGCAGCGGCGCCCGCAGGATTTTTTCTTGTACGCACAGAAATTTTCGATGGAGGGGCGAACAGGGAAAAATTTTCGTTAGGTCGCCGAAAAAACTGATGACCTTTTTTTTTAGTCATCAAACTAGGATTTTCAAAAAACATACCTTTTCTACCCGCCGAAAAAACTGATGACCTTTTTTTTATAGTCATCAACCCTAGAATTTCCCAAAAACATACCTTTTGGGTCATCGCGCTGTGTGCGTACGCCTGCGGGCGCCGCTGATCGGATGTTTTGTAGGCCTATCATGCACATAGTTACTAACCTACACCATGCCTATAGGCTGACTGCCTTGGCCCTTTCTGGTCGGCCGTTCGCAAAAAATCAACGCACGCTTAGATATACAGGGTGGCTAGTAGTAGGAAAGTGGATATTCTAGCTCATTCAACCCAAACCATGGTTAAACTTTTACCAATCAACCCAAACCATGGTTAAACTTTTACCAATCAACCATAACCATGGTTCAAAAATATCCCGATCCATAACCATGGTTCAAAAATATCCCGACCCATAACCATGGTTCAAAAATATCCCGACCCATAACCATGGTTCAAAAATATCCCGACCCATAACCATGGTTCAACTTTTACCAACACACAAATTTATTTTTTTTCCTGGTGTATATAAAATAACAAAAAAATTTTTTTTTCTTGATCCAGCATGCACCAACCCATAACCATGGTTCAACTTCTACCAACCACCCCTGCACGCGCCTATGACTCATCATGCGGGAATTTCCAGTAGTTTCGATGATGAGTCACTTAATCATAAAAATTTTTTTCTCTTGTGTATATAAAATAACTGAAAAAATGGAATATTCAACTCGACTTAAAGACAAGAAAATCCAATATAAAATGGATTACACAACGTATAATCTGAAAGAATTGCGACAAATTCCAAAACAAAGAGGACAAAAAGGATACTTAAAACTACCAAAAGCGGAACTCATAGCGTTCATAAAGCATGGAGATCGACTAGGCGCTCAGGCACCAGACATCAAGGCTCCAACGCGTACTCCTCACACGGTACGAGAAATTGCGAAACAGATAGGTACTGTACGAGAATTGCGAGAAATTGCAAAAAAGAGACACCAAAGAGGATACTCAAAATTAGGAAAAGAGGGACTTAAGGCATTCTTGTCTACTACTTGGAAATTTGTGGGGAAAAATAAAGCTACTTTTTCGGATTGGTTGACTAGTGAGATTAGTCAGTTACCACCTCAAATAAAACCACCCATTCATAGGTTCAAACTTCGAGAAACTGCGACGGCTATCAAAGGGTTTACAAAAAGATACACGATCGAGGACAACAACAAGATCGATGTTGCTTCTTTTCTCAAGGCTGTAAGACTGCAGGTAGTTAGGCTGTTAGCGAAAAATCGAGGGGTAAAAGTTCAACTCAATCTCATGTGTGTAATGGAGAAAATAGACCTGAAATCCGGCGAAATAACAACGGCTGAGCCTAATTTCAAATCAAAGACTGATATTATTTTAGAAGCAACCGATGTGAAGGAAATATATACCAACGCAGTGGATAAAATTAAGGAAAGCATGGCTAGTTATCAGATGCGGGGTAGCAATTGGCGATTCAAAGCCGTTTTGCACTTGGATATAGATACAGTGGTATACAAACCATTGAAAGGTAGTTCATATATTCAGCTTCCCGAGTATTTAGCAAATAAAAAGGCTATTATTAATATGAAAAACGAAGATGAAGAATGTTTCAAGTGGTGTATAACAAGAGCCGTAAACCCAGTTGACAAGAATTCAGAAAGAATCACGAAAGAATTAATTAGACAGTCTGAGGAGCTTAATTGGTCTGGAATCGAATTCCCTGTAGCAACGGATGCTAATGTGATAAGTAAATTTGAGAGAAATAATAACATTAGTATCAATGTTTTTGGTTATGAAAAAGATGTTAGCTTATTCCCAATATACATATCAAAACACGAGAATGATAGGTGTGTTGATCTCTTACTTATTTCTGATGATGAAAAGAAGCATTATTGTTGGATCAAGAATTTCAACAGACTTATGGCAGCGCAAACAGACAAGTCTACTCATTCAATGCACTATTGTAAAAGATGTTTGCAGGGATATAGAGAGCTAGGTTCGCTTAACAAACACATCGAGTACTGTTTGCAACATGACGCCCAACGAATAGAACTCCCAAGCCCAGGAACTATGTTGAGTTTTAAAAATTATTATCGAAAAATGCGAGTACCTTTTATTATCTATGCGGATTTTGAATCCTTCATTAAACCGATCGATACATGCCAACCCGATCCCAGTACGTCTTACACCAATAAATACCAGAAACATACTCCTAGCTCGTTTTGTTACCACATAAAATGTTTCGACGATGACCTATATTCGCAAGCTCCTGTAACGTTCACAGCGAAGAGCGAAGACGATGATGTAGCGCAGATATTTATTGACAGTCTTATAGTGGATATAAAAGATATTTATAATCAATTTAAATTCCCAAAGAAAATGATATTTGGAAAGGACGACAAGGAGCTATACTACTCGGCTACTGTTTGCCATATCTGCGGGGGTGAGTTCTCTGATGGTGTTGATGATAATGACATACGAGTAAGAGACCACTGCCATCTTACTGGGAAATTCAGAGGCGCCGCTCACAAGATTTGTAATCTAAAGTATAAAGTCCCCAAGTTTTTCCCAGTAGTATTCCATAATCTAACCGGCTACGATAGCCATCTATTCGTGAAGAAATTACGGGGTGGTAATAATGAACAGATTAAATGCATCCCCTGCAATGAAGAAAAGTATATCTCATTTAGCAGAGATGTTGTAGTTGATAAGTTTATTAACAAAGAAGGGAAAGAGAAAGTGGTCAAGCGTGAATTACGTTTCATCGATAGTTTTAGATTCATGCCAGCAGGCCTCGACGCATTATCGAAGAACCTAAGCAAAGACCAGTGTAAAAATATAAGCAAGTACTACTCCGGTAATCAGCTCGATCTATTGCTTAGAAAAGGGGTGTATCCTTACGACCACGTTAGTTCCATCGATCAATTGAATGAAACAGAACTACCACCAAAGTCGGCATTCTATTCGAAACTAAACGACTCGGGTATTAGTGACGAAGATTACAACCATGCACAGGTGGTATGGAAAGAATTTGGTTGTAAAACGTTCAGAGAATATCACGACTTGTACAATCTTTCGGATGTTCTCCTACTCGCCGATGTCTTTGAGAATTTTAGAGACGTCTGTATGAAGAACTACAACCTGGATCCCGCCTGGTATTACACTTCTCCTGGACTAGCATGGGATGCCTCATTAAAGTTGACTGAAGTAAAGTTAGAATTATTGAGCGATTACGATATGATACTAATGGTCAAGCATGGGATAAGAGGCGGTGTTAGCACAATTTCACATCGTTATGGGCAAGCAAACAACAAGTACATATCATCGTTTAATGAAAGCAAACCTTCAACATTTATAACCTATTTAGATGCTAACAACTTGTATGGGTGGGCAATGTGTAAGAATCTTCCAACTCACGGGTTCAAGTGGATGACTGATGATGAGCTAAACGCATGGAGATCGATATCGTGTATATTGGAGGTGGACTTGGAATATCCCAAAGATTTACACGACCTACATAACGACTACCCTCTTGCCCCTGAGAATATAACACCCGAATCTTCAACTGTACCTAAACTCATCCCAAATCTGAATGACAAAGTAAAGTACATAGTCCATTACGAAAATTTGAAGCAGTATGAAAGCCTAGGTTTGAAGATTACCAAAATTCATCGAGGAATTAAATTTGAAGAAAGCACCTGGTTGAAAAAATATATCGACCTAAATACTAACCTGAGGACCAAAGCCACAAACGATTTCGAGAAAGACTTTTTCAAACTTATGAATAATAGTGTGTTTGGTAAAACTTGTGAAAATATAGAGTCCCGCGTAGATATAAAATTGGTTTCAAGCGAGAAGCAAGCCATAAAACTAACAGCGAAAACGAGTTACGACAGTCGGACTATTTTTGACGAGAACCTAATTGCCATTCACATGAAAAAAACTTCGTTGCTCTATAACAAGCCGATATATCTAGGAATGTGTATTTTAGACTTGAGTAAAACTTTGATGTATGATTTTCATTATAATTACATCAAGGATAAGTATGGGAATCAGGCAAAGTTGCTTTTTACAGATACGGATTCGCTAGCCTATGAAATAAGAACCAACGATTTCTATATCGATATAGCTCCAGATGTTAGAAGTAGATTCGATACGAGCGAGTACACAAAAGATCATCCATCATGTATAGAAACTGGCCTCAACAAGAAAGTGATCGGTATGTTCAAGGACGAGGCAGCTGGTAAACAGATTGAGGAATTCGTGGGGTTGAGATCCAAGTTGTACAGTTACAAAATAGCAGGCATAGACCACAAGAAATGTAAAGGTGTCAAAAAATACGTTGTTAAGAAATCAATTACTCATGAAGACTACAAAGATTGCTTATTAACCAAACGAGAACAGTCGAGAAAAATGAACGTTATTAGATCCCATCATCATGATATCTACACCGAAGAGGTGAACAAGATTACGCTATCTGCTGATGATGATAAGCGGGTAATAATGGGTGATGGCATCCATACTTTAGCATACGGGCATTATTCGTTAAAAACGACTTAGGCTAAAGAAAAAAAATATCCTAATATAAAATGACAGACTCAATTGTATGTGCCAATTGCAAAATGGAAAAAAGCTTAACTGAATTTTACAAAAACGAACGTAATAAGAGCGGCTATTTTGCTTCTTGTAAAATGTGTGTCATAATCAAAACGAAGAAACGTACACAAAAGTACTCGGAGCTTGAAGTGAGGGAAACGAAGGATAATAAAGTTTGCTCAAAATGCAAAATTGAAAAAAGTTTCAACGAATTTCACAAAGATAAATCACAAAAGAGTGGGTATTTTCCGAGCTGCAAACTTTGTAAAAATACCAAAGCAAAGGAGCTAACGCATAAATATGCAATGCTAGAGAACAGAGAAACAAAGGATAGAAAAGTGTGCAGCCGGTGCAAAATAGAGAAGAACATATCGGAATACGTTAAAAATCGATTTCAGAAAGATGGATATGCTAATGAATGCAAAGATTGTAAGCATAAACATTATCTCACCCGCGTAGAAGCAAAACATTTAGATAATATTAAAAATTCTCATAATATAAAAATGGAAATACCAGCTTGTATCAAATGTAAAATCGGTATCGGTCTTAAAACATTTACGAAATGGATTGAATTTCAATTAGATGAAGAAATGACCATGGACAATTACGGTTCGGTTTGGCATCTCGATTTTGTTACGCCAATATCATCGTTCAACTTACTCGATGAAAAAGAACTTGATAAAGCCATGAATTGGTTGAATATTCACCCGGTGCTATTGGAAAAAAATATGCAAGAAGCGAAAGAAATAGAGCAGATGGAAAAAGCGTATGACTTTATAAAATATTTAAGCAAAATGTAAAAATGAGCTTTGAGATATACAAAGATATAAATGTTGAAGGCGTAGTTCTACCAAATATCCCTCTTTCAAACATACAGTTGATCGATGCCGCGAAGAAACTAAATATCCTAAACTTCAGGGGTGTCTTCTTGCGAGATGAGTTGCCGAAGAAACCTAAACGGAACGAGTGTGGAATATTGAACTTGGACGATTCTAATGGGAACGGAACTCACTGGGTCGGTTTTTTAAAGAACGGTAAGGTTAAAATATATTTCGATAGCTACGGCCTACAACCACCCACAGAACTCGTCAAGTATTTACATAGTCCTGTGTACTACAATAGTGAACGAATTCAACCGGATAATGAAGTGTTTTGTGGCCATCTATGTTTGTATGTTTTGAAAAAGACGATGACTGATGGTTGTAAATTTCAAAATGTTATCAATAGTTTGTATTAATATTATCGCGTAATAAAATGCCAGTCGATAAATTTGGGCACACCGATGTTGGGACTACGACAAGAGTAATTGCCGGCGGCGTCACATTAACTCAGGCAAACAGTACTTTTCTAAGGGTTGATGGGGCAAACCCTGTTACTGGAGATTTAGATATGAATGGCCGCGTGATAAAAGGTCTACCTACAGCGAATACTTCGGAAGCAGGAAAAGACGAGGCACTAAGTCGAGGACAAGCTATAGATTTAATAACGAATCACGATAATGTACCGTCGAACGCTAATCATTTAACTAATAAGAAATACGTCGATGCAACGGCTGAAAAATATGTCGACAGGAAAGCAATCGGACCCGTGACTAGCATGTATACTTCAGCTACGCAAGCCATAAGCGCCGAAACTTACACAAAAGTTAATTTCGATATAGAAAGATTAAATAGAGAGATCTACATTCGCATAGGACGGACTGAGATCTACCCCGGTAAAGCCGGTTGCTATATCGTTTCAACGCACATAGAATTTCGCAACCTCGGTGCTGCTACTTCGGGTTTCGTTTTCCTGTATAAAAATGGAGGGGTGCATATGCAAATTGCGGGTGGAGCGGGTGCCTCAGGTTCAGCTATCAATGCAACTGGTAGTACCATACTTTATCTAACCGAAAACGATTACCTCGAGATAGGCGTTTATTCACACGCCGCTGTAGGTATAGTAGCTAAGGATTTTTCCCTCGCATTCTTACGACCATAGCGGCTGAAAAAAATAATCTGTTTATAAAATGCCAGTAGATAAATTTGGGCACACCGATGTTGGAACTACGACAAGAGTAATTGCTGGAGGTGTTACTCTTAGTCAAGTAAACAATACTTTTCTAAGGTTAGATGGAGCGAGTTCGGCTACTGGTGATCTAAATATGAATGGTAACTGCATCAAAGGTCTACCTATAACGAATAATCCGGATGCAGGAATGGATGAGGCTCTAAGTTATGCACAAGCCTATGATTTGATAACGAATCACGATGGCACTCCATCCAACGATAATCATTTGACTAATAAAAAATATGTCGACGAACAAATTGCTTCGATAGTATCTAGAGACGAATTCTTTGGCCCGGCGTTTAGTGCCTACTCCCTGACTGTCCAGGCTATCCCCGCTAATACCCCCACGACTGTAAATTTTCTAAGAAAAAGATTCGATCAGGATAATTGTTTCATGGATACAAATCGGTTCTTTCCTCAGAAAGCTGGATGTTATATGGTTTCGGTGTTTGTGGAATTTCACGCTAATAGTGCAAGAACTTACGGTAATGTTTCCTTAATCAAAAATGGGAGGTTGTACATGAAGATGCCCGGTGGTGGAGGTGATTTCGGTGGTGGAGGTACGGCTGGAGCGAATAATAATGTATCAGGTACTTGCTTAGTTCGATTAGATAACACCGACTACCTCGAGATAACGGTTTTGTCAAACGTTGACTCAAACATTGAGGCATATGACTTTTCAGCTGCATACTTACGACCTTAAAATTCGAAACTATATTTAGTTTTGAATTTACACAGTACAAGATATTTCTTTAGTTCATAGCGACAATTTTGTTACCATCCGATTGAAACTTGAATAACTTATCATAAATCACCACCGCGTACGCATGCGTATTAACCGGTGGATTAGCACCAAAAGTACCTTTGATCTGGATATTGACTGTCGAGCCCTTCAGACGCTCGCATTGATTGCTTACATCAAACACCATAATCGGGAACAGGTCTTTGAAGTCTGCTGGTGTGATATTGCTTTGCGTTATCTGTTCATCCATTCCGTAGAATTTTTCGCTAAACGTGGCCGCTTCTCGGTACGCTCGTGAGAATTGCTGATTCGGGAATGATAGGTTGTAGCCGGCGGCTGGGTATTGATCACCGTTTATCATCACGAACAAGTTATTCAGATTGCAATGATCGAAAATCGATGGGTTTTTTTCTTGATCGCCGCTTCGATCGATTTGAAATCCAACTATGATATACCTAGGTTGTTCAGGAGATGTCTTGAAACCAAGTTGCCAGCAATAGTTTCTCGATGGTTGGACGGACATAGTTTCGCATTGGCGAGCCCTGAATCCAAATAGCAACGATGCTTTCGATTCGATAATTTTGTTCAATTGGTTGTCCTCCATAAGAGATGGTTTAACCTGTGGCATAAACCACGAGATTTTATCAAGTCTAACTGTCCCAGCACCCGCAGCAGCGAGTCGAAAAATTGCATCGTCGTCGGCTTTACGAACAAGAGTTAGCGTATGTTTCACACCATAAACAACCTTGTCGTAATCATCGCAAAATCCAAAAATATGTTTCAACGGAACGATGAAGCTAAACGTGCCCTTGTCCCCCGGTTTTCGAATTAGATACGACTGCCGAACGGCGAAACCTTGATTATCCGTGATAACAGCCGTCGTGCCACTGTCCTTGTACCACAGCTGATTTAACCCTTGTGCTAGTTGAAAATCATTCGGGTATTTGAGTAAACCGAGCATCGTAGTTGCTTGACCTGGGTGAAATAACGATTCAATTTCTTGGCCCGACATGTGATACGAAATTTGGCTGAATAGGTGCATGAGTCCATTATTCGTAAGGGCTACAGCATCGGCATTAGCGTAAAAGGTGGTGTTGTCCGCCTTCAACAATCTACCCTCGAATAATAGATAAGATTCCGCTGGATGGCAGTAAAGACTTTGAGTTTCGATGTTAATTTCTATCCGCCCCGCAGTGTTTAGATTCGCTCCCGTTATCGGGTTATACTCGTAACATTCGTAGCGCTCGATACCCTCATCAATTATAAGTTCATCGGCAATTCTTAGAATATCAGACTTCATTTTATTGAAGAATAATATTTTTTTTATTACACGACCTTCATTCCCGCGCCGTTTTGTCGACGCACTAAATCTTGGATCGATATGGCATTCTTCAAACCATTCCCCATCATCAGATTATTGATATTCTCCGGATTCGCCCCGATGCTACTTAGTCGTGACATAATATCTCGAGTTTCCTGCGTAACCGGAATAATATTTTTCTTTGAGGAGGCCAACAGTTTTGCCGCCGCTTTCTCTACTAATCTTTTACCAGCATCGGTTGCGGCTGATTTTCCAACATCTATCGCCTTTTTCCCAATTTCTGTCGCCACGTCTTTGCTTGCACTAAGAGCTCTCGTTGCTAGCTGTTTGGCGGCGTTCGATGTGGCTAGTCTTTTGAAAAATCCTGAAATAGTATCAATTATACCGGATCCACCGATAACGTATCGCTTCCTATAACTCCTTCTATTAATGATCAGCATTTTTTAATATCAACATTATATTTTTGTAAGTATCCTTGTTCATCACTCCTTGTCGTAGTAACGCGTCGCATATCGTTACGAGCTCGTTTCTTACCCCATTGTTACCCGCGTTGAAGTCGTTAACTAATAACTCTAGCCGTTTCGCTAATACATTTGGGTCTTCGGAGATAATGATTACGTCAACACCTTTACCTACTGTACTATGTGGTCTATTTTTCCATATCGGTGTGATAATGTTATTCCATTTAGCACCTGAAGACGACCTAGGTCTGTTAGGATTTTTTTCATGTTCCATAGCTTTCGTCGCGTACAGAATCTCGGCGTAATCAGCCATGTCATTATCATCGTATAACATCGGTTGTTTCTTCGTCAACAACTCCCAAAGTCCCGGTGTTCCTGTGTAAGTCTTATTTACGACCGTCACATCGTCTCCTTGAATCAAAATCGGAGTGTCGCCGATATAGAATTGTCCATTTTTAGATTTTATTCCAAACGTCGTGTCTACAGTTCGTTTATCGGAAGCGTATTGATGAAGGTACTTAGTCGCCATATCTCCGTAATACAGGGTTCTGATATCCTCGGTCGGATCGGTGCTATACGCTTCTATCGCCGGACGCTGAGGAAATTGAAGGCCCTGTAACGAAGGAAGTGCTTGTAACGCATTTGAAGTAGCTACCGAATTTTGATTGATAGCGGATAGTAAGGCATTTTGCTCTTTGGAAATTGCGGTTTGGGAATCAACGATAGGCCTGTATAACTTGGCTAATTCTTGTTGCTGTCCTGAATCTCCCATTCTCTCCGATAAAAAGTTTTGTCGAATATTCTCTCTGGTTTTCAGATAATCTGCAATGAAAACGTCTCTTTTCGTGGGGTCACTGATTTTTACAAACGGCATTTGTAATTAAAAATATAATGTTTTCAGACGTGTTTTTAGACGTGTGAAAAAACATAAGTTTGACGTATTTCCAGACGTAACGACATACGTCTACATGTTTTCACGTATGTTAGTCTTTTTTTGATAGCTCCATTGCAACTTTTTTCCCATTATATCCATCTCCAATTTAATATCTATCTCGTTCTGCGCCGACGAATATTCCTCATCTGAAATATTATCGGCTATGAGAGCTTTTGAAATATAATCGTGGATCGTGAGGATTGTCTCGTCAGTTAGCTTTTTGATCTTTTCATCCATCTCAGCTTCCATCTCAGCTTTTTCATCGAGATAGTCGAGGATTGTTCTTTGCACCCACGAATCATCTATTAACTCCGATAAATAGCTTTGTTTAATATTCTCCCTGTTTTTCTGATATTTTGTAGCGTAATCGTTTCCTTTCGCGGAGTCCTTGATTATTATACACGACATTTTAATTAAGTAAAAAAAAAAATTAATGTTTTCAGACGTGTTTTTTGACATGTTTTAAAACATAAGTTGGACGTATTTTCAAACGTAACGACATACGTCTACATGTTTTCACGTATGTTAGACGTATTTCCAGACGTAACGACATACGTCTACACGATTTATTACGTGTACGTGTTAGACGCCGCTCCATTAGGTTTGTTATTTTTTTCAAGCATAGATTGAAAGTACTGCATGACTTCTCCTTTTCCACGATCGATGAGTGATTGTTTCGCTTCCTCGTCTAGCGCAACTTTAATCTTAGTTTTAATTTCTTCTTTCATACTATTGAATTTATCAATCTCGCTTAAAATCAAAGAATATTCCTCATCTGAAATGTTATCGTCCTCGAGGGCTTTTGAAATATGGTCGCTGATCGTGTTGAGCTTTGCGTCGGCTAGCGTTTTGATCTTTTCATGCTTCTCCGCCTTCAGAGCAAGCTTTTTACTGATTATGTTGCCTATTATACCTATTATCCCCGCGCCTAATGCTGCTCCTTCCATAGCAATAACAATAGGTGTTGCGATTACAGTGGATAAAACTCCTATTCCTGAAATTCCTAGTCCCATCGACGCCAGCATGAGGGTGCTACCTACTGCACCGATTACGCTTACACTTCTATGATACTTTTTACTCAACGCCGCTCTTTTGTCTCGTTCTTGCTCGATTTCCTTTTTAATTTTGCTAATCTTTTGAAGACGAAACGTTTGCATAGGTCCTCCGCCGATAGGCTTATGTATTTCACCTTCTGGCGCGGTGGGTGTTAGATTTGGATAGAGCTTGTTGTCTGTTTTGTAGTCTTCATGATACTCCATTGTTTTTATTAACATAATATTATTTTTTTAATGATAACTCAAACCGACCGTTTACTGAATATAATTTACATAGCATAACGACTCTCCTCCGTTTATAGTTACTAATGAATCGGAATTGTTTTGAATAGAAACAATGATATCATCAACCACGTCTTCTGAAACCTCTCCGTCTTGGAGGCTACATCTTCGTTCCTTAATACTCTGTCTAAGGGAAACGAGGCAAACTCCTCCAGTCATTTCTACACCGAGCCCAAGCAGTAGCGTATTAGTAGCCCTCGGTTGAATCGTTATAACATTTTGCGCGAAAATCTCCCATCTTAAGCCGCCTCGTTGTCTTTTTGGAGCGTGAGTTACATCGCTCTTTACCTTCCAACTGACAGAAATGGGTTGGGTTCTAGCCTCTGCCTGTCGAGTTGGTTTAGTTCCAAATTTGTGTAGTGGTCTCGGCATTTTATAAACACTAAATTAAAATATCATACCGAGTATCGGAATATTTTTAAGCGGAGAATTAGGACCTAACAAAAGTCCTTCACCTATAGGACCATAACCCGACCCCGTTTTCATAAACAACCCGGATCCTGTTATCGAGGCGCCTTTTGGCCAAGGGGACAAGTACAAACCAGACCCGACTGATTTTATCTTACACGTCATATCACCTTTCTTCGCATATATTTTCTTCACGTACTTTACACCAGATCCGCTCATTTTATCAACAATCTTCGACGTGGCCGCGGAACCTAAGCCAGCCATAGCCCCCGTAGCTAAACTAGGTAGTAATGTAGACATAAGGAATTTACCCGCTGTTGTTAGAAACGGAAGTAAAGCGCCTATGAATCCTCCTTCGACTTTTCTATTGTTCTCCAATTGCGTTTTACTCATTTTGATGACTACGCCAGTTCCTTTTTGGTACGCCTTTGCCATTTTATTGATTTGTGCTTGCGTCAGAGCTAACACATGCCGCCCGTTCATATCATCGTGCGTTAGTTTGATACTCACACCAGTTCCCGCTTGGAGAGATTTTTGAATTTTGTCTTTTTGCGCTTCCGAAATATTGACATTTACCTTCACGTAACGACTCATTTTATATATAAATTACAAAAAAAACGTTCAAACTTGTCTGACGTGAAAACTAATCGACAATTCATCTCCTCTAAGATTTATCAGTTTCCCATTTTGATCCGTGAGCGTCGTTGTCATCGTTGAAATTGTAGATAGCGTAATGGGGAGATATATTAATTTATGCGGCTCTTGGATAATCTTGTAACCCGGCCCTACCTTTGGGAAAAAAGAATATATTAAATTTACCAATGTTCCGTTAGAGTATGAGGATGTTATAATATCGTTGGTCACTCTTAGACTGCTTACACTCATAATATTTACCGGGTTCTCCGATTCGTTATATCCACCTGAATAGTACCACTTATTAAAACCTAGAACCGTTCTGATCGAATTATTTGGAGTAAGAAAGTCAACCATATAGTGCCCTTTAATATCTAACACAGTCCTCTGCGTATTGGTGTTTGGTTCTATTGTGATGAAGTATTCTCCATTTGCACTGTTATAATGTCCATTCTCCTTCATGATTCTCTGTATGTGTTCGTTTATATCCGTTATTTCATAGCACCCTTCTGGGACTTCTATGTTGATCCATGGTGTTTGACCATTCGGCGAATACCTAAAGTTGTTGTTTGTCGCGTCGATATTAGGAAAAGAATAGTACGTATTGAGATCTTTAAGAGCCATTTCATAATTTTTATTTTTGTCTAGTTCAAGAGGTGGATTAAAATTTTTTCTGATTCGTGAGCTCTTTTCACACAGCACAATGTAAAATGACGTTTTTGGTTCCGTGTTACGAGCCGTCTTTTCCGTATTATCAGCTATCTGTTTGAGAAGCGATGATTCCATTTTTATTATGCAATAATTTTTACTACAACGGATCCTCGATTATATAAAAATCATCGAATCCGCAGCGGTATTTGCCATTGTACTTTTCGCTACTGTGGTCGATAACAAGGAATCCGTGTGGTTGCCCCCAAACCCATTCGCATAGTTTTCTAAATTCATCTTTATGCATGTCCGTACTAGCATGATCGTTGTAAATATGGCCGATATTTTTCTGGTCCTGTTTGAATAGACAAATAAAGTTTGCATTCTCTCTGATCGTTTGCCGAGGTAGTTTGAAATAATTCTGAGCGAGGTAAAAACAGTCCACATTACTATGTCTTCCTCGAATATAATATGTTTCGCACTTGTTTTGTTTTTCCAATTGCAAATCATCGAAAATCATCAGATTCTTCTTTTCACTACTCAAGTCTCTCGGGTCTGGTACGTCTTCGGCATTTTCAAAAAACTCGGCAATTATATCGGATTTGGCTTCCGATTTTAATGTTTTTGCCATATATTCCATAATAAGGGCCGGCGACTCATTTTGTTCCACGATTTCATCTCGGTGCTCGAATAATCTAACGATCGCTTCTTTCGGTAATTTTTCTTCGAAAGCCTTTCTAATAATGCGATATTCCGGTTGAAACAGAGATTTACCGAATACCTGGAGGTTATTATAGTCTAGCCAGCCCGGCCTGAGTAATAGATTCAGAAGAAGCGTCGTTTTTCCACAGCCGGACTTTCCAACAATCAACCCCCTTATACTTTTAGGTAGCAAGGGATTATTAAATCTTTTCGATAGCGCAGATCCCCAACTCAAATCTTTGATTTCCATTTTATTTATGTATTAAAAAAGCGAAATGTATTGTGTAAAGTGTAAAAAACAGACCGAAACGAGAGACGTGCAGAACGCCGTAGCGAATAATGGGAGATCGATGCTTCGAGGCGTTTGCGTTGTATGCGGGAAAACAAAAACTCAATTCGTAAAAAGCGCCACTACTAAGGGTGGAGATTTAGTTAGTTCATTGAATGCAGCCACTAGTACCATAAAGTTACCATGGGCTAAGTTTCCCGGCGAGATGCATTTACCAGGTCATCAGTTTACAGGTCCAGGTACAAGGCTAGATAAGAGACTGAACCCAGACGGGACTTTCAAAGATTGGAGCAAACCTGTGGATAGGGTAGATAACGCGGCTTATCACCACGATTTAGCTTACGATCAACACACTGATACAGCTTCTAGGAATATCGCAGATAGAGCGATGATTAATGATTTAAACAATATTCCTAACCCAAGCTTGCGGGAGCGTGTAGAGAGGGCCATAGTGAAACCTATCTTGTCAGTTAAAACGAGTCTTGGTTTGGGTTTACCTTCAAAAAACGGCAAAGTCGCGGGGAGGAAGAAAAAACGTTAAAGTGGACTGATGACCTGGCGAATGAATTGCATAGACCAGTGGTTAAACATTTTAGAAAGAGAAAGGTGATTGTTAATGGGATAGATGATATATGGGCCGCTGATCTTGTAGATATGCAGACATTTGCTAAAGATAATAATGGGGTGAAATACTTATTAACCGTTATAGATGTGTTTTCAAAGTTCGGCTGGATTGTGCCATTGAATGATAAGAGTGGGAAATCTACAGCGGGTGGTTTCATGAAGATACTCAGGGACGGGAGGAAGCCTGGTAAATTATGGGTTGATAAAGGGAAAGAATTTTATAACAAAGACGTAAAGAATTTGGTTGAGTTGTACTCTACTGAGAATGAAGAAAAATCTTGCGTTGTTGAGAGATGGAACAGAACGATGAAAGATAAAATGTTCAAGTACTTTACCGCTAATTCAACGAGAAGATACATCGATATATTGGATGAAATGGTTATCAATTATAATAATACAAGACATTCTTCCATTAAAATGACACCCGTTAAGGCTAGTATGAAAGTGAATGAAAAGGCTGTATTTATGAATTTATACGGTAAAGAGATTTCGGAACCTATTATGCCAAAGTTTTCAATTGGTGATAAGGTTAGAATAACTAAGAAGAAGAATATTTTTGAGAAGGGATACACACCTAGATGGACTGAGGAGGTATTTACAGTATCCCAGATTCAATACACGGTTCCACCAACTTATAAGATTACTGATTGTAATGGAGAGGAAATACAGGGGAGTTTTTATGAACAGGAACTGCAGAAAACTAGCCAGGAAATATATAGGATTGAAAAAGTGATCAGGAAGCGTGGAAAGAAATCGCTTGTGAAGTGGTTAGGTTATCCAGAGTCTTTTAATTCGTGGGTAGATAGTGAAGACTTAGTGGTCATGTGATGATGAGTATTTCCCGACCACCCTATAACTCATCATCGAAACTACTGGAAATTCCCCGCATGATGAGTCATAGGCGCGTGCTGGGGTGGTTGGTAGAAGTTGAACCATGGTTATGGGTTGGTGCATGCTGGATCAAGAAAAAAAAATTTTTTTGTTATTTTATATACACCAGGAAAAAAAATAAATTTGTGTGTTGGTAAAAGTTGAACCATGGTTATGGGTCGGGATATTTTTGAACCATGGTTATGGGTCGGGATATTTTTGAACCATGGTTATGGGTCGGGATATTTTTGAACCATGGTTATGGATCGGGATATTTTTGAACCATGGTTATGGTTGATTGGTAAAAGTTTAACCATGGTTTGGGTTGATTGGTAAAAGTTTAACCATGGTTTGGGTTGAATGAGCTAGAATATCCACTTTCCTACTACTGTGGCTCAATAAACAAATGTCCCACCATCAAAAATGCAATTTCTCCGAAAATAATCGAGATTATTCTATGAAAATAGCAGGACGTACATGCGTAGAGGAAAGATTTTTGCAGCAATCCTTAAATATCTCAGTGATGAATTTGCATTACTTCAGATGTCGCAGCTGCGTAAAAACATTTTTCCACTTTTTCAAATTTCCGCAGAATAAAGTTCCAATACATGTGACTTCTTTAAGATTTGTTGCAAATTACAACACACCCGGGCTTACTACGCCATGGGGGATGGAAGCAGACTGCTTCCAATTTGGGCCTGGGGAAAGTCCCCCCCGCCTAACGATAAAGTTGAGTGTAGAAGATTTCCTCCTGAACATCCCCCCCCCGGTATTCCCCAGCATCTGCCATGGACTTCTTCCTGCTAAATTCCCCGAGCAATCCCCTCCCTGTCTTAACACAGGGCAATTCTTCATTTAATTTGACTTTTGCTTAGCACTCACTTAAATTTGTTCCTGCACTTCCATCGCATTCGCAACCATCAGGTCCTGCCACGTGAGGGGAGAGAAGTAAGTAGCCTGATCCAACTTTCGCCAGAGGGAAATCCCCCCTAATGACAGATGGACATAAGAGATTTATTCTGGACATCTCCCCCCGGCATCTCCCTCTACAGGGTGGCTCAATAAAAAATGTCCCACCGGACAAAATGCGATATCTTCGCAACCGATTGAAATTTTTCGGAAAAAATTTCCAAATTTGTAGGGGAATGAATTTCCAACACTCTCTGAAAGTTTTGCTTAAAACTTTTCACGTTTGTAAAAGTTACAGCTGTTTAAACTTTAAATTCCGTTTTTTCAAATTTCCGCGAAAAAATGAACGTCACTTTTAGATTCCCATGTCAAATAATATCACTTTTCACTTAGACCTCAGAATTCCGTCTTACAGTGTATCGTAAGGTATGATGGGAGTGTTCACTCCCTGCTTTAACACTAGCTCGAATTCTTTTTGTGAAGCTCAGTATGACCTTGTTGATCGGGTCCTGCGGCAACTGATCCCACATTAGCAGCAAGTCTAGCTTCAGCTAGCCAATGTTCTCCAACTTGGGATGAAATGGCTAGTAGTGTAGTACTGAGAGAGCCAAAACCTCACCCCCACCCCATATGCAATTGAGAGCCACAAAACTAAAGCGATTGAGAGCCACAAACCTAAAGCGATTGAGAGTGACAGACCTGAGAGTCTTAAAACTAAAGCGGTTGAGAGTCTTAAAACTAAAGCGATTGAGAGCCACAAACCTAAAGCGATTGAGAGAGGTAGGCCCTCGGGGCGTATGACTCATCATAATTAGATGACATCAGCATGCTTAGTCAGCACATTTTGCTTGTACTGCGGCTTAGCCAGCCCTCCCCCTCCATGTTTCGTCAACATATTAGCTTTCACACGAATTTCCCATGACGTTGGGAATTCCCACAAGATATTTTTACATGCAGCATATTTTTATTTATATAACATAGACTGCTATATCATTGCATGCGCTATAAGACACGAGCTATTTTAAACTATAAGAGTGCTTCTCTTTTCATTAGCAGGCATTTCATATTGAATCCTTCTAAAGAGCGGCAACGCCTATTGATATGTGTCCTAACATTAGTAAATGTGAAATGGATGTTTGTGGAAACTACAGATGCGAATGCGTAATGTGTCAAGGCGAAGATGATGATGATGATGTGAGCGTTCACATTGAAAATGAAAACGTTGTAAAGTATAGTACTATGAAACTGAAATCGGAGAATGAAAGACTGAAGAAATCTGTTATTTGTATACTCTGTAAAGAAAAGCAAGTGCAGTCCTTATCTCTTCCGTGTGCGCATGTGAATATGTGCGACCCTTGTGCGGACATTGCAACGCACTGCCCCTCGTGCGGCGAGCGCATCCTTGGAACTGTCAGAATATATCTTGTATAAAAACAATTCTGTACTTCAAAAGCTATTTACTTTTTAAAATGGATCCGACTTGGATGCATCCATTCTCTGCAATAATCAGCGGACCCAGCGGTTGTGGAAAAACCAATTTCACTTTACGATTTATAGATCATTTAGACTATATGGTGAAACCTGCAATAGAAAAAATTATCTGGTGTTTCGGTATATACCAAGAAATCTTTGATAAATACGCCCATGTACAATTTCACGAAGGCCTGCCCGACCTGGCTATTTTCGACGGCAAGCAAAAGACTCTGCTCATTTTAGACGATCTTATGAGTGAAACTGATGAGAGGGTTACCAAATTGTTTACAAAGATTAGTCATCATATGAATGTTTCTATACTATACCTGACGCAGAATCTTTTCTACAGCGGAAAGCACTCAAGAACAATCAGCTTGAATGCGCATTACTTTGTACTCTTCAAAAATGTTAGAGACAGCACGCAGGTTTCAATATTAGCACGACAGATGTTTCCCGGCAAGGCAAATTTCATGATAGAAGTATTCCAAGATGCTACTATGGCGCCTTTCGGATATCTTTTGGTCGATCTGAGGCCGGAAAGTGATGATCGGTGCCGCATAAGGACAAACATCTTCCCAGGCGAGACGCATTATGTTTATGTAAGGAAATGAATATAAACTCCTACTCGCTTCACTTCTCTCATTCAACCAAAATGTCCGACCCCATTGAGGAGAAGTTTGCGAAACTTAGACTGCTTAAAGAATCGTCGCCTAAAGTAAGGAAAAGAATTTTAAAGGAATGTAATTCGTCTCTGCTTTGCTGCCTTTGCGAGTGTGCACTCAACATTTTAAAAGGAACGGTACCTTTGAAAGTCGCTCAGAAGAAAAGACTCGGTCGATTCAAACACAAGCTGAGAAAGCTTGCATCCAAGAAGACACGTGTTAAAATCAAGAAACGTATAGTGCAGACAGGCGGCTTCTTAGGAGCCCTACTGACCCCTGTACTTTCTTTTCTGGGGACATTGCTGAGTAATAAAATATAATATGGAGCATACAAAGAAAATGGTGCTGGTGGAGCCTAGACAGATAGAGAAATGGAAGGAGACGATGCTAGACAAAACATTATCGAAATTGGATACACAGATGTATGATATTCTGCATAGAAATATTGCAGATGATGATAAAGCCAAACTGTATACCAACAGTTTGAGTCGTTACTTGAACATTGACAAACCCAACATAGTCGCAAAATTCGAATCCAAAGAAGAGGCGGCGGCGGCGACAACCGAAGCTGTTGATTCTATCAAGAGCAGCAGCAGCAGCATAGAGACACAAGTCTTGGAAGCAGTTCCAAAGAAATGGAAAACGCAGGCTGCACGGCTTTTATCGCATATGAAGAGCAATCCCGACGTGGCCTGGACTTCTAAAGGCGAACTTATTTTGAAAGATGCAACTATTCCGAAAACGCATATGGTCGATTTGGTGAACGATCTTATGAGAAAACGCACCACAGCTTCCCCACCCACCGGATGGCGACTCTTGGCCGATGCTCTGAAAGATTCAAACATACCTCGCGAGCTGATAGGAAATCAAGAACGCTGGTCCTATATTAACGAATTCACAGACGAATCAACAGCAGTTACGCCAAAGAGCATTCACGGTAAACAGCAGCTTCCGTCCTTGTCGTCATCGTCTTCTTCAGCCTGGCTGACTTACTGATGGAGTCGTACTTTGATCCCAAGACGCCCGGAAGCTTCGCCGGCTTGTCATCATTTCAAAAACATTCTGGCTTTAAAAATAAAGACGTTAAAAATTGGTTGATTAAACAAGATGCATACACGCTACATAAACCTGTTAGGCTTATCTTTAGAAGACGAAAAACTTTCGCGCCAGGTATTGACAATCTCTGGCAAGCGGACTTGGCGGATCTTTCTGCATTGTCGAAACATAACGAAAAAAATAAATACATTTTAACCTGTATAGATGTCTTGTCTAAACATGCTTGGGCGGTACCGCTAAAAACAAAATCCGGTGCGTAGCTGACCGAAGCCTTTTCATCCATTCTTTTAGATAGGCAGCCGGCTAATTTACAGACTGACAAGGGATCAGAATTTCTTAATAAAAGCTTTCAATCCATGTTACGTAAAAATTCAATTCGCTTTTACACGTCCGAAAATAGTGACATAAAGGCCTCTGTGGTCGAGCGATTCAATAGACGCTTAAGACCAAGATGTGGAAATACTTTACTTATAAAAATACGTATAGGTATATAGACATTTTACAAGATCTCATTCATTCGTACAATAACACACATCACAGATCTATAGCCATGGCACCCATCCAGGTTTCTAAGCTTAACGAAAATATTATTATAAATCGATTGTACGGCCAGAAGAAGCTTCCTGCCAATTGGAAATATGAAGTGAACGATAAGGTTAGAATCGCAAAGGCCAGGATAGCATTCCAGAAGGGATACTTGCCTAGCTGGTCGACGGAAATATTTAAGATTGTAACTCGTGTGCCTGCCGACCCCGTAACCTACGAGCTCGAAGATTTAAGTGGCGATAAAATAAAGGGAAAATTTTACGAATTTGAATTGCAGAGAATTTTAAAGGAAGATGACATTTACACGATCGAAAAAATTCTGAAAAGTCGTAAGCGACGCAGTAAGACAGAATATTTTGTAAAGTGGAAAGGCTACGAAGACAAGTTCAACTCGTGGACTCAGGATATATTCAAAGTCTAGCAAGAATTTCTCACAGTCTGTCAGAGCGTGCGAGCGACAATGTCGCATTTTTATCTTACTCTTCCAAGCAATAGTTCCATGCATCATTTTCCCGAAAATACTACTGCACACTTTACAACAAAGTTGGAAAATGCCATCTCCCTCAATGGTCGCTGGGAAGTTGCGCTTCTACAAATGCAGTACCCGCACACGTGGTACAATGTGTAAAGTGAGCAGGGCGGCTTTACATTTGACCAAGTTCCTAAAAGAGGAAACATCGATGCCGTGTGCACCTCGATTCACCACTCTTTGCAGTTGCCCGCTGGATATTACGAAAATATTGATGCTATAGTAGATACCATAAATATGAATATAGAGAATGCTGCAGAATTGAATTCGCTCAAGAAATATCCAAAATTTAGATATGATGCGATAATCAAAAGAGTCTGCGGTAAAATAAATTTCGCTGCGCGCGTAACCTTCTCATCACACTTGTGTAATATTTTAGGTATAGATGAAAGACATAAAGTTGTTGAAAACAACAATTACGGCCCATATTTTTACTATGAGCGTTACGAGGATTATATTAAAGCTTGGGATGAGGTTCCAGATTGGGAATGGCAATCTGATTACAGCATCAATATAAATCCAAGCTTTTCACATATATACGTGTATTGCAATCTGGTTGAATCTGTGGCGCTTGGCGATTCGAAAGCCCCCTTACTTCGCATAGTTAATATAGAAGTTAAAAGCGTCGATACTGTGCACGTTTTGTACAAGTACGGTATATACGTACCTATACAGCAGAAGAATTTCGATTCGATAGAAATATATATGAGAGGCGATACTGGTAAAGTCATACCATTCGAACATGGAAAGTCGTTCGTTGTACTTCATTTCAGACAGTGCAAAAATTTCAGTCTTGAGTAAATAATGGCGCACTTCTATCTCACTTTGCCTAGCAACAGCTCCGCGGCATTTTACCCGAACAATACTATAGCGCAATTTACAACGCGTCTGGAGAATGCCATTTCTCTAAGCGGCGATTGGGAGGTTGCTCTTCTAGAAATATTCTATCCTCACACGTGGAACAATTTAGAACGCCAAGAAGGCGGAATAACGTACACGCACGCCACGTTCACCGAAAGTGGATCGATGCAAAGCAATCCTATATTTAAAAGATGTTGGGTTCCGGCCGGCTACTACGAAACGCCGCATCATCTTATCGATTACATAAACAAATTTATAAGAGAGGTTGCCGAGGAAAATGATTTGCTCGAATTTCCAAAATTTAGATACGATAAGGTAACGAAAAGATTGTTGGGTGATATAAACAAAGGCACAAAGATTCATTTTTCGCGTGCATTATGTTCGATGCTTGGCATCGTTGCTCAGCAGATGCCAATTGTCAACTACGGCCAGGACGACGAGGCCATTCTCGAGTTTGTCGGTGATAGGACTTGCGACATAAATCGCGGCTTTTCTGCTATATATCTTTATTGCGATGTGCTCGAACATGTTCCTGTGGGAGATACAAAAGCGCCCTTACTCAGAATAGTTAACATCAGTGGAAATGCAGGCGACAACGTGCGCACGATCTACGAAAAGCCCATTTACATACCTCTACAGCAGAAGAATTTCGACTCTATAGAGGTGCATATAAGGACGGATACTGGTAAGCCAGTTTCATTCGAAAGCGGAAAGTGCATCATCACACTACATTTCAGACACTGTAAAATTCCATATCTTTTACAATGAAAAAGCCATTCTGTTGCGATGCAAGTCGTTTGGCGTACGAAGATTATTATATGCAGCAAAGCGGCGATGGCATGCCGTTTTTTCAGGGAGCGCGTCTTCAACGCGGTCATGGCATTGGCAGTTTTCTTAGCGGGCTCTTTAGAAGTGCTTGGCCGCTTATACAGACTGGCGCTAAAGCCCTAGGTAAACAGGCGTTGAGAACAGGGCTTCAGATTGCGAACGATGTGGCGGATGGCGACCCGATCATGGAGGCTGCCAAGCGTCGTGTACCAGAAGGTATAAAGGCTTTTACATCTTCAAAAGATTTTAATGTTCAAAGTGGTAGTGGCCGGAAGAGACGTAAGCGTTCTCTGAGAAGAAATAAGAAAAGAATCAAGGAAGACATATTTGGCGCAGTTTAAAAATGGCATTCGTTCATCCCCAGTCCTGCGAGTGTGCAAAGAGCGAACTGGATCTTTTCAGCGTTCCCCCTACGCAGACCAGCATAGAATCTGGCTCGTACGTGGAATATAATCCAATAGCAACTATATCACAGGGCACTCCTATAGAATTTAGCATTAGTGGAGCCGGTCAAGATTATCTAGATCTGTCTAGCACACAGCTGTACGTCAGAGCGGCTATCGTTCGAGCGAATAATGATGCTACAGATGCTGGAGATCATGTTGGACCAGTCAATCTTTTCCTACACAGTCTTTTTTCCGAAGTTGACATCACTCTAAACGACACCCTTGTCACTTCATCAAACAACACGTATGCGTATAGAAGTTATCTCGAGACCCTGCTGAGCTATGGCACGTCAAGCAAAAATTCACAACTCACCTCTGCTCTCTTTTACAAGGACACTGCCAGCCGCTTCGAAGAAAACAATCCGCACGACGACGCAGGTACCAATATAGGCTTCAAAAAACGTAGCGCTCTGACCGACGAAGGCCGGGTTGTCGATATGTTGGGTGGCATTCACAGCGATCTATTCTTCCAGGAAAAATTCTTGCCAAATGATATTAATATAAAAATACGACTCGTAAGAAATAAAGATTCATTCTGTCTGATGTCCTCGGCGCCTGGTGCGGCATACAAAGTAAAAATACTTGAATGTAAATTGTATGTCAGAAAAGTCAAGTTAAGTCCTTCCGTCTTTCTCGCGCATGCCAAAGCTCTAGAGATTGGAAATCTGAAGTTTCCCATTCGAAGGGCTGTTTGCAAGACTTTTACGGTTCCAAGAGGGAATCTGGACGTTACTCAAGAGTGCCTTTTCACCGGTCAGCTTCCCACTCGTATCGTTTTTGGATGCATCGATAACGACTCTTTCAACGGCATCTACACGAAGAATCCATTCAATTTCAAACATATGAATGTATCTCAATTAAAAGTTTATTTGGATGGACAGCAGCAAAGTATAAAACCGTTGGAAACTAACTTTGCAAATAATCAGTTTGTAAACGCCTATGCTTCGCTCTTTATGGGCACAGGCAAGTGGCAAAGAAACGAAGACAACGACATAAGCAGAGAAGATTGCGCGCACGGATATTGCTTGTACGCATTCGATTTAACGCCCGATTTAGCAGAAGGTGGCCACTTTAATTTGCTGAAAAGTGGCAACGTAAGAGTCGATATTAAATTTGCACAGGCCTTGGAAGCTACCATAAATGTTATAGCCTTCGCAGAATTTGAAAACATATTGGAAATAGACAGATCGCGAAACGTTCTTGTCGACTACACCAACTAGAGAAGAAGAAAAAGATGGATGGACTCACGCTAGAAATTTTTTTACGAAGAGATAAAAAGTTCTCGTCCATGTTTTTGGGTGTTTTCGCCAGCGATCGACTTCCTGCTAGGATCCATAGAAATAAGCCTACTATAATTGTATGCAATACAGATAGATATGGCCAACCGGGAATACATTGGGTAGTGCTGTATATCGAAAGTCCATTATATGGGGAATTTTTTGACTCATTCGGCCGAGTGCCAGATATTCCATTCAGACAATTTTTACATAGCCACTGCTCAAACTGGATATACACTAGCAAACAGTTTCAGAGTATAACAAGTAGATTTTGCGGTCATCATTGTATTTTGTATGCAATGCATAGATGTAGAGGTTATAATGTTAATGCCGTTTGGAACATGTTCTCAAGCGACACTGGATTAAATGATTTTTTAGCGCATCATTTTGTATGTGGTATATACCAATAAAAAGCTGTTGAAATTAAACGGTCTGAGTTCTTTCATTGAGTTTGCAGTGCGTCTTGTTGTGGTGATGATGATTTCTACTCTATGCTAAATAATATATATAAACACACAAAAGTATGCTGGCTAAAAAGATTATAATGGCTATATGGGTTACCATATGGTAAAGAAATGCACTATATGGTTTACCATATGGAACGATAATCCATGTAACACCCCTATGGTGTTCGCTTCACAGTGAGTTGTTGGGCTGTTCCATTATCTTTTAAAGAAATGCACTATATGGTTTACCATATGGTAACTATATGGAACGATAGTCCATGTAACACCCCTATGGTGTTCGCTTCACAGTGAGTTGTTGGGCTGTTGCATTATCTTTTAAAGAAATGCACTATATGGTTTACCATATGGAACGATAATCCATGTAACAGCCCTATGGTGTTCGCTTCACAGTGAGTTGTTGGGCTGTTTCATTATATTCACACAGCCTTTCTGTAATATAATTATAAGAGCCGCTATAAAGATTTAAAATAAAATAAGCCCTTAGTAGATCATATTTTGAAAGAAGAATTAGTTTTTATGTAAGAAGCGATCGATAATGTTGAAGTTTACGGAATAAATGCTGAATAGGGATACAATTCGCACAACCGTCTACAGGAATTCTATACTATATAGGGTTTTACGCATTGACCCGCTAGTGGGCACTGGCATGACAGCTCTTAGGGTGTGTGTATTGCATTAGAATGCTATTGCGTGAATGGTGTTAGCCTGCTGAGTATGGTTGCTTGTCCATCTATGTACGTTCAAATGTTCCAAGCGCGTATAGAATTCCAATGAGTAAAGGGGCGTGATATATGCATGCAGCCCAGCCGACCGAAGAGGTGATATCATCATGCTGACATAAGCATCTGCTGCAGCGTGGAGGGGTGGGGGATATCGCTGCTGCTGTAGGCTGGTCTATGAATACTGACGAGGTGATATCATAAGGCTGACATAAGCATCTACTGCAACGTGGAGGGGTGGGGAATACTGCTGCTGCTGTAGTGTAAGCTAATATGCTGACGAATCATGGAGGGGTGGGGGTTGCGCCTTTGTGAGAGTGCCCACTATAACTGATGTCATCTAATTATGATGAGTCATAAGCCCCGAGGGCCTACCTCTCTCAATCGCTTTAGGTTTGTGGCTCTCAATCGCTTTAGTTTTAAGACTCTCAATCGCTTTAGTTTTAAGACTCTCAGGTCTGTCACTCTCAATCGCTTTAGGTCTGTGGCTCTCAATCGCTTTAGTTTTGTGGCTCTCAATTGCATATGGGGTGGGGGTGAGGTTTTGGCTCTCTCAGTACTACACTACTATGGCTTGCAGCGTTCCAGCATAGCTCCCCAGACATGATAATCAAAAGGGTTAAGGCCTGGCGAGACTGTTGGTGTTGGTAATTAATCTTTGCCAGTACAGTTTATCATAATTAGGTAGTCATCATAATCAACCTTGCTGTGCGAGCAAGAAGGCGCACCGTCCTGCCGGAAAATAAAACCAGATGCTAGAACACACCTGCAGTCTTCAATGAGTCTGGGTAAGATGGTTCAGCGTAAAGTTTGACATTTAGCCTACTGAATGGGATGAAGTGCAGTCTTTCCTTTCAGCCGTAACACACGCCATGGCAGCAGATCTGATGTCGAAACCATGATGTACTTTGCAAACTTGGCCCTTTCGACTACCAACAGAATTTTTTGAACATCGCGTTTTTACCGTCAGACCAATTGACCACTTCCTGCCTCTCTTCCGAAATCTGACTTCCATTACATAAACACATTTGCAGTTAGCCTTTATTGGGGTTAGGTTCCACTTTTCACTGGGTATTTTGCTATGATCACGCGATGTCCCAGTCTCTGTTCACGCAACGTCCGAGTTCCCATTTTACCATCCGCAGAAACGTTGCTCATGACGTTCAGTAACGGATTCACAAATTGAGACCTTATTATATAAAATATCACCAAATGCTAAAAGTTTGCTTCATAAACAGCTTCCTTACAGCTCTCAGTGAGGTCGTATGACATCATCATCATTTTGTGTGTTGTAATTTGCAAAAAATCTTAAAGAAATCACATGCATTGGAACGTGATTATGCGGAAATTTGAAAAAATGGAAAAATATTTTTAAACAGCTGTAACTTGTGAAGCAATGCAAATTCATTATTGCCATTTTCAGGGATTGTTGCAAATTCATTCCTCTATAAATCCTGCTATTTTCATAGAAAAATCTCGATTGGTTGAGGAGTAAATGCATTTTTGCTAGTGGGACATTTTTATTGAGCCACCCTGTATACCACTCCTCCCCGCACCTACGGTAAATTCCCCTTGAACGCTCTTCCCGCCATCTCAAGGGTAGATCTTTATTTAGTATGACATTTGCTTTACAGTCACTTAAATTTGTCCCTGCACCTATATGGCGCTCGCTCTCACAACTCATAAATAATTACATTATTGTTAAAAGTTTGTTAAAGTATATTATATATCTATACTGACACTGCATTAGATTTATAATATAGGTCTCAAATAAAATGAACGATATTTTAAGAATGAATTTTAGTGATGTGAGGCAAGGAAGCAACAGTAAATTAGTACTTTTGTTTATAGTAAAGGTTTTTAGCCTGTTTAAGTAAACATTAATCAAGCAATAACAGCTTGGTTGCTCAACAATTGAAGTTCAAAATCAAGTAAGCAAATCTATAATATAAATCTGAGATCTGTATGTATGTCCGTCCCAAGGTAGGCTCTGAGACCGCTTCATTAAAAACGTCCAAACTTTTGTTATCTCGCATGTATAATAATAATAAATTTCGTTTATTCAAGAGTTCGGTTGACAAACCGCAACCGGTTACAGTGTACAAGTATGCAGTTAAAACAATAATATTCACAAGAACGCAGATCACATAAATACTATACTATACTATTTTTGGATTTATAAAGCGCCTCTCACAGTACAACCTAAGCAGAGGCGCTCTCAGTGCGAAGATCCCCTTGGAAAAAGAAAAGTTTTAAGGAAACTGCAGAAACAGCAGTGCTTCCAGATAAGATCTGAGTACGAATCATAGTAGGGAGGCCATTCCAAAGCAAAGGGTCGACAGAAGCAAAGGCACGATGCTTGGCTGTAGCAGTCCGAGACCGTGGTACAAGAAGGTCATGACGGTCTAAAGACCGGAGAGGACGTCCAGTGGTAGTTGAGACAGGCCGCCTAAAATCTTAACTATACTAACAGAACAGAGTTCAACATACAGCCTTCAATAATAATTATTGTATTAACCAAGTTATTAATAGGCACTCATGCAGTGCAGAAACCACAGAGAAAGGAGACTGTGGATGTGGAAGTGTGTGTGTTTGTCCAGAATTATACGCCTACAGTTTCGC
>CATKHU010000052.1:0-5000 GCA_949752735.1 Lumbricus terrestris
TGCCACTGCCACTGCCACTGCCACTGCCACTGCCACTGCCACTGCCACTGCCACTGCCACTGCCACTGCCACTGCCACTGCACTACATCTACCACTACCACTACCACTACCACTACCACTACCACTACTACTACTACTACTACTACTACTACTACTACTACTACTACTACTACTACTACTACTACTACTAATACGACTACCACTACCACCACTGCTACAACTACTGCCACTAAAGCTGTTACCACTGCTTCTGCTGCTGCCACTACTGCTAGAGCCACTGCTGCTGTTGCTGCTGCACCTTGGCGGAAGTGAGGAAGAGTCGGAGAATAGGAGAAGGATTAGGAAGAATAGTAAAACAAGGAAAAGAGGAGTAGGAAGAGAATGGATCTGAGATGGAGTTGGTTTGCATGAAAGTTTAAGTGGTTCGGAGGCGGATCCATAAAATGATTCCCATGTGGACAGGAACGGTTCAGCCTCTTGTATACATGTAGTCCGAGTCAATATATATATATATATATATATATATATATATATATATATATATATATATATATATATATATATATAAATGCATGTGTATATATATAGCTGTGTGTATGTGCGTGTGTTTCATGGTAACCGTGGAAACCGTATAAATAACCATGCAAACGCATATGATATTTTATGCAAACATCGCGAAGGTCGGCTTCAACCGATGACAGAGAAGCAACGATAACATACGATAACATACGATAACATACGATAACATACGGTTGACGGTAATTGCCGTCGTTTCAGACTTAACCACTGCAATGAAGCAGACACACACACACACACACACACACAGAGAAGGAAAACAGAAGCACTGACAGAGAGACAGAGAGAGAGACAGACGAACAGACAGACAGACGAACAGAGAGGCGGATGGATGGACCAAGCGACGGGCACTATCAACCGAATCCGTCTAACTGACCGCTGGGATTTGACCTGCAACTGATTCCACCCATTCCAGTCCATCGATTCTGTCTCGACTGATCGCCTCTGAATAAACAGGTTCCCTCTGATTCGTGTTCTTGCGACGCTGCAGTCGGGATCTCGATTACGAATACGATATAAGAACACAGGGAGAAGGAGAAACAGACAGACAAACAGACAGACAGACAAACAGACAAACAGACAGACAAACAGACGGACAAACAGAGCAGACAGACAGACAAACAGACGGACAGAGAGACAGACGTATAAGCAGACGGAGAGACACGGTCAGAGCTCAAGCAGTTCGTAGGCGTCCGTGCGAAACGGGGCGGTGACATTTTCTGTCGATATCCGAAGAAATTAACGGAATTTGTGCATCTCTGACGTTGAGTCCCAGATCTTCAGATGTTATTTTAAAATTGAACAGATTCTTTGGTTTCTCTTGAGACGATTTTCTTGCCAATACGCTCGAGTATTATGGTGAATTTCTTTAGCGTCAACGCACTTCATTTCATTTTTTTAGTTATGAAGTCATGATGTAATGTCAAGTGACAGTGAGTCACAGAAATTTCTGAGTGCCACAGTCAAACAATTAATCGCTTGGTAAATCACAGATTAATCAATCAAACATAGATCAATCAATAAAACATAGATCAATCAAGCAAACATAGATCAATCATTCAAACATAGATCAATCAAACAAACATAGATCAATCATTCAAACATAGATCAATCAAACAAACATAGATCAATCATTCAAACAAAGATCAATCAAACAAACATAGATCAATCAAACAAACATAGATAAGTCAGTCAAACATAGATCAATCAGTCAGTCAAACATAGATCAATCAAACAAACATAGATCGGTGAAACATAGATCAATCAATCAAACATAGATCAATCAAGCAAACATAGATCAATCAATCAAACATAGATCAATCAAACAAACATAGATCAATCCAACAAACATAGATCAGTCAATCAAACATAGATCAATCAAACAAACATAGATCAATCAAGCAAACATAGATGAATCAAACAAACATAGATCAATCAGTCAATCAAACATAGATCAATCAAACAAACATAGATCAATCAAGCAAACATAGATCAATCAAACAAACATAGATCAGTGAAACATAGATCAATCAATCAAACATAGATCAATCAAGCAAACATAGATCAATCAATCAAACATAGATCAATCAATCAAACATAGATCAATCAATCAAACATAGATCAGTGAATCAAACATAGATCAGTCAGTCAAACATAGATCAATCAAACAAACATAGATCAGTGAAACAAACATAGATCAGTCAGTCAAACATAGATCAATCAATCAAACATAGATCAATCAAACAAACACAGATCAATCAATCAAACATAGCTCAATCAAACAAACATAGATCAATCAACCAAACATAGATCAGTGAAACAAACATAGATCAGTCAGTCAAACATAGATCAATCCATCAAACATAGATCAATCAATCAAACATAGATCAATCAAACAAACATAGATCAATCAATCAAACATAGATCAATCAAACAAACATTGATCAATCAATCAAACACAGATCAATCAATCAAGCATAGATCAATCAAACAAACATATATCAATCAATCAAACATAGATCAATCAAACAAACATAGATCAGTGAAACAAACATAGATCAGTCAGTCAAACATAGATCAATCAATCAATCAAACATAGATCAATCAATCAAACACAGATCAATCAATCAAACATAGATAAATCAATCAATCAAACATAGATCAATCAATCAAACATAGATCAATCAAACAAACATGAGATCAATCAATCAAACATAGATCAATCAATCAAACATATATCAATCAAACAAACATAGATCAGTGAAACAAACATAGATCAGTCAGTCAAACATAGATCAATCAATCAAACATAGATCAATCAAGCAAACATGAGATCAATCAATCAAACATAGATCAATCAATCAAACATAGATAAATCAAACAAACATAGATCAGTGAAACAAACATAGATCAGTCAGTCAAACATAGATCAATCAATCAAACATAGATCAATCAATCAAACACAGATCAATCAATCAAACATAGATAAATCAATGAATCAAACATAGATCAATCAATCAAACATAGATCAATCAGACAAACAGAGATCAGTGAAACATAGATCAATCAATCAAACATAGATCAATCAATCAATCAAACATAGATCAGTCAATCAACAATAGACCAATCAATCAAACATAGATCAATCAAACAAACATAGATCAGTCAGTCAAACATAGATCAATCAAACAAACAAAGATCAATCAAACAAACATAGATCAATCAAACAAACATAGATCAGTGAGTCAAACATAGATCAGTCAAACAAACAAAGATCAATCAAACAAACATAGATCAATCAGTCAAACATAAATCAATGTCCAATGCAAATACTAATGTAACATCAAACGTTTTCTGGGTGCACCCTTGATTTTGGATTTTGGTGGCCTTTATGTTATCACTAAAGTCTCGGTTTTAAATTCTTGTGTTTCCCCTGATGAGTTCAATCCGTATGTAATGTAATGCAAATCTTCGAGAATTTCTCAGCGCCCACAAAAACCACGTCAGGGAGACCAGCTTATTCACCGACGCTATATCAAATCAAGTTCGCCATAGCCAGAGCTGCCGTTTTCGTTCCGATGCCAGGTCAAAATCCGAGGAGGCAAGCCGAGGATGCAGCGTGGTGCTACGGTGGTTGTCGGTGATGGCGGTAGTTGGCAGGGCTGTACTGGTAAATTTTGAGGTGAGTAGGCCTACACGTTGACCGGAAGAAAAACGAGACTTTTCGGGCAAAAAATTCCAGACGTCTGGTCGTCCACCAAAAAAATTCCCCATAAAAATCTGACAACCTTTTTTTAGTCATCCGGCCAAAAAGTAGACATTTTTTCCGTCCGAAAAAGCTGATGACTTTTTTTAGTCATTCGCGCCGAATTCCGTGAAAAATACACTTAAATATCATTGCCTCTGTAGTGCGTATACCCACACGCTCTTTGTGAGGTGGGTAGGCCTATACGCTGTATACCCGCGTATGCCCTGGTTTTCTGCGGTGAGTATACGATGCCGTTTTTCACCGGAGGGAAGTATACGCCGTATACCCGCGTATACGCTTGATTACAGGCTTTACAGCCCTGGTAGTTGGGTGATGGAACCTGATTGGAATCTGGATAGGACAGCTTGAAGAGTTCGGTTTTCAGTCGTGAATGGAAAGCAGCAGAGGAGAGTGGATATAGGGTCTAAGTCTTATTCGTTAGTTAAGGAACTGATTTCTGATAATCTAGCCATCAGGAAACATTTTGATTGATCGTGCAGATTGTGGAACTGATCGATTCGCCTTCCAAATGCAATCGTTAGCCACTGACTTTGTATTCATGGGCGCTCGCAGAAATTTTTGCAGGAGGGGCAAAACACGATGGTCAGGGTTACAAAAATTTGTAGCAAAAGGTCAAAAAATTCAAGGCAGGGGTTAAGAACATGCGTATGGGTATTTTTCACAGAGGTTTCTTGATGTAAATTTCTCAGTTTTACTTTTTAAAATTTCTAATATGAATTGTTTTTATTTTGCAAAGAAATTTGTTTAAAAAATCGAAAAGTATTAGTTAAAGGTATGTTTTTTTAATTCTCTAAAGCGAAGAAATTTGTTATAAATCCTAAAAGTAGTAGTGAGAAAATAGGTTTTAATTTTCCAGGGGGGAGCAAGTGCCCCTCTTGCCCCTATGTGCGGGCGCCCATGTTTGTATTCCAAAGGAGGCAAAGCTATTCTCCCCTCGATCAACCTACGAAATCTTCGTCTATTACGAAAGAAGTATAACGCCTCGTTACGACTGCAATGGGGCTGTCCATAAAGTACGTCACGCTATTTTTGACCATTTTTGACCCCCCCCTCCCTCTGTCACAAACTGTCACAAATCTCGGACCCCCCCCCTAAAGTACGTCACACTTTCGAAATTTAAAAAAAACATAACCATTTACCTAACCCTCTAAACCCT
>CATKHU010000052.1:10000-44513 GCA_949752735.1 Lumbricus terrestris
GATAATTTTTTACATTGCAGCCTGCAAATGCACCACTGACAATTGCAAATGTATCAAAGCCAGAAAGGTCAGAAAGGTTCCAAGAGAGGAACAAGAGTCCTACATGATCAACAGACAATTGGGGTTATGACGATTATCCGTCAGGATAAGATTATATCAACCTCACTAAAGAAGCGGCATGATAGAAAGAGAAAGGAGACCATGCGCCTATAATATGTCGTAAACTGGATAACACCCTGGCCAAGAGTGCGAGAGGTAACGAATTCGAGCCCCTGCTGGAACGACAGCTTTGTAGGTGCTATTAGCGTCGATTATTGCAAGCTGTTTGTTAAGTCAGTATAGTTAAGATTTGTGTATTCTGTAATCTGAGTTCCTGTAAATATTATTGTTTCAACTGCATATAAAGTGTACACTGCAACCAGTTACGTTCTTTCAACCGGATGGTTGATTAAACGAAAATTATTATTGTTATTATTATTATTATTATTATTATTATTATTATTATTATTATTATTATTACTGCTACTGCAACTGCTGCTGCTACTGCTACTACTATACGGCTTGACTTTTCTGATACACCCTTGGATTCATCTTCTGGCAAGATTTTACACTTTACTGGATTTACTTCACTGTCCGTTTCATTATTTTGAACACTGCTGTCTGCTAATGCTTGTTCGTTGACGAAATCCAGACGTTTACGACATATTATAGGCGCATGGTCTCCTTTCTCTTTCTATCATGCCGCTTCTTTAGTGAAGTTGAAATAATCTTATCCTGACGGCTAATCGTCATAACTCTAATTGTCTGTTGATCATGTAGGACTCTTGTTCCTCTCTTGGAACCTTTCTGGCTTTGGTACATTTTGCAATTGTCAGTGGTGCATTTGCAGGCTGCAATGTAAAAATTATCTACACTTTTTTCAAAGTTTTGCAATTTCTGAGGACATTTCCTTTAGCTTTCCTCATTTTTGTAGGGTTTCATGAGCTTTGAAATTCTTAATGGAAGGTTCTTATAAGTTTAAATGCATCGTCAGATAGACTGTCATAAACTGAATAGAATGACATATTACAAGTTGAAATATTGCAAAGGATAAAAAAGTTATTAGTGTTTTACCATTTTCAGGCATAGCGACATGTCGCGAACGTGGGGTATCTTAAAAAGTTAATATCTCCTACAAATATGCGAATATTCTTGAAATTAAGGTATGATTTTACTCAGTTTAAAGAGCTCTTTCCAACGATGTATTGCTTGGTGGTTAATTATTTTACACTAAAAATATTTCATAAGAAAACCTGCAATTTTCTCAAAAAACTCCAATTTTTCGAAACTTTGGCCCTCTGGGGGCAAAGGAAGACATTAATATTTTTCAAAACGTTTTTGATATTTCTTGACCCCATACCATAAGACAACTTTTTATTGCTAACGGATTTTCGATTTCTAATATTCGTGTTTTTCACTCCACCCTATTCTACACTCCTTTACCTACTCTACGTCCTTAATAGTTCGTCCCAGCTCAAAGCCCCGTGGCCTAAAACAAACCAGAGGCTTTCGAGTTCCTGTATATAAGGAATTTAAGACCTCTGACAGAATTTTAGGGCGGTCTTCAAAGCTATAGGTAGCCTATATGAGAAGCAACGGCTACAGCGCCATTTATTCATTGACACCCACTGCATGGCAAACTGCTGCGACGTTTCTCATTGGTTCTAATCAGTGTTCCACGTAAATTACACGTTAGAACGGCGTGTAGATGAAGCTGACGTCATCTTCTGATGTTGGTTAACGACCGTTGCTATGCATTTCGCAGTGTCTGTGGCTTTTGTATAATAATAATTATGTGCAGGTTAGTAACAGTTAAATGATTCTGGTGTCTATTACATTATAATAATTATTCTGTTATAGGCCTATAAATAATTTTACAATTTCGCTTATACAACTCTACCCACACTTCGGTATAGGCCTACTTACTATACTGCGGATAAAAATGGCGCACACCGCTGCAGTGAAAACCACCTCTAATGCAACGGACAATAAATTATACAATAATAGACTTTCAGTTGATATGTTGACGGAAATGTTGCCACGTATATTTCTCTTCTATTTAAAACCAGTGCAATATTGCAGTTCCTATACCCAGTTAATGGCCAAATAATGAACCTAACTAATTCGAGAGAATTATTTATTGTATGTGGGCATTTCATGGAAGAATCGTTACAATAAAATTCCAAATAAATCCAATTCTCTCATGTTCGTCTCTTGTGCAATTTCCTTCGAAGTCTCAGCCAAGAGTTAGTGTGGCGGAAACCGTGGAGAAATTCTACACACGGTGTCGTTCTAATAAGCTTTATGGACTCTCCGGATTTAATTAATATATGCTACGATTGGTTTTTAAATAGAAATATATATATGAGAAGAATGTGCGATGGTCTAGCGGGAACGTGCTCGACTGTGAATCGTATGTTCTGTGATTTTGAATTCTATAGACTCTACACGCGGCCACGCCATGTCAAAAATTTGGTTTGAGATCTTGGCTGAAGTTGGCTCCAATTCCTCTTGCTCCTCTTCTTCTTTCTTTCTTTCTTTCTTTCCTTCTTTCTTTCTTTCGTTCTTTCTTCTTCTTCTTCTGCTTCTTCTTCTTCCTCCTCCTCCCCTTCCTCTTCCACTTCCTCCTACTCCTCCTCTTCTTCCTCTGGTCATCATCCCTAATCCTCAAAGGCATTGTAAGATGGAAGGAAAGAGGTTCTCCATTTAGGCTACCACATTGCAATGACAGGTTATTTGAAGATAAAAGAGCAAATAAGTTTATACTGCTGTTCAGCAGGAACTTTTCAGCATAGAAAAGTTTTGTGTGAGGTCTGAGAAGGACGGACTGTCTACTGATTTTTACACACGAACACGCAAACTCACGCGTACACTCAAGCACACATAGGCTACAGCTACAAGACACTGTTTTGCAGACGAAGGTATTCTATTCCTCGTTTACATGCAGCACGCAAACCAGAATATCAGTGTCAACCTTCAATTGACCTTCAAAGTTTTCTTCCTTTTTCTTCAGTGTTCAGTAGCGCAGCCTAGGCCTAACCTAGTCACTGTATTTCGGTATCTAAAGCTAGTGTATAAGTTTCTAAAGTTCTTAACTTGTTCAATTACAACAAAGCTCTCTTTCTTGTATTTTCTTCTTCGTTCATAACAACGCAAATAACACAACAATGGATCAACGACGACAAACGTTTGAATTCTACGACAGCAACGCAACTATTATTATCTAACTCCACTGTTCTCTAAAACGTCTTCTATTCTCTACTACCAACTCCTTCTTCTACAACTTGACTCACTGTCTAGACGTACACTCTTCCCCTTGCCACTCTGTCCTTCTATCTGTCCGTCTGTCTGTCTGCCTATCCCTCTCTCTCTCGCGCTCTCCGGCGACGGTCGGCCGAGCCGCGCCAACTTTCCCGCCAGTCTGTCACCTGCAGGCCTAACTGTCTAGACGCTGACCTTGAGCTGGTCTATTCGTACGCCTAAACATCAACTGACTATATAGACTATACAAAATTAGCTCACATTACCTCCCTCCTTTCTTTTAAAGAGAGCTAATTATCTATAAAAATTAGCGAACGTACCTTAACTAAACAATGCAAATAGTCCATAACATAATACATCATAAAATATCTTACACTACAATCTAGACAGACAATCAGCTACTACATTCAATTTACCTTTCTTATAGTTCAACAGAATGTCAAAATTTTGCAATGATAAAGACCATCTGACTAATTTAGCAGATTTCGACATTGATTCAGTCAAATAAACTAAAGGATTATGGTCTGTAAACACATTGATTTTAGAACCAATAAGAATTTCTTTCAACTTGTTTAAAGCCCATATGATTGCATAGGCTTCCTTCTCAATCGTCGCCCACCTCCTCTGAGTATCTGTCAGCTTCTGACTGATAAATGAAACAGGACGTTCAATCCCTTCCTCGTCCACCTGAGACAGTACAGCTCCCACAGCAAAATCACTGCTATCACAGTACAAATTAAATGGTTTCCCAACCTCAAACATATATAGAATCACATTTGATAAGACAATCTGTTTAAGGGAATCAAAAGATTTCTGATGTGCATCAGTCCAAACAATGTTCTCAGGTACTTTCTTGCTGGTCAAGTCTGTCAATGGTTTAGCAATTTCAGCAAAATTACAAATAAACTGTCTGTAAAACCCAAAAAATCCTAAGACTTGCTTCACTTCCTTCCTGGTTTCAGGTTTCTTCAAATTAATTAAACTGTCAATCCTGTCTGGATTCATCATCTTCTTCCCTGATCCTATGAGGTGACCGATGAACTTCACCTCACTCTTACCAAACACACATTTCTTCAAGTTCAATGTTACATTATGCAGTCTTATTTGTTTCAAAAATAATTCCAAATGTCTTAAATGAATGTCCCAATCATTAGAATGCACTGCAATGTCATCAACATACGGTTCAGTAAAATCATGAATCGGTTGCAAGATCATATTTATCGCTTTTACAAAAGTCCGTCCAGAGTTAATCATTCCAAACGGAACACGCGTAAATTCATACAGTCCATTATGTGTAACAAACGCAGTCTTCCATTGGTCACTCTTTTTCACAGGACAAGTCCAATATGCACTGCGACAGTCCATAACAGAAATGAACTTGGATTTTCCAACTTTGCTCAAGACATCGTTGACGATTGGCATAGGATATCGGCAATTTTCAGTAAAAGAGTTAATGTATCTGTAGTCACAAGCCAATCTCAAGGATCCATTCTTCTTTTTGACAATGACAAGTGGACTTGTCATTCTGCTTGACGATGGTTGAATAATGTTTTCTTTCAGCATCTCTTGTATTTGTTTTTCCACTTCTGCTCGGTATATTAATGGTATTCGATATGCCACGAATTCTTTTTCTCGAAAATCTGGTCTCAGCACCACTTCGTGTTCTACTAATGTACATAGTCCAGGTTGGTCTGAAAATCTGTCTGCATATCGATTCAGTACATCAAGTAATTGTTTCTGCTGTTCGCTGGTCAGATGTCCAATTTGTTCGTAATCCAATTGAAGTGACTTCTGTTTTGTCTCTGAATAGTCTTCCTTCAGCGGTATTTCTACCACTGATCCAAATTCGTCATCCTCTTCCACGATCAGACCACAAGACAATGTTCTCGTAATAAACTTCCTCATCTTGTTAGCATGAATAATCCGTCGACCGTTTTCGTTCATGTCCACCAGATACGAATATTTGGATCTTCTTTGCAGGACCGTGCATGGACCATGCCATCGGGAGATCAATTTATTGGTTGACGTTGGATACAGCACGATGACGTTCTCTCCTGGCTCGAATTCTTTATCTTTTGCTCTTTTGTTGTATTGACTGGCGTACTGTTTTTGCTTTTCTTCAGCACAGCTCTCGGCGAATGTCAAGGCCTTTTCCATGTCTGCTCTTAAATTCTTCAGGTACTTTGCCGGTTGCACTCCAATGTTCGGTGGTAGATTTATTTCTTTGGTCCAGCTTTCTTTAAGGATGGTGAGTGGCCCTCTCGGCAACTTTCCATAGACCAGCAAATACGGTGCCACTCCTGTAGTTGCATTAGGCACTTCTCTCAATGCCCAGACTGTAAATGGAATAATTTTATGCCACTGTCTCGGATTTTCCACAACGACATGATGAATCATTTTCTTGAACGTTTGATTCCATCTCTCCACCAATCCTGCCGCTTCTGGATGTCCTGGCGAATCGAATCGAGGACAACACCCCATCAGTTTAAGAAATTCTCTTGTTAGACTGGCTGTGAAATTCGTCCCTCTATCGCTCGTTATCACTGACGGAACTCCCACATCCATGAACAGTTTCATCAAAGCTTCGCATACAGCCTTAGCGGTCAATGACTTCATCAAGAATATTGTCGGCCATCTTGTACATGAGTCCACGATGCACAAACAATACTTATGCCCTGCTGCTGAAGTCGGTTCGATTGGTCCTACGACGTCCATGGTCATTCTTCTGAACGGTACATCCTCTCTTGGTATTGGTGTAATCGGCACTCGATCCATCACCAAACTTCGTGCTTTCAACTGACACTTCTCACAGGACTTGCAGAACTTCACCACATCTCTACGCATTCTTGGCCACACAAAGGACAACTTGATACGTTCCCTTGTCTTCTCTTCTCCCAAGTGTCCGCCAAATACTGACTCATGTGCCAATTCCATCACCTGAATTCTTCTTTCCTTCGGCAACACCAACTGATACACCAACTGGTCCAACATTTGATGCTTCTTATACATCAACCCATTCACCACACTAAACTCAGATCCTTTGTCTTCAGCTATCTTCCACCACGACCTCAGTGTCTCGTCATTTCTCTGCTGCTCTTCAAATTTCTTTGCGTCTGCCAATTGTCTTTCATCACTCGTATTCTCGACAAACAAATCCCTCATACTCGTGTCTATTTCACCATCACTCTCAGAATCATCATCATTATCACGTTCACATGCAACCATCTCTTCTTCAATTTCATTGTTTCCGGATGTTATTCCTTCTTCTTCTTCTTGAACGCTTTGTTCATCATCGCTTTCTGTGTCCTCATCTAGCAAACTTTCATTTGACTTTTCCTCTTCTCCTTCTTCCACTTCTCTTCTCCGACTCTGTGCTCTTGTAGTCACATTCGCTTGCAATTCTCCTTGTAATACATTCACTGGTGGAACCTCTTTCAGTTCTGCGATTATCTCTGGATGCAGCAAGAACTTTTCTTTGTTATCTTTGCACAAGACTGCCGGAATGCTGGCACACACCAAGGTTAAATATGGCGCGATATTTACTCCCTTGTCTTTCAAATCTCCTCCTTCGTTATGACAACTCATCCGCACTTCGATTTTCACCAACTTAGCTGGAATGGGTTCTCCAGCCACACATTGCAAATGTACTCTGCCAATTTCTTCCACTGTCGCTCCTTTCAACAATTCCTCATTGATTACTGGAATCTCAGTACCAGAGTCAATCAGCGCTCTGACTTGCACGGGATGACAACTGTCATCATTTCCACGTATCTCTACATTGACATGCTGTAGTAAAGACTTCTTCGTACGTTGACACTCATCTTTGCTTTCTGTTTCTCGACCAGTATCTTTAATTGGAGCAGAATTTACTATTTCTCTCTGTATAGCAAATTGAGGCGTGCACTTCATCACTGACTTCACTTCCGTTTCGCGGTTGTCTTGTTCTTCAGACTGATTCGGTGCATTCATTACTTGTATCTGATTTACTCTGAGATTTTCTGCACTTCGAGTAAATCTATTTCTCAGATTCGTCATTCTTGGTGGTACTTTGCAATCCTTTATCAGATGTCGGTCTGACTGACAATTATGGCAACGTTTCTTAACAATCCCTCTCTGTTCAGTGCTCTCCCGCCTGTAATTGTACGCTGTATTGTTTTCTCTTTGGCGTCCCATCACTGGAATTCGACTGTACATTTGTCTGTCACCCGTTGCTTCTCTTCTATCTTGACCAAACTGTCTTCCAGGAGCACCATCATTCCTTGCTTCGTTATTTCTGGCTTGGTTTCCTGTTTCTTTGTTATTACTATTCCACCTGGGTTGCTTCGAACTATTTCCCCATGCTTCATATTTCGGTTTGTCTTGAAACATTAGACCAATTCGATTGTTCACGTGTACGTCTGCGAGTTCTGCAACATTACTAGCTTCAAAGCATTCAGTACCCTCTTTTGCTAGTACGAACTGTAGTGGACCCGGTGGTAGACATTCTTTCAATTTATCCGCCACCAATAGATCAAATAACTTCTCGTAGCTTTTGCCCACTCGCCTACTTCTGACATAATAGTTCAACAGATTCTTCAATCTTGCTGTAAACATCGTGTATGTTTCTTCTGCCGTTTTCCTCGCATCTCCAAATCGTGATCGATATTCTCTCGCTGTCAATTTGAATTCTTTCAGCAAATGTTCTTTCACTATGTCGTAATCGTCTAGATCAGCGAAAGACAATCGGTTCAACACCGTTCTTGCTCTTGGCGTCATTAGTGGCAACAGCAATTTGACCCAAAACTGCTTTTCCACCGTAAAACTGTTGAATGCATTCTCAACTGTCTCAAAATATAATGGCACCTCCATCATATCATATGGCATCTTAGGTAATACGTGTTTCATTGCATCACCTATCTTTTTAATCTTGGACACCATTGTCTCACTTTCTCTGATCCTGTTTCGTTCTGACTCCTCTCGGCTTCTTCTGTCGTCTTCATCTCTTTTCTTGAGTCTATGTTGATCTTCTTCCCTACGCAGTTCTTCTTGTTCTATCTTTTGCTGCAACAATTCTAACTGTCTTCTGCGTTCCTCCTTTTCTATAGCCATTTCTCGGAGCTGAGCTTCCTTAAGAGCGAGTTTCTTTTGTTCTAATTCTAATTGTTCTTCCCTTTCTCTTTCCGCTTTTTCCAAATTTTCTTTCTCCATTTTCAATTCTTCCTGTCGAATCTCTTCGGCTCTTTGTAATTCTGCCAAACGCATGGCTTCTTTGTCTTCCTCACGAATCTTTTGCTCTTCCATCTGTTGTTTTCGTATTTCTTCATCACTTTTCCTTGCTCTCTCGTATTCTATCATCAATTCCATTCTTCTTCGTTCAGCTTCGTCACGATCTCTTTTCAGTTGTTCTAGCTGAAGCTGGAACTGCTGCTTCTGCATCTGTATCTCTTCTTGTCTCATCCTTTCTGCTTGTTCTGCTCTTGCTTTTTCCTCTAGTCGAAGCTTTTCTGTTCGTTCAATCTCTTCTTGTCTCCGTTCTTTCTCTTCTTGTCTCCGTTTCTCCTCTTTCTCTTTCTCTTCTTGTTTTTGTTCTTTCTCCTCTCGTCTCCGTTGCTCCTCTTTCTCTTTCTCCTCTTGTCTCCGTTCTTTTTCTTCTTGTCTGCGTTGCTCCTCTTTCGCTTTCTCTTCTTGTCTGCGTTGCTCCTCTCTCATCATCATAAATTGCATCAACGCCTCCATAGACATCGGTGCCGGTGGTTTTTCAATTGGTTTCTCCTCAGCGCCACCCACAGCACCTTTCTCTTCAGCTTCCTTTTTAAGCCAAACCTCTGCTAAAGCTCCCATCAAATTTTCTCTAGACATCTCTTCGACTTCTTCTACGTCTAGACCCTCTTCAATTAATAACTTTATTAATCGATCAGAAGACATCTTCTTTATACTGGCTTGCTTTTGTTCTGTAAGTTTCTCCATCTTTCTTCTTTACTTCAGTGATTACCGTGAAGAAATCACGGGAATGGCTATGAATATCTGTGATTGGCTGACTTTAATTCTTATGGCTCCTTGGGTAAACAAGCAAGTTTTGTATACCTCTCTCTGGCGTTGCGTTGTCGTAATGTTATTCGTATGCCCGTTGTATCTTCTCACCAGACTCCGAAATGCGTCTCCAATCGTAAATATTCCTCCGACTGAAAATATTCCTCCAATTGAAAATATTCCGCCAATTGAAAATATTCCTCCAACTGAAAATATTCCTCCAATTGAAAATATTCCTCCAATTGAAAATATTCCTCCGATTGAAAATATTCCGCCAATTGAAAATATTCCTCCAACTGAAAATATTCCTCCAAATGAGTTCGCTATCCCAACGTCCTTTGCTTGAATTCAGTATCCCGCCGCTGCCACCAAAATGTCAACCTCCAATTGACCTTCAAAGTTTTCTTCCTTTTTCTTCAGTGTTCAGTAGCGCAGCCTAGGCCTAACCTAGTCACTGTATTTCGGTATCTAAAGCTAGTGTATAAGTTTCTAAAGTTCTTAACTTGTTCAATTACAACAAAGCTCTCTTTCTTGTATTTTCTTCTTCGTTCATAACAACGCAAATAACACAACAATGGATCAACGACGACAAACGTTTGAATTCTACGACAGCAACGCAACTATTATTATCTAACTCCACTGTTCTCTAAAACGTCTTCTATTCTCTACTACCAACTCCTTCTTCTACAACTTGACTCACTGTCTAGACGTACACTCTTCCCCTTGCCACTCTGTCCTTCTATCTGTCCGTCTGTCTGTCTGCCTATCCCTCTCTCTCTCGCGCTCTCCGGCGACGGTCGGCCGAGCCGCGCCAACTTTCCCGCCAGTCTGTCACCTGCAGGCCTAACTGTCTAGACGCTGACCTTGAGCTGGTCTATTCGTACGCCTAAACATCAACTGACTATATAGACTATACAAAATTAGCTCACAATCAGAATATCATTCTCTTAAATAAGACTCATTATTGCAAGAGCAGATTTGCCAAAACTGCCGACCATTCTTCAGATCAACTTCACTGCGAATTTATTTTCTCTTCTGATCAAAGGAATGGATTTCAATTGTTCAGCTGCTCTTCTGACTTTTTGTGACTTAAATTTCCCGAAATACCGATTCGGACGATACTTCTACAGTATAATAATGGATCTTTTTTGGCTCGTTTGCAGAGTATTGAGTGACCATCAGATTCGTGTTCCTATAGGTGTCTAATGATTCTCATTTTTAAAGGCACATAGGCTACCGTCTTCAGTTCCAAGGTGTGCTCATATTCAAAGGCTGTAATTTCCTCAGATGCCTTGTTTCTCTGTCTCCCCGTGCTGCACCGTTGAGCAGCAGCAAGGATATATTAAGAAAGGCTAATAGTAAATGCTATTAAGAAAGGCTATTAAGAAAGGCTGATGCATGGTCGCATAATTTAACTGGTCGAGGGCATCTCTTCAAAAAAGGGACCAGGGTTTTCACTCATTATTTACCGATTGCAAGAACTTATCCGAACAAATAATTTTATAGGTGTTTCGACAGACTCTTAGTGCGTTCGCTATTTGACAGCCATCATAAAAACTTATTCCGTTGCGGTCGTTGTTTCCTGTCATTAATTCCGTTTCTATTTCTGCCCCGTCTTTGTCTTCCACTTCTCCCTTCTCTGTGTCTTTTCTCCTCTTCTTCCATCCATTGCCACCCTGTACTCTCGAATATACAACGATTAATACATTATACACCACAATTACATTTGATATTGTGCCCCTTCGAAATTTCAAAGGTACATAATATCTTATTTTTCTGTCAGATGCTGCCAAAATGTCTGCCACGTTTTCCTCTGAATTTTCAATGCGAATATTATTGGCTGAGATAATAAAAATTCTTCTCAAGCGATGACTACCGTAGCTGTCCAATTCGTTACCAACAAACTTAGTTCTAAAGATCAAATTGAATCTAACATAACGCGGCGTGTCCGCTTTAGGATTTTCTAAGCGTCGATCATAATTAGGGTTACTTCAGATGCAGTCACTCCATGCAGTCACTCCATGCAGTCACTCCATGCAGTCACTCCATGCAGTCACTCCATGAAGGTCCATAGCTACTTCGGTTCCAATGAACATCATGTGTTTCTGGTCGTCCGTAGACAAAACAAACGCATGCTCATTCAGCAGCGATACACAAAGGCCGAGCGTCCCGATAGAAAAACAGGGCGAAGCTCGAGTGTTATGGAGAAGAGTAGAAGATAATTAATTTTGTCAAGTACCTGAACCTTGAAGAGGAATGTGAGGAAGAAAGAGAGAGAGAGTAAGAAGAAGCAGAAGAAGAAGAAGAAGAAGAAGAAGAAGAAGAAGAAGAAGAAGAAGAAGAAGAAGAAGAAGAAGAAGAAGAAGAAAAAAAGAAGAAGAAGAAGAAGAAGAAAAGAAGAGGAAGAAGAGGAAGAAGAAGAAGAGAAGGAGGAGGAGGAAGAGGAGGAAGAGGAAGAAGAAGTAGAAGCAGAAGAGGAGGAGGAGCAGAAAGAAGAAGAAGAGGAGGAGGAGGAAGAAGAAGAAGAAGAAAAGAAAGAAGAAGAATATTAGAAACTAGAACGAGACAAAGCTGCGTTGGATTTTTAATTATCAAACAAATTATTAATGCTCCGTTTTAGGCAATAAGATACATTTGATTGCAGTTCACGGACCTCGTTATTTGAAACAAATCCTTTGACTTCATTGATCCGATGAATATATAAAAGCAACGTGGATATTGTCAACTAGTAGAAAGTCAGTTCTTGTAGCCTAAACCTGATTCTTTTCATTATATTAAAACAAAAATCACTTAAGTATGTTTTGCACATGATAATAATTTATGTCTCGGGTTCTGTCCAATGTGACTCTTTTTTTACCGACATGCGAACGCACAATGAGACATACAACATCATTATGATTATACACTTAAATAATTATTGGTACTAAAAGCTGACAATTAAATCACAAGATAGATCTAAGTGAAATGCCAGAAATGTAAGTGTCGTCAAAATGATTGTCATCTCTACAACATTCTGTTGATAAATCCCTCACCACTCCACGAATCATAGCGTAGTATATTTCTAGATTAGGCCCTATGTCAGCGAGGTTTAAGGGTGCTCCGATATCCAGTTACCCGTTCTGACGGGAGAAGGTCGTGGAGTACACGCCCATTGGTCACTGAAGAATCAGTGAGGATAGAAGCAAAGAAAGATTGATCTGCCTTAGAACAAAGTATATAATACAACAAAAGTATCCTACCCCTCAGGCTACCAAGCTTTTGTGACATGGACTACCAAGGGTGGGGGTGTAATCACCCACTGGATTTTTGGTCTGGTTTGAGATATCATAACTTGTAATACACCAGTGGATAGAGCATTCATTTCTGCCAAGAATGGTATATTTAGGTTTAAAGTAGAGCTGTCGTTCGATTAAAAATTTTAATCGCGTTAATCGCACGATTAAAATTTTTAATCGCAAATTAACGCAATATTAACGCAATATTAATCGACGTTTTTCACATTGCCTGACATAGCTCTGTTTACTTGCTATATATATAGTAGGGCTGTTGTTCGATTAAAAATTTTAATCGAAATTAATCGCGATTAATTTTTTTAATCGCAATTAACTGCAAATTAATCGCAATATAGGCCTACATGTGAAAACTAGACAACCGTTTTCTGACTCTCAAAATTAATTATTTATTCAGCCAACTGTAACCTATTGGCAGACCAGTTTATTTACATTGGTAAGGTCAAGATATACTCTTATTAATTAACAATAGTAGGCCTAGGTCTAACTATTGAACCTCAATATCTAGTCACAATATTTTTCACAAGAGGTAGCGGTTCTTGCCATAGAGGTGTATTATATAATAAATATATCACTAGAGGGAGTATCACGTCTCCATATTGAATCATCGTCTAAAGTCATGTCGACCAATCACATCATATCATATCTGTCTAAAGTCATGTCGACCAATCACAGACGAGTTCTTATACCGACCAATCACAGTCTTACAGCTTCGATCAGCTTCAAATTTTATTGCAGGGCAGATACGTCATACTCTCTCTAGCGTTATGTTATACATAATATAATGCATCTCAATGGTTCTTGCCAAACCTCGTCTCAGTTGTCCTTCTGTAAACATTTATCAATTGAAACCTGAAATCCATTGGTCATCTCTTGGAGTTCATCCAACGTAGTCTGACGGGGTGAGAAAACAACCTTAGTGGACGATGCGATGCGGCCGATGTCGACGGTTCATACGTGTTAAATGCATGTTTTGGTTCGCATGCAGGCGATAATTGAGCGACGAATTGCTACAATAATACTCAAATTCTTTTTTGGAATATTTGCCAAAGAATGTATCACTTCAAGTTTGAGCCTTCCGTTTAAAACGAGTTTTACTGCCTCTGATTCAATTTTAGCAAGATCAAATTAACGCATGCGATTAATGCGTTAAAAATTTTAATCGCAAAATTTTTTAACGCGTTAATCGCACGCGTTAACGCGATTAAATCAACAGCCCTAGTTTAAAGTATATGAATGTACCTCGAAGTTATGCAACTTTTTACATGGGGACCAATAGATTCCACCAACGTTACTTATGCATGAACAAACTATTAGTCGGGCAGGGGCGGAGTTTATCAGGGGCTATGGGGGCTAAGCGCCCCCAGCAAGACCCAGATTCAATTTTTTTTACCGTGTTAATGTTATCTTTTCCCGGGTTTAGCCCCCCAAGAAGGATTTAGCCCCTCCTATAGAACGGAAACCGAACTCCGCCCATGTAGTGGGCGGAGTTTGGTTTCCGAAATAACGAAATAACTTCGGTGAACCCCAAAAAATTGCAAGAAAGCGTTTTATGATGATTTCTGGTGTCTTAGGTCTGGTGATGAGCATACTAAAAGTTGCCTGAAATTGGACCACAGAAAGTGGTCTAATTTTGGCGGGGAAAAAGATGGCAAATGAACAAATGAACCCTCTACAGCTACCTCAACGTCAACAGTTTATTCTATACGAAACAAGTTTGATATGAGAAAAACCTAGGGGTGGATACCACCCTTGGTAGCGCGAGAGCTACTCTGCAATATTTTGTTTCTATATGGACCGTTATTAGGCTGAGACGGATGATAGATCCAGCGGTAGGCCTACATGGAACATATAAAACAGTCTCAACAGTATAACAACATCATAGACAAAACCAGAGCAGCCTATACAGTCGCGAGCACAGAAATATGTAGCATAGAGATGGAAGCAGACAAGGGAATATACATGTACATATAGGTACAGGAACATAGACACTATTAGACAGGGACAGAGCCTGTTACACGAAGAGATATTATTTAGACTTTTAGAGCACTACTGCAGTGTACGCTTCCGGTCCTGGCGCTAAAGCATCTCGACGATAGGAATCGATTTGCATACAGCGCCACCTGACGGGCAAATATCGCTACGCATGCGCAGTCAATTGCCTGCCTGTCCACGCATGCGTCAACACCCGCCGGCCGATGACTTCCGGGTCAAAGTTCCCAGCATATTATCGACCTGTTCTCTTTCTGCAATCGATTCTCATTCTTGACATTGAAACACAGAGCGACCATCGTCGACGATGACTTTGGGCATTTCTGAAAATGGGAACAGGTCAGGGCTTTTTAAAGCAATTTGTAGAACTGCACAACCAGCAAGTTTTTATAGTGGGACTTTGTTTGGCGAACATTTCTCGTCGTTTCTGAAAATTTTCCCCAGAAATGAAGCAAATCGGCGACGAAAAACCTGCTGACTTTTTTAGTCGTTTGTCAGAAATAGTGCTGCCAGAAATATCGCAAGTTGTCGCATAAAATTACTGATAAAAAACTGATGGCCTTTTTTAGTCGTTTGTCAGAAATAGTGCTGCCAGAAATATCGCAAGTTGTCGCATAAAAATACTGATTAAAAAACTGATGGCCTTTTTTCAGTCGTTTGTCAGAAATAGTGCTGCCAGAAATATCGCAAGTTGTCGCATAAAATTACTGATAAAAAACTGATGGCCTTTTTTAGTCGTTTGTCAGAAATAGTGTTGCCAGAAATAGGCCTATCGCAAGTTGTCGCATAAAAATACTGATAAAAAAACTGATGGCCTTTTTTAGTCGTTTGTCAGAAATAGTGCCAGAAATATCGCAAGTCGCCACATAAAAAACTGATGGCCTTTCTCTAGTCATCCACTTGAAAACTGTTTCGTTTCGCCTTCATGCTTATTTTTTCACTTCACTGGTCCTTCATTCTTCCTTGGTGAACCGGCTGCATTCACCCTTTTTCTAATGATTTTCACTGCACATAACCGTTTTCACAGCTGCACAAATGCATTTACACTTAATTGCACATTTTGTGTAGAACTGCACGTTAAAAAATCTCTGCACCGTGTATCGTATTGTGTCGTATCTATAGATTTATAAATCACCTCTCACAGTGCACATGCACTAAACAGGGGGCACGCTCCCAGCCAGTGTGAAAGACCAAAAAAACAAGGTAGTTTTAGAAGGGCGGAAAGATGCGCCGAAGAAGTCAGTAAATAACAGCGAGCGTGTCGATTGAGAAAGCTGATGATTCCAAAGTGCATGAGGACAAACGAAGGTAGAAGCTCGAGTTTTCGGACAAAGCAGTCGTTGCTCTCGAGACAAGGAGGTCACGTCTGTCACTTGAGCGTAGTGGACGAAGAGAGGATATTATGTTGCTGAAGTCGACAGTATGCGGATGAGATCATGAAGATGTATGTATTTGTTTCTGTGTGTGTGCTTGTCTTTGTGCATTTGCTCGTGTGCTTGCGCTTTGAGTGTCTGCATAATTATTTGCATTTGAATATATGCACATTATGCAGGTGGGTAGGCTATGGGTGCTTGTGTATGATTTGTGTTTGAATTTGCGTTTGTATGTGTGCTGGGGTTATTATATGTGCTTCTATGTAAGTGATCGTATTTGTATGTGTGCCTGTGTGTTTGGTTTGTATGTGGGTTTGTATGTGTATGTAGGCCTATGCTTGTGTGTGTATATGTTTGCATGCGTGGCTTTGTGCTGGTATTTGCATGTGTGCAGCTGTTTGCTTGCGTGCGTTAGTGTGTTTGTGCTAGCATGTGTGCTTGCATTTGTGCTGGTCTTTACCTGTCTTTGGATGCGTTTGTGTTTGTTGGTGTGCAGCTGTGTTCTTCTGCCTCTGTGTGCTTTTGATGAGGACGTTTGGATCGTTTTCTGAGCTGCTATTACGGAAAAGAATCCGATGTTTATTCGGTGACATCATCTCGAAGTCATCCATCAACGACTGTTTCTTCACTTCACGATTTTCCAAGGCAGAACTTCCGGTGCGTTTAACCACACTTTCAATGCCATTAGAGAAAAGCTGCTGTCACTCGTTTTTGACATTACACACACGCAAACACACACACACGCACATACAAACACGCACATACAAACACGCACACACAAGCACACAAAATGCTTATACGCAATAAACTTTTATTCCCACTCACATAATTATAATGACATTTGTGGCCTAAATATAGATAAATACATAGGCAATGCATTTTATATGCGTACAATGCATAACTGTATATGCATATGTATATTGTATATGAACATGTGTGAGAATGTGCATGCATGGGTATACATAATTACATATATATATATAATATTGTATGTGTAAATACAGATACGCATGTATATGCACGTGTATAATTGCGCATATGTATATGTATATGTAGGGCTATAATATGTAGAGGGACACTTAATCATCCAACTACAGTGTATATGGAACGGAGAAAGCAACGCTATAAACATGCACTATCCGTGTTGGTAATATAACCATACATAGCAATACAGTGAAGCTTAATGGACGACCATAGACAGGTATACCTATGTACCGATATACACACTAGTGTGGTCCTTAGCTCCATGTAAAAATATTTTTTTGAGAATTTTAAACGGGGCACCCTCCTAACTTATACCTTTAGGTTAAAAAATATTAACACTGAAAATTTTGGCAAATTTTTTTGAGTTTTAGGGGTCGCTACCGGACGTAACATATATCAATGTAAAGACACAGGCGAAACATGGAATATCGTATATTGTAGAGCTGTCGTTCGATTAAAAATTTTAATCGCGTTAATCGCACGATTAAAATTTTTAATCGCAAATTAACGCAATATTAACGCAATATTAATCGACGTTTTTCACATTGCCTGACATAGCTCTGTTTACTTGCTATATATATAGTAGGGCTGTTGTTCGATTAAAAATTTTAATCGAAATTAATCGCGATTAATTTTTTTAATCGCAATTAACTGCAAATTAATCGCAATATAGGCCTACATGTGAAAACTAGACAACCGTTTTCTGACTCTCAAAATTAATTATTTATTCAGCCAACTGTAACCTATTGGCAGACCAGTTTATTTACATTGGTAAGGTCAAGATATACTCTTATTAATTAACAATAGTAGGCCTAGGTCTAACTATTGAACCTCAATATCTAGTCACAATATTTTTCACAAGAGGTAGCGGTTCTTGCCATAGAGGTGTATTATATAATAAATATATCACTAGAGGGAGTATCACGTCTCCATATTGAATCATCGTCTAAAGTCATGTCGACCAATCACATCATATCATATCTGTCTAAAGTCATGTCGACCAATCACAGACGAGTTCTTATACCGACCAATCACAGTCTTACAGCTTCGATCAGCTTCAAATTTTATTGCAGGGCAGATACGTCATACTCTCTCTAGCGTTATGTTATACATAATATAATGCATCTCAATGGTTCTTGCCAAACCTCGTCTCAGTTGTCCTTCTGTAAACATTTATCAATTGAAACCTGAAATCCATTGGTCATCTCTTGGAGTTCATCCAACGTAGTCTGACGGGGTGAGAAAACAACCTTAGTGGACGATGCGATGCGGCCGATGTCGACGGTTCATACGTGTTAAATGCATGTTTTGGTTCGCATGCAGGCGATAATTGAGCGACGAATTGCTACAATAATACTCAAATTCTTTTTTGGAATATTTGCCAAAGAATGTATCACTTCAAGTTTGAGCCTTCCGTTTAAAACGAGTTTTACTGCCTCTGATTCAATTTTAGCAAGATCAAATTAACGCATGCGATTAATGCGTTAAAAATTTTAATCGCAAAATTTTTTAACGCGTTAATCGCACGCGTTAACGCGATTAAATCAACAGCCCTAGTATATTGTATACTATTACTAGTTTACATGTAGCCTATGGTTGAGTGCACAAATTTAAATAAATTATGGTGGGCAATGGACCGTGCTGGAGGTGGACTATTGGCCTATGGACTGGTTTACTATTTTGGACAAAAGAATACACGGACATAAAAATGTTTTTCCAGTTAATGTTTCCATTATTGCATCAGTCTTTTGCGACGATAGGTAAGCTTATATATTTCTTCACAATCAATATAGCAGAGTCTGCATCTGATCCTCATTATTTGTTTGAAGCTTGTTATACATGTTCATGAGTGTCACTCCACGCTTTGTAATGTCATTCACAACTTTCACTGAGCTCACAGTGGCCTAATCTAACTTGAAGTTCTCGTGTCGTTTGACCATGTATATCAACGTTTTATTTGGAGAAAACTTGAAAAATCTCGTGTTTTCCACGACAAAATCTTCCAGTTGCATTGAGCTTATTACAGAAGGTACCAAGGTTCTTCTTTGAAGTGGATGTTGGATCCAAGTTTTGTCCAGAGTAGTAATCATTTGGCGCTTGGTATAAATGGAAGCCCCATAAATCAAAGAACGCTAAAGTCACCAATTCCTCTGAAAGATACCAAAGGTCATCTAAACATTTCTTCATTGCAACGTCTGCAACTGCACTATTTTATCTCCCTGTATTTTGTCAATGTCCTTAAAGATCTGCTCTCTACAGGTCAAGTTGAGGAGTATAGATGGTGCAAACGGTACTTGAAACCAGACTTTGACGTATAGCAGGCAGATGCCAGCCATACCCTTTATTCTCTTCTTGTTGACTTGAATTACTTCTTGAACATCCATATCTTAACACTGTAAATGCTCTTGCCGATCAACCTCGCTCTGTGCAGCCCAGCGGAAAAATCATTATGTCCTTACCCTTCGGTGAACCAAGAGAAAACAACCACTGCCTCCAACTTAACTTAGGCATATGTGATAGCGACATGCACTCTACAACAAATCCTTGTCCAGCTTCTGTTCCAACTGGATGCAGGCACCATTTCTAAGTCCACTGTTCACTGATGTGGTGTCAAAGCACATAGATTTGATTTGATCAGTAATGCCCCAAGTCACAACCGCTTCATACACTGCAGACACTGAAGATTTTCTCGTCCCGATGATAACTTCTGTAAACCGAGGATCTGGTCAACACTCTAGAAACGAGGACATGAAGACGGTCTACTATTTCTTTACTGCAGTCTGCAGATGTCTTCCAAGTTCCAACAACTCTCCATCCCAGTGAATTATTAGAGGAACTCCTGGTTGGCATTCAGCTTTCAAGTTCTCATAAATTTTTTGCCGATTCTTTATTCACTCCTTAAGCATTGAAAAACAATAGAGATTGAACTCTGCGGGATCATTGTCAAGACATTGTAGTGCGAAAGAAAGTAGGCCTACAAGTGTTGCATTTCTGTTACTCACTTTCACCGTGGCATTGTCAAGACTTAGGCGCCCTTGTAACGGCATGGCTATGTTACGGCGCCATAGAAATCGTCATTGTTATTATTATTATTATTATTATTAGGTCTATTGCCAACTTTGTGTTTTCTTTGACAATAACGAAATTATGCAATATACACGAACAAACCAAAATGAAGCGAAATTGCCACCAAAAGATGCAATGGCTGTGAATGCATTATAAAAAAATGTAAATAAAATAAGTAAGTAGGTGGCAATCATAATGTCGGAGATGTTAATAAATATGTGAGTATAGTTGTCTATCAAATTCTATCATAGCGATTAACATGGTTGGAAAGCATATCAATGGAAGCCCAAATTAATTCTAACCTTGAACTTTAACCTCTGGTAGCGACCCCTAAATGTCCTCAGATTCTCTCCAAAAAATTTCTCAATTTTTTTCTCATCAATAGAAACCAACTTAGAGGGTGCCCCGTTATAAAATCAAACTTTTAAAAATAAGGACCACCCTAATACACACATATAATATAATTATGTGTATGCTTGTACATTTACATATATATACAAGCACATTATACACGCACATTGTAGGCCTACATATGCGTCCCAAGTGAGCAGCATAAAAAGAAGCTCGAGCAGTAAGTAAATTTAGACGATAAACCGACTTTCCCGCGTCATTCGCAGGCAGCTCAAACAATATTATGACCGTAAGCTGCGACTATGATCCGCTTTTTCACACGTCTTGAGAGCTTTATTGAAAGACAGAGGATTAGAGGATTAGAGGGATTTACTACACCGACGGAAGTTGTGGAAAAACTGGAAAATAATGGCGACATATTACTCCTTCGATTCCATAATTTCCAGATAAATAACCAATGCACGTTGATATGAAGCCTGATTTTGTATGGCTCTTATTTCGATGCCTTCTCTCTCGGCATGCACACATGCACAGCAGGAGCCAACTTGGAACACACATACAACCCACGGAATTGGTTCCGCCTAATAATTATTCCCATTCTGGCCGAAAACAGAATCTTTATAATTCTACTGCTCTTTACACGCCATTAGATAGCCTATATTATAGACAAGGACAAAATAGCAGCCCCCAGATTTTATTAGCCAACCTACTCAACGTAATACATTTCCTGGAATAAAAATAACTAAGTTTATAAGCCGGCTTTTATAGCCCATTGGGCGCTGTGATGTATTTGAAACAAACCTTTTATGTAAGAATGTCTTTTTGTGTTTATTTTTTATTGGCGGTGGTTTATACTACGAATCTTCTGTAGGCTACGGCACTATTAGGCGCCAAACTGCTATACCTTCTTCTATTCTCCGTTCTTTGCAAGTCTGCTTTTATCAGCTTAATTTTACGCTAGTTTTTCAACAGATTGCTATGTCTTCTCGTGTAGATTTTTATCCATTCATTCATTTCGAGAATTAATATAGCGCCTCTGCAATAAACCTACCCAGAGGCGCTCCCAGCCTATAGCCAAAGCTTAAAAAGTAGTATTTGAGCAACTTAGAAAAAGCAGGTGAATTTAGTCTAACCTTACATCTGGAACCATCTCGCCCACTCGTTTCTGTCCGCCACCGGCTTCTCGACCTCGTCTTACGACATCTCCAGGGATGTCTATTGCACTCTCCGATGACTTCCGGTCATTCTTCCGTTTATCTTCCACTCTTCCATCCAGATTTCAGAACTGGTCACCGCCCATATAAAAGCTTTTTTTATCTGGTACTGGAACGAACAGGGCAGCTCTGGATAATTGCGGACTGGATTTTATATGGCGCCGGTAAACACGCTGGTCCACCCGGCGTGGCTTTTGTGGTCGCTGAGAAATTCTCGGAGATTTACATTCCATTCCACTATATTAGCCTACATTACATTACATATTCAAGTAGAAAATGAAGACTTGCCTGCTTGAACAGATTTCCACCGAGTCCTGATTTCAATCACCTGCTCGCATTGATAATTTTCTAATGTTTTAAACAAATTAGGATTTTTTTATTGCGGCAATAATCACGTTGATCATGCATCTTCGATATCTTAGCTATAATTTATTTTGACAACACCGTTAAAGAAGTCCGTTATATCTGAACGCATTATGCATTCGATATTAAATCTCTGATGTCCTCCGTAACATCTTTCCACTACAGCGTGATCTATTATATTAAAACTTTAAAGTTTAGAGAAAGGACTCACAATTTCATCCTCCCCAATAAAGACTCATTAAACTTTATCCCAAGGATGTTATTAAAAAGCATGTAGACCTACTAACTATTTTGACTATAAGCTTTAAGTTAAGCAGCCATACTGTTAATTTTGATAATGTAAACCTACAGCGTTCTGTCTGTTGTTTATTGAATTAAACGAATATACATAATAATTGAAAACATGCGATTTTCGATTAAACTTGGCACGATGTGACAATACGTGATTGAAATAGATAGGGCCTACTCATTATCGAGTATAAGCTTATGGCGTATAAGTTGGTTCAGATGTTTAATTCTTAAAGACGTGCCAAACGCGCCATGGTCTGCTTTTAGTGATCGAGATGGGATCACGACCCATATTATTGATGGATGGCAGATTTTGTGTGCACCGCGAAAATTGAATTTACTCAGCTCTGGACCAACGACCGGATTTCGTTCTTATTGGAAAGACCCTTGCCACGAACGGAAAACTATTTCCTTATGCAAGTGAATAAACAGAACGCAAGCAAATACAATGGATGCATCGACAAATGGATATACCATGGATTGTGTATGAATATATCCCTAATATTTAATAGGTCAATATATAGATAAATGCAATTGCCACTGTGACCCACAAAATGGTGGTGCATGTAAATATAATCTATTTCTCCCATACCACTTCCTCTTTCTTTCTTACTTTTCCATCAAACCAGAATAAGCCTTCATCAAGCAGCAAATATTTCAGTACAGTGCCAACAAGTGTTGGAGACTTTTAAAAGTTACGATGACCGGTGGGTGGGGCTGCGTGGGAGAGGGGGATGAGATGTCCTGAGGTGGGGGCGGGGTGTAGTGGAGTATAGTGTTGTCATCAACGCACCTTCATAGTCAAAGATGGACAGCAACCTGTTCATCAGCTGCATCGTTATTATAACACATCCATCTTTTCTTCTTCTCTCTTCTGCCACCTGACCATCGCCAAGACATCGTCGTAAATTCCAAGCCATCATCAGACATCGACGAGCATCACAACACGACACGACGTGACAAATACACTGATCAGCGACTGGAGGCTGAGGACTAGGGAGTCTATTCATCATGATAGCAAGCATAAAGAGAGAAAGAAAGAGAGAGAAAGACACACACACACAGAGAGGAAGAGAGAGAAAGAGAGAGAGAGAGAGAGAGAGAGAGAGAGAGAGAGAGAGAGAGAGAGAGAGAGAGAAAGGGGGAGAGAGACGGCGAGAGAGATGAGAGACAGACAGACATATAGAAAGACAGACAGACAGAGACACATGCATGTACACAGAAAATCCGATGGAGACAAAAGGGGAGAGCTAACAGTTTAGAAAGTTCGGCTTTGGATGAATGGATGGATCCCTAGTGTCGAATACCTGATGTAGATCTCTACTTTTGTCCCTCTTTGTCTTTCACCCCATTCAGTTTGCCAGATAGTCTGCAATCCATGAATCCCCTCCATCCATCCGTCCATCCGTCCGTCCGTCCGTCCGTCCGTCCGTCCGGCCGTCCGTCCGTCCGTCAGTCCGTCAGTCCGTCCGTCCGTCCGTCCGTCCATCCGTCCATCCATCCATCCATCCGTCCATCCGTCCATCCATACATCCATCCATCCATTCATCCATCCATCCATCCATCCATATCCACTGTGGCTTGGCTTTTGATTCATCCGATATTAATCAGCGCTAATTCTTTCACTGGCTGTTGAAGGTCATTGAGAAGATGAGACGGCAAAGGAGAGGCTAACCATCCGCCCTCACATTTATATGTCAAAGTCTTTGACATGGAACTGTGGCTAACAATAAACACGCAATCATGGCAGCCACTCTGAAGAGACTTATGACACCACTCCTATTTACTCCCTCTTTCCGTTTCGCTTTCTTCCACATCAAAAGGATTTCTCGTTGATTATCTCACTTAAGACGTCAGTGCTTCAACAACCCTTCGCTGTAAGTAAAAAATGCTCGGAATTCCGGTCACGTGATGAGTGTGACATCATTGAGACAGGATATGAACGGAGCTGATGATTGGCTGGGTTCGACTTCCGATTATAGTCTGGTATCAACCACACCAGTCTAATCGGTCAGGTTTTGACATGCGCAGAACAATGAGAGCCGGAAAGTCCTTGTATTGCATGTCACAGGCTGGACGTCGATATATATATATATATATATATATATATATATAATATATGTATATATGTATATATGTATGTATGTATGTATGTATGCATGTATATATGTATGTATGTATGTATGTATGTATGTATGTATGTATGTATGTATGTATGTATGTATGTATGTATGTATGTATGTATGTATGTATGTATGTATATATGTATGTATGCATGTATGTATGTATGTATGTGTGCATTATGTATATATTACTTAATATGTATGTATATATGCATTGTATACAAATCCATGTACGCATGCACGTGCGTATGTATGCATGTGCATGTAAGTATTCATGGATGCATATAATAATTATGTAGGCCTGCATTTGTATTTATGTATGCAGGCGTCCTGGGCACGACGTTAAACTGCATCCATCCTCCGCCACAGGGAACCAACAACGTCCCTGTGCCGATCCTAAGCCCGGACAAAAAGAGGGAGGTTTGCCAGATGGGTGGCGATACGCTGGCAGTAAAAGACCAAGACGATTGAAATCCGCAAAAACCACGGCACAAGTGACAGAGCGACCCAGATGCTTCAAGGTGTCATGATGTGGAGCTGACATGCACAGGCCGGTCAGGACAGACTGGTGGAGAGAGTCGGAGAAGAGAGCATGGGACACATACGGGCATTGACCCAGGTTGTCCTTCATGCCTCTCTTCCAGTATTGTATTCATTCAGACAAGGTGGTCTAGCTGCTCCAAGATGTTAATGGTATGGAGCAGACATGCTGACCGGACCGGTTGAAGCTGGGCAGCATGACGCGAGACAGACTCAGACAGAGAGTGGCGTCGGACTCCTACGGGCATTGAGCCCAATGATATTGATGCTGATGATGATGATGTAGGCGTAAATCAGTGGTTCCCAACCTTTTTTGACTGTCGGGCCACTTTTTCTATGTTGGAGGATACGAGAGCTACTTTTTCTTAGTTGAAGGACATTAGGGGCCACAAGGCTAAAATTGAATTAACAAAGGCATATAAAATTGCTATAATTGAATCAAAATAGAATGTTATTTTATTTGGACGTTAATAAATCGCATCAAACATTCTATTTTGATGCGATTTATTAACGTCCAAATAAAATAATTAACAATAGAAAAGAATTATGTATTCTATCATGTCCAAATTGTCAATTTTTACATTATGTTTTTCTTAAGTCCGCGGGCCACGGGTTGGGAACCGCTGGCGTAAATGTTTGCACTGGCAATATGCGCGTTTTTTCGGTTAGTGTGTAATATGTTTGAATGTGTATAGAGTCTATTCTTTTGGTGCGAGACTGATGAAGACCCAGATTGACCGACTGAGTAAACACTGACTCAATTTATTAGTTGCTTCTGAGATGCCCCCCGACGTGTGCTATACCATCCACGCCTTCAGATCATAGCCTGCCATCCATCACTATCCAAGAAACCTGAGTTGTGTCATTGCTGCAATATACGCACACACAAACGCGAAGGATCTTATGAACGGTTATGTCTGGTTGTAGCAGATACTTTGTTTAGGTTGCAACGCATCCTAATACCTGCGGCTGAGGACCATGTCTGATAGAAAACGCAGCAGTTATACACTTAGACACTGCAAAACACAAGTGTCTGGCTGCTATTCGCACAACTATAGAGCAACTATAAAGCATCATGGCTTAAAAGACATCACTGTTATTTCATCTTTGCTACAGCATACATTCGTTCATTCATTCGTTCATTCATTCATTCATTCATTCAAAAAGCTTAAGAGATTTGTGAAGCAAAGTTTGATTGGTCAGATGTAACAAAAGTAGCTTTGAAGGGAGGTTATTCCAGATGGACGGTCCTACAACCGACAAAGCTCAGTGTTGTCTGGCAGTTAAGTGATCCCGTGGAACTACAGGAGTTGCCCATTCATAGCAAAGCGAAGAGCCGATGCGCTGCAAGCCTGCAACGTCCGAGACTGGGCGACACAGATCGCGTAGGTAAGACGGAGAGCAAGCAAGGATGCAGCGTGAAAGAAGAGCAACAATCCGATACGATAATTGTGTTTATATAGGTTAGATAAATTCGCATACTCGATAATGTCAAGAGTATGTACACTGCACAGTTCACCTCGGTGTGTTTCCCGCCTCGCTTAATAAACTGTTAGTCTGGATTTCGTACGTTTTCCAACTATTCCGGACTTACGCCATATATATACTGTCTTCTCTGAGAGGTGCATCATAAATTTTCGAATACGTTATTACAGTTACATTTGGTATTCGGTCACTCCTGTAAAAAAACGACTAGTCGACGATCGAATGCCAGTGAAAAAAAATACTTAACCTAAAATCACCGATAGACAATTCCACAAGTGAAGCGCAGCGGGGTGTATCAGTGACTAAGTATATACCTGTCACTGCCATCAAAATCTAGGGTTTTAAATCTAGCTTTAATAGGGAACTTTATGCTCAGAGGCCATTGGGTGATCAATATTAGAATGAACTAGGACCTAAAACAAATGTAGCTGAGATTCGTTTAAAGATTATATTATAATAAAACAATATCAAACAGTAAAATACAATCAATAATCCTATCTACTTATTGTGGCGTATTATCTAATAATATTATAGCTTGTTTCTTATCTTCCACGTTGGACTTTTCCAGCGTAGATGTAGAAGTTCTTCAGTTCGTATGGATAGGAATGAAGGTTTGAAGAGGAAGGAAGGTCACCTTCTTCTTGCTTGCCGTCGTTTCCAATTCTCTTCCGTAGCTGCGTAGACGGAGAATGCAGTAGCTGGCACAGCACTCTGTAGTTTCGTCCACCTCGTTGTTTCTCCACAAGCAACGGTAGCTTCTCGTCGCTTGCTCGTCTTGTTGTAGTTTCGCCCCTTTCTTCTGCCGTCGAACTCCAATCGCAATTGTAGTTCCGAATTCGATCTTCTCCGATGTCGATCGCAGTGCACTCGCAAGTGTCTCACCAAACTTCGCAAAGTTTCCGTACGACAAGCCCTGGTATCTCTATTCCCAAGGACTTATAGTCTCACCAGTGGGACAGGCCGACAACGTGTCGCCTTCCACACCCAATTCACCGTCAGATCTTCTGAATTACCGACAAGGAACGCCACAATCGTCAATGGCCGCCCTTGCTCAGAAATCTACGTCTTCTTCCTTCGCCATCTTTTCGCTGTCTAACTTTTCGTCTGCCGTTGTTGCCGTCTGCTCAAGTTTGACGCTGCTTTCTGCCCTTCGTTGTGTTTCGATAATTGATGTAGCGCGTATTCAAGAATTGTTATAGCGCTATTATTATTATCTAACTTAATGCCACAAGTAATATTAATTATAATCTACAATACGCCACATATTGTCTAGCTTAATTCTTACCTATTTAATACTTATACAATGCATCATTTAATAGGTTTGTTTGATAAGAAGCATTCTACCGCTACAAATGCCCCTCCTTCAAAAGACTGTTTACAGGCTTTAACAAACTAACCTACTTAACAAACTAACCTAGTAAACTAATTCACTTACTATACACGACATGACAATTAATACACTTTACTCACTGGCTTACACTTCTTCATTTACTTTATCTCAACTTATACTACACAACCCCTCTACTTAAATAGTCGGACATAACATTTTCGGACCCTTTAATATATTTAATGTTAAAGGAATAATTTTGGAGTGCCAAACTCCATCTCATCACCCTTGCATTTTTCATTCGACCCTCTTTCATATATTGCAATCCGCAATGGTCTGTCTCAATTGTAAATGTCTTTCCACAAAGATATCGGTCGAACCTGCTTATACCCCACATGATTGCTAAGCACTCTCTCTCTTCCACAGAATATCTTCTCTCTCGCTCTAACAGCTTCCTGCTCGCATACGCTATGGGATGATTCGTCCCCTCGTACTGCTGCATTATCACACATCCGATTCCACTCCCACTTGCATCAGTTTGTAGGATGAAATCCTTCTCTAAATTTGGAAGTCTCAGAATTGGTTCTTTCGCCAATTCGTTCTTCAACTTTGTAAAGCTAACCTCCAGCTCTTCATTCCATTCTACTATCCCAGGTGCTATCTTCTTCGTTAAGTCACTTAACGGTGCCATAATTTCCGCACAGTGTGGTATGAATTTCCGATAATAGTTTATCGCTCCAAGGAAACTCCTGACTTGTTTCTTTGTCTTTGGACGTGGCATGTCTATTATTTTATCCACTGATTTCTCCTTTGGACTTATGTCATCCTTGTTCAACGTATGTCCCAAAAAGTCAATCTTTCCATATCCTATTGAACACTTCTTCGGCTTCAATGTCAAATTCGCTTGTCTCACTCTTTCGAAAAATATCTCCAATGTCTTCAAATGTTCTCTCCATCCTTTATTATGTGCTAGAATGTCGTCGACATAACTTTGAAGATTTTCTGTTCCTTGAAGAATCTTCCTGATTAAACGGTTGTAACTTGACGCACTATTGATCAATCCAAAAGGCATCACATTGAACTTGTATATCCCGTTGGCACATACAAATGTAGTGTAGTCTTTCGATTCTGGACTCATAGGGATCTGCCAATAACCCTTGCAGAAATCGAACTTGCTGTAGATTTTACTACCACTCAACTTATTAAAAATATCCTCATTTGTCATCATAGGCTCAGGATCAAATATTGTAAGTTTGTTTAGCTGTTTGTAATTACAACACAGTCTATTGCTTCCGTCTGATTTCTTGACAACCACCAGCGGTGCTGCATAAGCTGCCTCTGATCTTTCTATCACCTTATTGTCTAACATCGTCTGGATCTCCTTATCTATTTCTTTTTGCAAATGGTATGGTGTTGGATAAGCTCTTTGTCTTACTGGCTCTTCATTCGTCAAATGTATTTCATGCTTCACTAAGTCTGTTCTCCCAGGCTTGTCTGTGAAAATGTCTTCATATTTCTTCAGTAGTTTCCTCATTTCTCCTTTTTGTTCTTCATCCAAATCAGGATTTATATCTACATCTTCATAGGTCTCTGTTTGTTCACTTACATATAAATCCAATATTTCTTCTTCTTCATCTTCACCCACTTTTCCGTCATATACTACTGCTGAAATGTACGCTACAGTCTCGGCATCTTCTCTTTCGTGATATTTCTTTAATATATTAATGTGATATGTCTTTATCTTTCCTTTCTCGATTTCAACTCTGTAATCATAGTCTCCAATCTTCTCTTTCACAACATATGGCCCTTGCCACTTTACTAACATCTTGTTCTTACAACTAGGCAATAGTAACAACACCTTATCACCTATTTCCAACTTCCGGTATCTCGCTTTCCTGTCATAATACTTCTTGTTTTTAGCGTTCGCTTTGTGTATCGCTTTCTGCGCCATATCACAAGTCTCCTCAATCCTTTCTCTCAAATCCTGCATATACGTATATACGTCTTTCACTTCTTCTTCCACTGTCTCATTGGTCCATAACTCCTTCAGGATCTGCACTGGTCCCCTACACGATCTACCAAATATTAGTTCGAATGGTGTGAAACCGTGACTCTCATGTACTGTGTCTCTCAACGCAAACAGTAATGGAGCTATATAACGATCCCATTCTTTCGCTTGTTCACCAATCAACTTCCTCAACGTCGCTTTGATGGTTCCATTAAGTCTTTCTACACATCCATTGCCCATTGCATGGTATGGACTCGTCATGGTGTGTTTTATCAATAGCATCTTATTTACTTCAGCCATGAGTTCGGAAGTGAACTGGCTTCCACGATCAGTATGGATCTTCTGAGGCAATCCCATACGACAATAAAATCCGAACAAAGCTTCTGCAACTTCCTCAGTACTAATTCCTTTCAATGGAATAGCTTCCGGATATCTTGTACTCAAGTCTATGATGGTCAATATGTATCGGTAACCCCTTGCAGACATAGGGTTAACTTCTCCGATTATGTCTATGCATATGTGTTTGAATGGTACATCTAATACAGGTAGATGACCCATAGGCGCCTTGTGGTTCACCTTCTTGTCAACTGACTTTTGACAAATATCACAACTCAACACATATCTCCGTATATCTTGTCCTATTCCAGGCCAATAGAATTCATTCAGAATTTTATCATGTGTTTTCCTCATTCCTAAATGAGCCGACAACAATGAATTATGTGCTACTGCTAACACTTTATCCCTCAATGGTTTAGGTACCATTAGTTGCCATTTCACCTCATCCTTCTGTACTTCTTTGTATCTTTTATACAACAATCCCTTCTTTTTCACATATGGTTTATCTTCTATGTTGTCTTCGTTACCATCCCATTCAATTGCTCTTTCCATTTGTTTCGACATAGTTTCATCTTGACTCTGCAACTCCTGTATCTCTTTTACTGACACATTCAAGTTCGGCATCTCCGCCACTTTCAATGGTTTGTATTTTGCTACCTTTTTAGCTTCTGCCCTAGTCTCCACAACTGCTACTGTCATTAATTTTTCATCTTGATTCCTCATCACATTGTCAGAAAATCTTACTGTTTTCTTTGCACCAATAGGTCTTTCTTCATGTTCTGTTTTTCTAATCAATATTCCTTTGTTTTCCACTTCAGTACATTTCTCAATTATTTCTTTTGGCTCATGATTTGTCACACTCTCAGTTCTTTCATCCTTAACCATGTACTTCAATCCTTTGATTTTCCCAATTATTACTGGCTTTATTGGCTGTTCCATCACCATCGCTTGTACTTCACCATTAAAATGTTCACTCTCGATATACACCTTAGCCAATGGGAAACATCTTAAACTCCCATCAACTAATACACAATGTGTTTCTTCTCCAGTCAACGCTTCTTCATTTATCAAAGAACGTTTTACAATACAACAACTTGCGCCTGTGTCGTATAAGCATCCCACTGTGTTTCCATTAACTGTCACCTGGTATTCACTCTTATCTTCAAGGCTAATACATCCATCATTGTCTTTTATCACCATTGCACTAGCTGCCATGTACATTGGTGGTATTTTATTATGTTCACCCTGTTTCATCTGTTGTTCTCCTCTTGTAACTTCAACCACTCTCTGTATTTCACTTTCTGGCTTAACCAAGTGTGCTCGACTTTCGAATATTTGTACTGCTGCTGCAGTGTGTTTAAATGTACCCCTGTTTTTCTTTGGGCATTGATATGCCTTATGGTTCTGTTCTCCACAGAAAAAACAAGTAATCTTATGTCCAGTTGCAATTTCTCTTTCTCTACTGAACCCTCGGTTTTGATGTACACCCTGATTTATCTTCACATCACTTCTACTCCTGTTCAAATTGTACCCAGACTGTTCCTTGGGTCTGTGTTCAAACGGTCTACCGTTCAACCTGTCACCATGGAATTTCACGTCTGATTTTGCAGACTGCTCGCTGTATTTGTAACCGTGTGCTTCAATGTGTGATTCCGCACAAACCAACATGTCCTTCAAACTCATTTTACCTTTCTCTTTTATAAACATACGAAGTTCAGTACTGCATGTCAGGTAAAACTGGTCTTTCAACAAGAGATCTTCCACTCCTTCATAAGTTCTCTCAAATCCCGCTTGTGCTAACCACTGTTGCATATACCTTCTCAATCTATGCACAAAACTAGAAGGTGTCTCTCCTGATTCCATTTTACTGGTTTTGAACTTGTTTCGATAACCACCTTCAGTAAGTTGAAATCTCTTCAACAGCTGAGTCTTCAAACACTCATAATCTTGCACTTCATCTGCAGACAACCTTTGGTATACTTCTAGTGCTCTGCCTTCCAAATGTCTAGCTAGCGTCAGCGACCAAACTTCTTTTTTAACTTCGTACGCAACACAGGTTCTCTCGAATCTCAACAAGTAGGCATCTAAACAATCCTTTGACTCGTTGAATATAGGGAATTTGATATTTCTAATTCCTTTATTGTTTTCTCGGTGATCTCCCTGTTGTTGACCATCACCGATCCTCATGTAGTCACTCTCGTGCTCTCGGTTTTGTTCCCCTCTCGAATCAATTTCACGCATTCTCACCTGTGCTTCAAGTCTCTTTATCTCTAACTGGTGTTCGCGCTGTCCCCTCGCTTCAGTTTCAGCTGCTTCACGATTTAGTCTGGCTTCTGATTCAGCGCTCCTAATTACTTCCAATTCCAGTTCAGCCTTCTTTGCTTGCATTGCAGCCTCTGTTTCAGCTTTTCTTGTTTCTATTTCTGCTTCAGCTTTTCTCATTTCTGCTGCTGCTTCAGCCTTTCTCATTTCTGCTGCTGCTTCAGCTTCCATCTCTGCTTTTCTCGTAGCAGCTTCTGTTTCAGCTTTCCTCGTTACTGCTTCTATCTCAAGTCTCTTGACTTCTGCTGCTGTTTCAGCTAATTTCATCTCTTTGGCGATCTCTCTCTCAGTCGCTCTATCTTGCCTCCACTCTGCCTGTCTTTCTTTGACAAAGGCACGTGTCTCGTCCCCTTCCATGTTCATCCGTTTGGCAATTTCTAACCAAGCTTCAAAATCGCTGACAGACATACTTACTGTCTTACTTGCTGACTAGCAACTTATGACAAAAATATTGGCAACTATGTGCGCTATTTAAATTTCTAACAAATAGAAATTGTTCAATTCTGCAAAGTGTCAATTCAGTTCCACAACAACAACTAATAGTTCATACACCTACTGCAGTATCTTCAATCTACAACTTCAGATTTAGTCTCTAACAATCTCCTAGCTATAATTGTTCAAAGCTTTTCTAATACTGTTCAAAAGACAGTTTTTTACTGACTCAAATCTTTACTGAATTAAATCTTTAATGACTTAAATCTTTACTTACTCAAATCTTTACTGACTTAAATCTTTACTGACTTTTATCCCGGGCATGGGCACCCACTCGTGTCACTGCCATCAAAATCTAGGGTTTTAAATCTAGCTTTAATAGGGAACTTTATGCTCAGAGGCCATTGGGTGATCAATATTAGAATGAACTAGGACCTAAAACAAATGTAGCTGAGATTCGTTTAAAGATTATATTATAATAAAACAATATCAAACAGTAAAATACAATCAATAATCCTATCTACTTATTGTGGCGTATTATCTAATAATATTATAGCTTGTTTCTTATCTTCCACGTTGGACTTTTCCAGCGTAGATGTAGAAGTTCTTCAGTTCGTATGGATAGGAATGAAGGTTTGAAGAGGAAGGAAGGTCACCTTCTTCTTGCTTGCCGTCGTTTCCAATTCTCTTCCGTAGCTGCGTAGACGGAGAATGCAGTAGCTGGCACAGCACTCTGTAGTTTCGTCCACCTCGTTGTTTCTCCACAAGCAACGGTAGCTTCTCGTCGCTTGCTCGTCTTGTTGTAGTTTCGCCCCTTTCTTCTGCCGTCGAACTCCAATCGCAATTGTAGTTCCGAATTCGATCTTCTCCGATGTCGATCGCAGTGCACTCGCAAGTGTCTCACCAAACTTCGCAAAGTTTCCGTACGACAAGCCCTGGTATCTCTATTCCCAAGGACTTATAGTCTCACCAGTGGGACAGGCCGACAACGTGTCGCCTTCCACACCCAATTCACCGTCAGATCTTCTGAATTACCGACAAGGAACGCCACAATCGTCAATGGCCGCCCTTGCTCAGAAATCTACGTCTTCTTCCTTCGCCATCTTTTCGCTGTCTAACTTTTCGTCTGCCGTTGTTGCCGTCTGCTCAAGTTTGACGCTGCTTTCTGCCCTTCGTTGTGTTTCGATAATTGATGTAGCGCGTATTCAAGAATTGTTATAGCGCTATTATTATTATCTAACTTAATGCCACAAGTAATATTAATTATAATCTACAATACGCCACATATTGTCTAGCTTAATTCTTACCTATTTAATACTTATACAATGCATCATTTAATAGGTTTGTTTGATAAGAAGCATTCTACCGCTACAAAACCACTGATGACTTATTGATTCGCCCTCAGTAATGGACTGCCGAGAGTGGTCGTGGTGGTGCTGGAGGTCATGTGATACACGAGCGACACACACACGCACACGCACACGCACACACACACACACACACACACACACACACACGCACACACACATAGACACGCACACACGCGCACACACAGACACGCACACACACTTTTTGCACGTGTCTCTCTTTCTCTCTAGTTATATAATCTTTTTCTCTCCCTCCACCTATCTCTCATACAGTATTTCTTTCCCTCCTTTCACTTTCCTTCCTTAGCTCGCTCTATCGGCTTTTTTTTTATCTTAGTCTGTT
>CATKHU010000053.1:0-22500 GCA_949752735.1 Lumbricus terrestris
GAAAGCGACAGTGGAAAGCTGGTTAATCTTGCAAGTTGGCTTATTATAGTAGGCGCCATAATTATGAGTTTCGAGATTACGATTGCGATAAACAAAGCCCTTGATGGTAGATATTAACGCGAAAAATAATTGCTACTGGAAACTTTATAGAATCACAGGCTTCAACAAATTCAATGATGTCGTCCTCAATTATATAGTTCTAACATTTGAATGATTATGAACCAATAATTTATTCAAATCCAATGAAAACCAATGCATATTATTTCCGTTATATTCCGCAATGTTCCGTAATGTTCCGTACGTTTCAGTTAATGTATGGTGACTTCATGACTTCTCTCGTTATTCGTAATCGCGAGATTATCTACACAGCACATAAACATGGAGTAAGCATAAGTCCTAATCACAAGCGCTTTGCCAAAGCACAGTCTTATTCCACGAACTCCTATAAGCTTAGATGATAGCCTATAGATACTTTCCGCCATAATATTATACCGCCTCTCACTTTCGCCTTGAAAACCCAGGTCATTTTGCCTTGGCACACAACGCAGCTCCTGAAGTTTGATTTTGTTCTCCTTTCAAAGATATTTCCTCGTTTTACTGATTTTCGTTAATGTGTTTCGTCTCATTCCCTGTTTCTTCCCCACAATGTTTCACGCACTCATGACTGTTACACTCCCGAATTATTGACTACTTGTGCAGTAGTCTGTAGTATCCTTCTTGTTGACCATTGAAAGGTCTTTTTGCAGTCGGTTCTAAATGCGATCGCTTACCACACAATCTCACACTTCTACTTTCACGCTTGACCAACTGCACTGGCTTCCTCTCTGTCCACAAACTAAGCGTAAGAATCTTTCTTGGTTACCACAGCACACAAATTAGGTATTACCCCGAAATATCTCTATTCGATGTAATACTCCGACCGACTTCAGTCTTCTCACATCGTTCACGTTGCTCTTCAAGCAGATTTGATTTGAGCTTCTAGGGTCTTATAGGCTACTAGAACAGTCCTCAATATTGGTTTCTCTCTTTGGAATGCTCTGTCTCTGTCTAACCGTCAAATTCCACCTGGCAACCCTCCTCCTTCTGTGTTTTCTCAAGACATTGTTGCCTCACACCTTGCACACCAGAGCGCCTATGAGTGGTTCACCCTACTAGAGGTGCTATATAAATGCTCAAATACAATGCGATACTATATAATGCAGTAATCGATAGGCAGTTGTGATCAAACTAATATTGAGATGTATTACTTAGAAAGTTAATATGCATGATGAAAGTGTTTCACGCATAGTAGCGCAATAACAATGGCGCCTCTCTGAAAATATTCATTCTGTAACGCTTCCGAAATACTGAAAGTGAAAGTCATGCAACTAGATGATAGCAAATGAAAACTAGAAACTGGAATTGAACTGAGATGAAATGAATCTTATAAACTATCGGATGAATAATTATGGATCAGATGAACCGAAAGACAATAATTATTATAGTGAAAGGTAAATTGACGTGATGGAAGGCAATGCCTTTATTTTTATTGTTGTTGTTTTCATTATTTTTTACTTTTTTATTATCATTATCCTCATCATCATCATCATCATCATCATCATCATCATCATCATCATCATCATCATCATCATCATCATCATCACCATCGACGTAAATTGTTCATCATCATCATTTTTAATTTTAGTATTATTATTATTACGGTTATTACTATAGCCTAAATATTATTGCTATTGTTGTTGTTGCTGCTGTCGTTGTTGTCGTTGCTGTTGTTGATTTAGATTGCATTTATTCAACATAGGCAACTAGGCAATCAAGGTAGGTAAATGTGATCATGTGGCAGGAAACAATGGTGAGTAAAGGATTTGCTAAAGGCTTCGACACGGTGAGCGTCAAATCACTGCTCTACCAACTCTGCAACCGTGCTTCATACAATGTGAGAAAACGAAAGTAACTTCTCTGTGTCATCAATAATAAATATCATTATTAATAATAAATAGGCCCTAATATTATATTCACACAGCACAGCCAAATATGACTACCATTGTCAGGCAGGACTTTTCGTCGTGGTAGGTTCACATCGGAATTTGCTATAGGGCCACTTGCGACAAAGCAACTGATCATAGACGTTTTCATCACAATTTTTTTAGCTTTTTTCCAAATACCTTAACTTTGTTAAATATTCGGTTTGGAGTTTCATCCGATTTCAGGTTCAATTCTGTAACGCAATACTGTTCTATTAATTATCGGCCGCTAAGAGCTTTACAACTTGCAAGAATAATACTAAGATAACCTTGGATAATTATGCGATAAATAAAAAAAATGCGGCTAGATTATAATCTTGTCGAGCATCCGAGCAAGTCGAAAGTAATAGTGGTCTATGTCTGTCAATTGTTGAGTAACGGCCATGGATGATTCGAGTTAAAATACAATAGGGAATCTAGGCTTATTATGAATCTAATGGAAACTTTGACATTCATTCTAATTATATATTAATTCAATAGAAGATTAATTTTAGTGGAAATCTAATAATGCAGGCAACTATTCTTGGAATGTCGGAAAAAGCTACGGAGCTTAGGCTATAGGCCTAATTATGTGAGTTGATTTCAAATAGTTTTCTGGGAAATTACGTCATGTCTCAACACACATGATTGGCATCGCCCTCATCCTAATTCTGGTTAAGACTGGCAACACCCGGAAAAGACCGGAGTGTCGGAGTTCATTGTAATTGTCTACATAAAGATGGGTGTTTCGTTCCAAAAGACAACTCGATGACCAAACGAATTATTGCAAGCCGCAGGAAAAAAGAATTCTGTTTATGGGAGAATAGTATTTTTTATTATAGCCTGCGTTTAAATCGCGAATTATGGACGAATTGCGAATCAACACTTTGTAATTTCCATCTTTGATATTAAGACAAACCAATTTTAAAAAAAAAAGTTGGCTTCAGACTAAGAAGGGATGACGAGAAAATCACCGACTGTAACGAGACTCGCTGCTGTCAGCGATCGTGATTTTTTATCGGCTCTCTCTTGCCTGATTTCGTCAAAACCGAACGCATATCTTTTCAAATAATCGTGCTTCTGAGTTCATTGGCTACACTATTGGAACACAAGAATGGAAACGAGAGCAGCTCAGCCATGATGATGACGATGATGACGGCGACGATAAAAATAATAATAATAATAATAATAATAATAATAATAATAATAATAATAATAATAATAATAATAATAATAATAATAATAATAATAATAAAAGTCCGTCAGGTATCCTGTATATTTCGTACACATAGAAGCACTAAACGTAATATTTATGATAATTAATTTTACAAGGTTATTTAGTTTGGTGTGTTGAAATTTTTCACTTTCGTAGACCTTGAAAACTTCGTGAACCTTACAACTTTTTCTCATTAAGAACAATCCTTCGTTCCGGAAGCCTTGTTGTTGCTGGAAATTTCCGCGAAAGCTGGTCTCTGCTTATTAGAACAATTATCTGTTTCGAGTTGAAATCACATAAACATTTGGAATTTGCGATAAGAAGTTGAGAAACTACAGGCACGATTGACAGCTTTGAAACCGTATCATATTATTATAGACTAACCCTATTTACACTGTGCAATGTGCATATTGCATAAGTTTCCGAACTAAATGAAGGCATTCTATAGCAGTGGACATATTTCCCTTTGTGGACATTTTTCACCATTCGTGACGCAGGGGTGTTTCAACCTTTTTGGGGCATATTCCAACGATTCGTAAGGTGGACTTCATTTCAAAACTGTGCTTAAATAGACACAACATTAAAGCCCTTTGGAATGAAGATGCATTTCAACCTTTCGCAAACATTTATTCCGTTTGTTAGCAACATTTCTTTGTGATTTGCAGTGTTACCCTTTTTGCCATTTGGGCAACCTTCCTTACCTTGCAGCCACACTGTTCACAGTTCAGTTTCTCTTTCGCAAAAAGCGAAGCTCAAAAAGCATTCGTCTCTCTTCATTAGCGGGGGGGGATATACATGAAATTTTGTTTGATAAAACGTGTCTTACTTTGCCCCGGATGGCGGCCATATCTCCTGCAGCTTCTGCGCGAGACATCTTGAAGGTTGTTGTGGAAGTACTTCGAAAAACTGTAGAACTGATTCCGCTGACAACTTTCGATGGATTATCCCCGGATCCGAGCTACAAACACGAACGAACGCACACGTCTGAATCCTACGCAAGCCACACAACGTCTCTCACTGTCTCCGTCTCAATCCTAGAACCCTTTGAGGCAACTGTCCGCAGTAGAGATTCCGTAGGCCCTCCTAAATTCCTGCACCGGGATAGGTAGCTATAGGTACATCGCCTGCTCAACACCAAGATAAGCCTGTCTGTCTGCTAGGCCCGGGCTGGATCCGTGGCCTACAGGCGAGCACCCGCCCTCGCGAATTTCCTCCTCTAGGCCCAAGACTCCTTGAAGAAGCTGAATGCATAATAGGACAGGATAGTTGCTTCGTGACTCAGGACCCATTCCAGCCAATCAGCTCCACATCCTACGCTACGTAACAGTCCGGATACCTTCCCATCCTATCGCATTCTCCGTCCGTCTGTCTCCTTCTCTGTCTTTGTCTCCTTCTCCGTCTTTGTCTCCTTCTCTGTCTTTGTCTCCTTCTCTGTCTTTGCCTCTTTCTCCGGGTTGATCTGTATGTTCTTCCCTTTCTCTGCAACTTTTTTACTACTTCTGTCTCTGTTTTTCGTCTCCGCTCTCTCTCTCCCTCTCTCTGATTCCCTCTGTCTGTCTGTACGCCTCTCTGTCCGCCTCGTTCTCTGTTTTCTTTCGCTATATATCTGTCCCTCTTTCCCTCTATCTTTCTATGTATTTATGTTTATAAATATAACCAGCTTCTCCTTTCTTCTGTCTTCTTAGTTTTTCTACTTCTCTCTGCTTCTCTCTCTCTCTTTCTTTCTCCGTCTCTCTTTCCTCTCTCTCTCCACCAATACTCCCTTTCTCCCTTTCCCATTCCCCTCTTCCTCCTGCCTTCTCTCCCGCCTGCTCCACTCCGTTCTACATACCTAGCGGGTAGCTCACGAGCCTGGCTGGCAATATTCTTGTCGGACTTACGCGCGCTTATCCAATTGCTTACAGCGCAGGTGAGCGTCTAGAATCTATTTTCGTGCTATAGTGGAGAAAATGCAAGACGGCCGCGGGAAGAGAGCCAGTCTACCAATCGCAGAAATGTTTATCGTGGAACCTGAAATTATTGGGTAAACATCAAGGTTATGTCGTAAACTTCAGAAGCCCTTGACGACTGCTAATTGCAGTCCTGGAAATGAAACTGGGACAGTTCAGTTGTGAGGTCAACGCCAGGAATGACGCGTTGAGTTGGCGGTAACCATTACTTCTGTAGAAGCATTTGCTACAGTGGTAGGTGTAGTTATCAAGGCTGTAACCAGGATTTTATCTTGGGTTGAGGTCTGCTTAGTCAACCGTGAGCAAGCCGACAAGCACCGAATCAACTGCCCAAAAGGTTTGGAGAAACGCGGTGCGTTCTCAAAGCGAGTTCTGGACGACGTCCAATTCATTTACGAACTGTAGTTCTTACATCAAGTACTATTAGGCTATAGTCAATGCGTTATTTCATTTCTATATTTTTTCAATTCGGGTGGTATTCAAACACCCAAAACACACCCCTTCCTAGCCTTGGTAGTTATATTAGTTTTGGTAGAAGTTATCATCGGTATTTTGCCCCAATGTCAAAAGGATCCTCCGGGATTTCAACATTGCTTAAAGTGCAGAATCGTCTGGAAAGGACCATTTTCGTCAGCTAAAGTATACGTCACGACATAGTCATGAGAGTAATTCAGCAGTAATTAAATGTAAAGAAGATAAAAAAAAATCCAAAGAATTTTTCACAGGTCATAAAGTAGGTCAAAAGTAAAACAGGCAGGTCAAAATGGCGTGCCGAGGCCTATGGCAACCCCGCCACTGCTTTTCCTGTATGAGTCTAGGTCTAAGTCTGTTGGTGAAAGTAACTTTAACAGCCAACGCGTTAAAACTGCTAATACAATCGTTGCGGTTGTTATTGTTATTGTTTTTATTTTTATTATTACTATTACTATTTTTGTCATAACTATCATTGCTATTATTATTATTATTGTTATTATTGTTGTTATTATTATTATTATCATTGTTATTATTTTTATTATTGTCATTATTATTATTATTATCATAATCATTATTAATATTAATATCATTATTATTATTGCTATTATTGTTATCATTATTGTTACTATTATGATTATGATTATTATTGTTATTATTATTATTATTATCATCATTATTATTATCATTATTATTGGTGGTAGTAGTAGTAGTATTATTAGTCGTTCTTGTTTGGTCTGCGTTTGAGCGTCACGCTACGTTTAGTCCGGGTCATAGCTTGAAAGGTTTTAGGAATTGACCCATCCAGTGGAATTGACCCATGCAGTGGAAGTAACTGTTGTGACAAAGGACAGTGATTTACCGCTTTTTTCCAAATCGGAAGATTGGCAGCCAGTAATACCGTTTGGGACGGCAAGACAGATTACACCGTGCTCCAAAACGTCGGGACTGATCGATGAATTGCCGGTGAATACATAATAGAGAATGATGCATCACAAAATGATCCATTATACCCTATCAACTACCCGGATATAGTACACAGTCCTATACCCTTCACACGATTCTCTTTTTCTTTATTTACCACGCCTTCTAATACTCTTCCATCATACCCTGTCTCAAGGCCGTAGCTAGCAGGGTGTTCTGGGTGTTTGAACACCCCTCGAAATGAAATAAAGTAAAAATTAAATAATTCATTTACTAGCTCATGATGTAAGAACTACAGTGTGTATTTAAACTCAGAGCAGAAAATAGTCTAAAATCGCGAAAATAGTGGTTTTTGCACCGCCATGAACGTATTACGAGCCAAAAAGGTTTTTAAAAAGGTCGTCAGTAAATTTTGTCCAAAAGAAAAGTCGGGAAAAACACCACCCGAAATACAATCCTGGCTACGGTCTTGCCCTGTCTAGTGTCTAAGCTTTGCTCTGCCATATCCAATAATTATTATTACCTTCACACACAATACCTTACTTTGGACTCTATACCACCTTGTCCGGTCTAGCATTCGTTATCGTAACACTACCTATGCCGTGGTACACTGTGGTTATTATTATTAGTATTGTAGTTGTTCTTCTACAGTCACTGGATTCTTCTATCTCTTTAGAAGGCTGCCTTTAGATCGGTAGGATGGCTGAAATTTACGTTAGACTCTCATAACTTTCTTCTTTGCCGTAACGGAAAATAAACATTTAGTGCTAAACCTTTTCATGAACTAGTTAGAAACGACCTTTAGTTCACGAAAAGGTTTATCACTTAATGTTTCTTTTCCATTGAGTACTGCAAAGCAAAGGGTAGACTTCTGGTCTTAATGAGTTTCACTAGCTCTGAATATCGTTACGTTTAACAATTCATCTGGTTAAATGGTGGGTTTTAGGGGGTGGGGTGGAGTGGGCTTGTAAGGCTAGGTTTTAGTTCAGTTTTGGTGGGTGTTTTGGTGGGGTGGGACGGGGTGGGCCTAGTTTTAGTTTCATTTGTTTTTTTGGGGTGGGTGGGTGTTTTCCCCGGTTGGACCCCTCCAGTTTTAGAGCTCCCCAATTTTGTCCCCCCTAATTTCAGTTTTACTTTTAGTTTTAGTTTTAAAGCCCAAGTGTAGGCTCTTCAGCCATGAGAAGTCAATTATTGTTGGAGTTTATATAGAGTCGGTCGCATCCTTTAAAAAAGGCTGTAAGAATGTCACTAACTGTCCGTTGCTTTTTAAGGTTTTTCGGCTGCCAGAGACAATAAATTTGACGGTTTAATGTTCAGTTGATTTTTAGCTAATTAATTCGATAAGATGAGAACACTACGATAACGACAGGAAGAATTATTGAGAGAAGTGTAAATTCCCTATGTAATACATGCTAAATATTTTTTACGCTGGCGCCATTTTTGCAGGCCTAGCGGCAAGCTCAGGTATAATAGCGTCCCTGGATACGATTATTGCGCGGCGTTGCTAAGATAAATTTTATGCGTAAGACGCTTCCGTGTCTGTCTGCGTGTCACTCTGTCTGTCCTTCTCTGTATGTCTATGTATCTGTTGGTCACCCTGTCTTTCTTTTATCTTTCCTTTGTAAACACATGGATGATCTGACCGGTTTTTTCCATAATCACAGGGAATTTTTAGGACTGCACAACTCCTTCTTTTCATTCCCATCTTCCATGGTAAATTACTTCCAATCGGACCTTTTTGTTAGTTTTAACTGTACAGAAGTGCTCATACAACAGCACACATCCATTTAGAACTGCATATCTTGTGTACAACTGCACGTTAGAAAAAGTCATGCATAATCATACACTCTCCAACCCGGGTCAAAACTTAATTTCTGACTTCAATTATTAGGGATTGGTAGTTTTTCTTCCATAATTAGATTCGAAAAAGTCCAACTGGCATCTAACGGCTGTAGCCAGTATATCAGAAATACAATTGGATAACATTTCCTCGCGTGACACTTTCTCCATATTTCCCGTCAGTCCAAGCGAGTTGCTGCAGACAGTCTTCATGTTTACGATAGTCAGATGACCGTCTTATCCGAGGCTTGATGCTTTACTGCGCTATTATATACGTGTACTGGCACAGTGTCAAGTAAAAACGACAGGAAATCAAATCAGACAGATGATATTATGCACGGATTCAAATCGAGTTTCAGTTCGATTTCGGACCTTTAGCCCCGATTTTATTCGATGATCTATCCGACTGGAAATGTCTGATTCACAGGTCCATAAAGCATGACCTACATGTATATACATGTATATAGATAGGAATATGCATGTATATACAGTGTATATATATACACCAAATATATATGTATATATTCCAAATGTACATACAAATGTTAATGGATAGTTTGGATACATGCATAATTATTATATTTACTTCACGGAACTGCATGGGGAGTGAATTGCAAACGATATATATACCGGACCTACCGGTATATAATTATATATATACATATATTTGATGCATACATGTATGTATCAAATATACGTATAATAAATCTAATATACATATACACATTCATGAATGCATGCACGGATCTGTGAGTGAACGGTAAAAAAAGTCATATTCATTCCATTAAACTACTAAGTCTATGTTACACTGGATACAATGATTATATATATATATATATATATATATATATATATATATTCGCACGCAAACACACACACACACACACAGCACAACACACACTGTAGGCGTAATTACATATACATAACAATATATTATGCATAATATTGTCTGAGCATAGTTTTATGGTAGCCACGCTGTGCATGATGTATATGCGAGTTCTAAAACCGTATCTCTTACAGTTGGCCTATATCACTGCAGCAACAACATCAGTCTCGGTGTTTATGAAGATTCCTGGATGACATATAATAAATCTTTTTTTCTTCTCAGTCTATCTGGAGTTTCTGCTGTGCACGATCCATTGCTTTCAACCGGACATGGATGATGTGCTCAGCATGGATCCTGCCACATGGATTGGCATCCTGCACCCAGCTGGTGGCATCCCCCGTCCCCTCCTCCTCCTCCTCCTGCTGGTGGTGGTATGGATACATCCTCTGCTGGCATTCTGCGCCATGCTCCATTTTGTTGTTGTTTATTCATCAGCAGGATTTCGATGATTTCGAGGTTTTTCAGTCAGAGATAGGAAAACCATTTGGCATTAAGGATAGGGTTGGGTGATAGGCTTATGGTAAAGTATAAGCCTATGGTGAGACAATAAGGCGAGGTATATAATTAGCTTAAGGTGAGGTAATAAGGTGAGGCGTATAATTTTCTTCCTCAACCGTTAATAAGGTGAGGTATATAATTAGCCTAAGGTGAGGTAATGAGCGTCGCGTAAGATAGTAAGCGCAGAGTGAGATTTAAGCGTAGGATTAGCTATTATGCCTAAGCGTAAAGTGTGAGGTGTTAGGCGTGCCGCGTTATAATGTGGGACAATAATTATAAACCATGCCACCCACTCAAGGGGGTGTTCTGAGTGTTTGAACACCCCCCAAATGAAACCGGTTTCAAGTCGGTTCGCTCAAGGTATGGTTAAACACCCCGACCGCCCCTCCTCCCCCCAAACAAAATCATGGCTACGGCCTTGCATGCCATTGGTGCTATTAATAAATCATTTTACAAAACTGCGTCTTGTAGCCATATTGGTTATCAATTCAAAATGAAAATTGTGTGCAATGTAATATTGTGATCATGACCACGTATATGAAGGTGTCGAACGAGACGGGGAATCGAATTGCATGTAGGAAAAGCAAAGACAATGATTTATGTCGAAATTAGTAGTAGACCTACTAGTTAGAGTTTATTGACACTACATGCGTGGTAACAAAGACCATTATCGATGCCCTACTCCTTTATCCAGACTTGGGACTGACACAGGCAGAGTGCAATCAGTGGTAGAGTTCATTTATGTCGAATGAAGTGGAATACATAGTTCTAGTTTAACGACAGCTTATGACAACAGAGGCCGTTTCTGTTTGGCATATTGCAGTATTTAGGCCGAAGCGTGTGTGTATTTGCAGTTTAACGTCACTGTGTGGTAACAAAGACCATTAATATGTCGAAGATCTTTAGCGTTTCTTTTATAGGAGAACCTTTTTGCTACTTGAATTTATGTTGAAGACCTCAGTTATTTTTATAAACACGTTATCCACTTAAAACGGGTGCGTTAACTTTTGCGTTTAACAATTAACGTACCACAGCTGTTAAGGTCGTTCGAATCAATCTTTTTTAGTGTGAAGTATTTCGCTTGTCAACTCAAAGACAGTCAACAGTTTGCAAGAAACGTTTGCGCAGTTCGTACGTATGCATTCGAAATTTCCACCTTTTTATGGACCCTTCCATGCAAACTGTTAAAGCAATACATTTACTAATTTCCTTCCTCAACCGTTAATCTATTGGATCGAAACAATTGCAACAAGCGAAAAATTGATGCTGGATCCCGACTTTAGCGATATTATTAAAGCGACGAAGATCTTTCAGAATGTAATTTTAATGAACCTGGCCGTTCCTATGGCTTGGTACACTTGAAGTACCGTACGACATTTTTACGCTAGATAAAACGTTTGCTGCATATCACGTTTATATAACGCTGCTAGAGTCTATATTAAAGGTGTCTAAATAAAGCTCATCATTCGAACGAGTAATTTCAATTTAAAGACGCTGAGTGTTAGCAAAGATCATTAGCGTCGCCCTCCTCCTTAACCCAGTCTTTGGACTGGCATTGTTGGCGTGCAATCAAACGATGAATGGATGGACCAAATGTTTAAGGACAGCTTTTGACGGCAAATGCCGTTGCCGTCGACAAAATTATTCGGCTTATTTTTTTCAATCCATGGTGCAACCGCACGCACGTCATGGTGTCCTAGGACGAAAGTGTACAGAACTGTAAGCATACGTTTGTTTTTAATCCATACGTTATATAATCTACGTTACCATCTATTTATTCACTCGGTTGCATCACTCTTCTGCAGACAGTGCGTAAAGTGTGGAAAAATAAGTGCCTGGACGCCCCTTACCTTTCCAAAAGAAATGCCTGGACGCCCCTTACCTTTCCAGGTTGTACTGGCCAATAAGTGGCAGGTCGGCGTTCCGATTTTAAAATAAGTGCATGGACAGTCCAGCCACACTTTAAGCCCTGTCTGCATGACCTTTTTTTAGCATGCGGTTCATGACAAAATATGCAGTTCTAAATGGATTTTTTAAAGCACTAGAAATGGTTTTTAAAAGGTCGTTGTTGTCTGAATATGAATATGAGTAATAATTGCCATGGAGGATGAGAATGAAAAGAAGAAGGCTGTGCAGTTCTAGAAATTGCTTTTAAAACACGGTTCCTCTGTCCAAAGGCGGATTCGGTGTCGCTGGAATAACTGACTACTATAGTAGGATAGTCAAAGGCTAGGAGGCGGGGTCCAGAGGGGACAAATGCCCCCCCCAATTTCGGGCAAATGTTTTTTAGGGCAAAACAGGCACGGGCGGAAAAAATTGTTTGTAAATTTATTTCGGGCAAACAGGCACGGGAGGATTTCTTTCGGGCACACGGGGGTGAAACAGCTATATTTTCAGGAGATTTATAGGAAATTACTAAAAAAAGGGTCATCAGATTTTTTCGGACGAGAAAATCTGAAGGAAAAAGGTCATCAGATTTTTCGGGCAAATGAAAAATCTTTGCCCCACCCCCCCCACTGCCGAAATGTCCCCTACGCCTAGGAGCATAGCTATTTACTCGCAATTCCAGCCAACAGCTACGGTGCCTCATGACAATCCACATTATTTATTTTGTCCAAGGACGATCATTATTTTGCATGAACGTACATGCAGTACACTGGCATCGCCTCAGTCGAGGCTCGAACCTGCTCAGTCTGCATTACAGATCGAGCTATCTGACCACTTAGCACATATATAAATATAAATAAGCAATAGACAAAAATATAATGATGAAATAATGAGTCTAAACGAGTGTGGCCACCAAGTGATCAAACAGGCGCGAGATGTCGCTAAATACCGAATAGGATTAAATTTTCGTTGAGTGCAATAGGATTTGTTTAGACACCTTTACAATAGTTGACACAAACCTACATATAAAATTACCCACCAACACAATTTATCTTTTTCCGACATTTTGGAAGTATTTGCAGTTTAACATCACTGTGTGGTAACAAAGACCATTAGCGACGCCCTCATCCTTTATCCAGTCTTGGGACTGGCAATGGCAGAGTGCGACCAGTGGCGGAGTTCCGACATTTTGATCAAACGAAAAAAGATCATCAGATTTCTCGGCCGAAGACCAACGAAAAAACGGAAACTTTTTCCGACCCACGGCCAACAATTTTGGCCTTCCCCTTCGAAAGTTTCTGTATTCGCCTCTGATTATAATTGCCCAACCCATTTTCTACCTTCCAATCCTCCATGCTAAATTATTCCCAATAAGATGGCAATGAACAATTTTAACTACTTTTTAACTGCAGACATGCTTTAACAACATATGCACAAATCCATTTATTTGTAGAATTGTATTTTTTGTGTAGAACTGCATTTTTTGTAAAACTGCATTTTTTGTGTAGAACTGCACGCTAAAATGCTCTGCAATCATTAGCCAATACAAAATTATTTCAATGCACAAATTTAGCAAATTGAAACGATCTATCATAAGTCATGACTTGAATGACATTGAGGATAGGACAGTGATATTGTATTGTATAGTATATTGTATTGTACTATAATATTGTATTGTATATTGTATTGTATTGTATTGCATTGCATTGTATTGTATATAAGCACTTATAAAGCAGATGTGAATGCAGACAGCGATGATTATTCCAGACAACAATCCAAACTGTTCGGGTGCCTATAGCTCACGGGAAATCTATCCATCAAGTGCAATGTTTTTAAAAGTCTGTGGAGTGCGGAGTGAGACGTCCTTCCTCCTTTCTCATCATCACTCCTGCGAACCAACGCATCTTATTAGGTCTAATTGTCTACAGAAACCTTTAGGTGCATTCAGGCAACGCTTGAGCTGCGCACATCAAAATGCAAAGGCGTTTTCTGTGGATCAGACTGTGCGATAAAAAAGAAATGTTTTCGTCGAGTACAAGCCCGACTGCAGAAGCTGGGAAGGTAAGACACACAAGCACACACACACACACACACACACACACACACACACACACACACACACACACACACACACACACACACACACACACACACACACACACACACACACACACACACACACACACGCACACACACGCACACACACACACACACACACGAACATTATCACATCTTGGTTCATTATTATATTTAAACAGGTTCATAAATAGACCCACACACCCACACTGACACACAAATAAAGCAGAAGGAGTGAAACACAATCAGACATACCTACAGGGACTCAAATGAAAGCACACGAATATAGCATACACACACGCGCGCGCACTCACACAACATACACACATACATAAATGTATATGTATTGGGATGTTGTGTTCTCCTATGTGGAGCATATAAACATGGAGTTGGCCGGAAGATAGATGCCCGAATGCCTGGAATTCTTTTCCATATCCGATGCCGCTGCTGTGTCTGCTGCTGCTGCTGCAGATGCTGGTTTTCTTCGGAGTCTGCGAATCGCCAGCATCGCATCCATGCAGTAGCAGTTGCTGCTGCCGTTGCTGCCGTTGCTGCTGCTGCTGCTGCTGCTGCTGCTGCTGCTGCTACTGCTGCTGCTGCTACTGCTGCTGCTGCTAGGGTGAACCACCTCCTCCATCACCTCCAACTCCTCTCGATAACATACGAACAGAATTAGCATCGTTGTGTCGGCTGGTGAGCCAGGAAAGCACGGGTTGAGATTGCGCGCAGATGTCTCGCTTTCAACATGTCAGACGGTGTCTGACTGACTGTCTGTCTACATCTGCCTGTCTACACCTGACTGTCTGCTTCTGACTGTCTGTCTCTGTCTATCAGAGATCAGCGGGAGTGTGCGAGATAGAGACAGAGATAGAGACAGACAGACACAGAGACAGACACAGAGATAGAGAGAGACACACAGAGAGACAGAGGGAGCACGCGCGAGAGATAAAAAGAGAGAAAGTGGAACAGATAGAAAGAGAGATAGAGAGAAGGAGACGCAGAAACAGAATCATAGATCAAGGAGACAGACCGACAGAAAGATATCAATGCCTCTCTGTGTCTGTCTGCCTGTAGTTATGGATATCTGTGCTCAGTGTGCTTGTGTCTATATGCCGATTTCTGTGTCTGGCCATGACTGTACGTTGTACAAAACAGACAGACTAGACTTCTCCATGCTTGTTTGCTGTCTAACTCTGTCTCCCTTTCTCAGTCTAACTGTCCCTAAGTCTCTCCTCCACTCTCTTTATTTTTTTCGTTGTATCTGTCTCTTTCTATCTGTCGCTTTGTCTGTCTATCTGCCTGCCTGTCTGTCTATCTGTTTGTCTCACTGTTTGTCTGTTTGTCTGTCTGTCTGTCTGTCTGTCTGTCTGTCTGTCTGTCTGTCTGTTTGTCTGTGTCTCTCAAATGCTTGACGTGAGATAAACCATGTCACATGAGACAAATGGACAAACACCGCCGTGTTGGAAGATGCAGTCAGACAGACAGAAAGACAGTCAGACAAACAGTGAGACAGACAGATAGACAGACAAACAGACAGACAGACAAACCGTGAGACAGACAGGTAGACACACAGACAGACAGACAGGTAGACAGACAGACATACAGACAAACGTAGACAAACATTCCAGAGGCAGACGAAGGATGTAGCTGAAGAGATGCGGTACACATCTGCATCAGCTGCTGCAACTGTTGACTACGGAATCTGAGTTATGTGTTTACTGTTTATTGCTCATCTACCAACATCCAACTCTTCTCCATCTATCCATCGATCAATCAATTCATCCATCCATCAATTCATCCATCCATCCATCTATTCATTTATCCATGCAATGAATTAATAATAATTGCATCCATCCATCCATCCTTCCTTAGCTGCTTTGTAAGGCGCCCGTGTAACGGCATGGCTGTGTTAAGGTGCCATAAATTTTTATATATATTGTTGTAATTATTATTATTATTATTATTATTATTATTATTATTATTATTATTATTATTATTATTATTATTATTATTATTACTATTATTATTATTTATTTTTTTATCCGCGGTACCTCAAATCCCTCTGGGTTTATAAAAATATCCGGATACGTAAGAAACGCATTCTGGGATGGCTAGAACTCGTCAAGATTATTATTATTATTATTAATTTATTATTTTTATTTTTGTTACCAATTCATTCAACCATTCACCAATCCATCCATCCAACCTTTTCCCTCTCCCCTCCTCCCTTCCTTCCTCCCTTCATTAATATGCATTGATTCATAAATTTGATTCCATCAAGCATGAGGTAACTTGGGCAATATTGGAATCCTATGGAGTAGGCAAGAGACTGATAGAAATCTTAAAGAATATTGCAGAGAGGTCAAAGTCTGCAGTAAGAGTCGGATGGGATGTAGGAGGGTGGTTTTTGACTACAATAGGCACAAGACAGGGTGATCAAATTTCACCAAACACATTTATTTCATACTTGGAAAGAGTAATGGAGAATACTCAGGAGAATTCAACTGGAGTCTCTGTACAAGGAGAGAAAATTAATAACTTGCGATTTGCAGATGACATTGACTTACTGGAGTATAGTTGTGAAAGGTTACAAGAAAGTGTAGGTGGGCTAAATAAGGATGCACAAAGGGCTGGGTTAAGGATAAATGTGGACAAAACAAAAACAATGGTGTTTGGGAGAGAAACAATAGACAAGGAAATCAAAGTGCAAGATCAGACGATTGAAAATGTAACACAGTTTGTGTACCTGGGCAGCCTGTTGACGTGGAATAACGACTGCACAAAAGAAATAAAGACAAGAATAGCAAAAGCAAAAGGAGCCATGGCAGGACTGAACATCATCTGGAGCAGCAAGCAAATAAGTTACAGGACTAAACTGAACGTCTTAATGACATGTGTGTTCAGCACAGCACTATATGCATGTGAGGCATGGACTGTCAAGAAGACGGATCGAGATAAGATATTGGCCTTCGAAATGTATTGCTATAGAAGAATATTACATCTGAATTGGACAATGAAGGTTACAAACAAGGAGATTCGTAGCAGGTTAAATATAAAAGAAGACCTTATGCAGAAAGTAATGAGGAGGAAACTCAGCCTATTCGGACACATATGTAGAATGGAGGATGACAGAAAGATAAAAAGTGTGATGCTGGGAAGTATGGATGGTAATGGAAGAAGAGGACGACCAAACAGAGAGTGGATATAGACGACATCAAAGAGTGGTGTAATCAAGACATTTACAGCTTAAGCAGATCTGCTCAGGACCGCGGACTTAGGAGGAGAACGATAAAGTGTGCATTGGACACCTACGGGTTGTTAACCCATGGATAATGATGATGATGATGATGATGATTCATAAATCCATCCATCCATAGTAGTAGGCCAATCAATTTACTATTACCCATTCATTCATTCACTCAGTCACTCATTCATTCATTCATTCATTCATTCATCTATTCATCCATTCGTTCATTCATTCGTTCATTCATTCATCGGTGCATCAGCCAATCCACCTGCCCTTCCATACTTACGTGCCCTAGCTTCCATTTTCATTCCACTTTCATTTGCTATTTCATTCATTCCTTTTCCATCTAATTCCACCTATCCATATATCCCTTTCCAGGTCGCTCTCATTCATCGCTCGTTCTCTGTATCTCTGTCTGTCGGTCGGTCTGTCTGTCTCTCTTTCTCTCTTTAGCTCTCTGTGTCCATATCTCTGAGTGTCATTGTCTCTCACTGCCTCTCTGTCTCTGTCTCTCTTCCTCTTGATCAGTCTCCGTCTCTCCGTCTCTGGTACTGTATCTATCTCTGTTTCTGTCCGTCAGTCTGCTGTATGTTTGTCTATCTTTCATTTACCATTTCTCCCGCTGCCTATGTCTCTTTGTCTCTCGCTGTTTCTCATTCCAGATTTAACCTCGAAGACAACTCCACTCCTTGCCTCTGCCTCTGCCTCTGCCTCTGCCTCTACCTCTGCCTCTGCCTCTGCCTCTTCCTCTTCAGCCACCTTGGTACCTCAACACATCGTTCCGCTGCCTCCCACTAGCAGCAGCAGCAGCATCGACCAGTGGAGCATCTCCATCACTCTATAGACCGCATCACCTGATGGCCAGAGAGGCTGAACGAGATTTCATTGGCTACGGAAACTTTCCACGGTGCTTGGCATACACTTGCTACGGTCTCAACAAACGGCCAGCAACGGCGACTACCAAAGAAACTTCTAATATGAGAACTACTAACATAGCAACTACTAGCGTGACAGCGACTAATACAGCAGCTTCTAGCATAATAACTACTGGCATATATATATATTTATATATATCATGGACTTTGTTATTTATTGGCACTATTATTATTATCATTACAACTACTATTAATCCTCTACTTGTCGATGGTGTTCTTGTTGCTGTTGTTTACTTTTTATTCCTGCTGTTGTCATCATTATTACTCTTTATTACTTATTGCCACGTGATAAAAAGGATCCTCAGCAAATTGAATATTACTAACTATCGACGTAATTGATACGGAGATTGATGATTATCCACTGTGCTGATGATAATTCTAATAATATATAACATCGTGAAACTCCGTTTTAAAGGTGTTCAGAAGTACGTCATCTTTCCGGATCCTCATCCAGTTGAATATTACTAACTATCGACGTAATTCATCGGGAGATTGATGACCATCTATAAAAAGAAGTAATGTATGTTCGAAAAAAACCTTTTGATCCGCACGACCTATTGAGATGTGTTGGGGCGGTTGGGCGGGGTGGGAAGGTGCGGTGGGCCTGGTTGGTGGCTGTTTGGGACGGCGTGCGAAGTACAAGAGTGGGATGATGCCGGGTTAGGGTCGCCATGGAAGAGGGCGGGGTGAGAAGGGCGGAGTTGGAGCGGGGATGAGGTGCAGCATTGAGCGAGAAACCGGAATTTGCCTTGCAACGCAATGCGCAGCTGATAGTATCAAAGATGGGTAACAGGGATTCACTTTGCGGGCAAAAATTTTAGTTTTATATAACATTGTGAAATTTGATTTTAAAGGTGTTTAGAAGAACGTTATCTATTCGGAAAACGAAGCTTTCAATGAAAATTGACCCTGCATGCTTTGTTGTCATCTTATTTTATTCCCGAACGTATATCTGCTTTGTAACTTGACCCTCAGTGGGTTGGGGTTGGCTGTGGTTCAATGAGCATGACAGTGGCTTAGGGTGTAGTCAGAGTCAACTCGGCCACTCGAAGGCACCGTCGTTTCCAGTCTCATGAATTATTACCGTCTGATAGATAAGCGAAGGAAGAATTCCTTATTTGCCGGTGAAAACCTTCTCTCTCTCTCTCTCTCTCTCTCTCTCTCTCTCTCTCTCTCTCTCTCTCTCTCTCTCTCTCTCTCTCTCTCTCTCTCTGTCTGTCTGTCTGTCTGTCTGTCTGTCTGTCTGTCTGTCTGTCTCTCTGTCTCTATACCTGTCTCTGCCTCCGTCTCTGTGTCTGTGTCTTTGTCTGTCTCTCTGTATGTCTGTATGTCTGTCTGTCTGTCTGTCTATCTCTTCCCAACATTCCCGTCAACCCACCTCCACCCTCACTCAATTCCTCCCCTTCCACTTTCTCCCTTCTTCCTTTCTCTCCATCCTCCAAACACTCCATCTCTCTTCCTCCATTGCTCCATCTTTCCCGAGAAACGCTCAACGTCTATGCTTCTTGATATAATATAAAAGACATTCTATCCTGTTGCAATCCTCCTACAACGCGCGACACTTCAATAAGTCTACGCATTGTAGTCGTTATTGTTGTTGTTGTTGTTGTTGTTGTTGTCGTTGTTATTGTTGTTGTTGTTGTTGTTGTTGTTGTCGTTGTTATTGTTGTTGTTGTTGTTGTTGTTGTTGTCGTTGTTGTTGTTGTTGTTGTTGTTGTTGTTGTTGTTGTTGTTGTTGTTGTTGTTGTTGTTGTTGTTGTTGTTGTTGTTGTTGTTGTTGTTGTTGTTGTCGTTTTTATCAAGTCACGATCGCTATTATTAGTGACATTGTTGTCGTTAAGATGATATTAAGGATGACAATTATCATCATGATAATGAAATTCATCTCTTCAAAGATCACGATGGGTAAACGGCGTTGTCAGGAAATTTAGGTTCACCCATCCCTCAGAACCCAGGTCCGCCCAGCCTAGGTGGGCGGATGTCTTTGGGTGGGATGTGGTAGGATGGTCATGGTGTCACTCTGTCTATCGGCAAGTTTTCAGGTGAATGGATGTGAAACTGTAATCGTGGTCTGGAAATAGCGATATTTCTATTTATCGTCCCAATTAAAGCCCCACCCCTGTGGTCAGAAATGTGGAGTAGGGTGGGCCAGGTGTATCTGGTCACCTTGTGTCTATAGATTCAAGGCTTCTGGAGAATATTTGCCAAAGTGTGGCCAAAGTGTTGGTTGTGTTAGTGAAATAAAGGCTTTTAGCCATCCCCCTTATCCACAGGGTGGGCTTCTTTGGTTCCTCGTCCTATATGGGTGCTCCTGGTGTTTATAATCTATATGAAATAATTCAGATCAATAGCTTGCATCACACCCACACTCATCCTCCTGAGAAGACAGTTATAGTAATAATAACCTCGACTGAAACACATTCTCCCCTTCTTACCCGGTTATTTAACCAATATATTGCGCTTCAAAAAAGAATTCTTGTAACCTCTGGAAGACAAATTTTAAAGGTGTCTAAGCGGAGCACTAATTATTTCGTTTGTGATATTGCTTGTTTTTCACAGAATCTTACAAGACCTAGTTGCTCACTTCTGCGTCATACCTGCTTCATGAATTCATACGAAATAAACGAACAGCATTGTTGGCATTAGTTTAATAGAACTGTGACCTACATGTAGCCAATCGTTTTCAACAGCCCTTGACGCCGGTTTTTACTCATCTGAATGCTCTTTGCGTCTGTTACGACTTGCGACCGGTAGTCTATACTTTATCCACGTTTTCACTTGGGGGGACGGACACCTTAGGGACGGAGGGGAAGTTCCCAGACGGGAGATTGAATCAGCCGCGTATTGCACAGTTTCTATTGCTTGAATAAATCCACAGAATGACGGTAGCTTTTGACAAACGATCGTCGACAAAATCTACTTTTTTTCTCATAATAATGAAATATATGGCGTGTAGTCTATTATATGCCTGCATCATATTATAGACTGTGTTAATTACATGCGATACTTGAAAGATCTACTTGAATTTGATAAAGATACTTATCAACGAATCGGCCACTGTATCCTACAATCGGATGATTCATGTCCTGAACCAATGCGATCCAATCTAATCCAATCTAATCTAATCTAATCCTCGATCCAATGCGTTACTGCGCTTTCTTTAAGGCAGAATTTTTAATCCGGTCAATACGGTAATTGCTACTAATAACACCTATTAACCATGTTTACCGTGTGAAAGTCAGACGGTAAGGGAGAGGACTGACCGGTCGCAGTCATAGTCATGCAGAGGCAAAGAAAATGAATTTATTGACTGTGGATGCGTCCTTGGACAAGATCAAGCGACTGGTTGGATCAAAATAAACGATTAGTTAGAGTGCCGTCTTACGACACCTTTAAAATATGAATACTGGATGCTATGAATTATTATAAAGGTTGTGCTTCTAAGAGTATTTGTGTTGGTCCCGGAAAACAAATCGATGAAAAACAAATTCAAGAACTGAATATATATATACTTCGTTTATTCAAGAAAAAACTAAGTTGACATACCCCAACTTATTACATGAAACAACAAGTATTTAAAGAAGTAAATGGGCTAAAATAACGAGTGTCCACAGAATTTAGGCTGGAAGCATGCGAAAGATAGATTTTTGGTTCCTAGAGTTTACGAACAATCTTAAAAAGTATACACGAGAGATGAAATTAAAGTAATCTTTTCTAGGCAGTTCAAAGTCATGTGGTCGCGAACGCAGAGCATAAGGCCTTTTATCAATAGGTGGAAATAGGCTTCGGAGTACATGATTGAAATTCCAGATGACACACTTTAAGAGTCTAACGTAGATCTGCATCGTCAATCAAGCGGTCAAGATCAGGGTAATGAGAAGGGAGGTATCCCAATCGCTTAACCCTTTGTAGGAAGCGTTGAAGTTTGAGGCGATCAATTGCAGTGGTGTATCCCCACCAAGAAGGGGAGGCATAGAGAAGACGAGAGATGGCTGTTGCACGAGCTACCTCGATGAGGGCAGGAGAGGGTATAGAATATAGCGCCTCTTTCATTCATTATATGCATTTATATAGCGCCTTTTCAAGGGGGCTGCTCAGGGGCGCTCCCAACCTCAACGCGGCCAAATAAAACTGTCTTAATTAAGATGAGAGAGGACGGTCTAAGAAGGATTTTCAGAAAGGCAGCGGATCGTCAGAGGAAGGCCATTCCAGGTTGAGCGTCGTACCACGGAGAAAGCACGGTTCTTCATAGTGGAAGTACGAGCAAAAGGTACTGAGAGCATACTTAGTTCAGTCAAACGAAGGAAGCGGAAATGGTGAGAACTAAGAGTAAGGCTACAAAGCTCACAAAGGTATACAGGAGCAAGGCCTAGCATGAAGCGCTAGACTAGAGTATATATGCTATGCTCAATTCGCTGTTTGAGTGGGGGGAGCCAGCGGAGAACGTCACGCATATAGCTGGAGATGTGGCTGAATTTGAGTATGCGGCCAATACGGCGGGTTGAAGAGCGCAGGGCGCGATCAAAGCAACTCAGACGGGCAATTGGTAGGCCAGCATAGAGAGAGTAGCTG
>CATKHU010000053.1:27500-62671 GCA_949752735.1 Lumbricus terrestris
TTTTTTTCGGGGGAACCCCCCAAATTTCCCTCTGCCCCCATCCCCGCCCAACAGCACGCCACCACTAACTCCGACCTCCACCAGTACGCCACACGTGAAATTTTGGTCTTCGGGAAATTTTGGGTGGGGGAAAATTCCCCCCCCCCCAAATTCTCCTCCACCTCTTTGACCCCCACCCCACAACACGCGACCACTAACCCCGATTTCCACCGGTGCGCCACCCGTTAAATTTTGGTTTTCGGAAAATTTGTTGGGGGAAATTTTACCCCCAAAATTTTACCACCCCTCTTTAACCCCCCCCCCCCCCACAACACGCGATTACTAACTCCGATTTTCACCGGTACGCCACCCGTGAAATTCGGTTTTAGGAAAATTTGGGAGGAAAAGTTTAACCCCCAAAATGTTTCCCCACTCTTTTTCACCCCCCCCCCCACAACACGTGACCACTAACTCCGATTTTCACCGGTATGCCACCCGTGAAATTTTTGTTTTCGGAAAATTTAGGGGGAAAATATCCCCCTCCAAATTTCACCTTACCCCTCTCCCCCCTCACAACACTCCACCACTCACTCTGATCTCGACCGGTGCGCCACCCGTTAAATTTTGGTTTTCGGAAAATTTGTTGGGGGAAAATTTTACCCCCAAAATTTTACCACCCCTCTTTAACCCCCCCCCCCCCACAACACGCGATTACTAACTCCGATTTTCACCGGTACGCCACCCGTGAAATTCGGTTTTAGGAAAATTTGGGAGGAAAAGTTTAACCCCCAAAATGTTTCCCCACTCTTTTTCACCCCCCCCCCCCCCCACAACACGTGACCACTAACTCCGATTTTCACCGGTATGCCACCCGTGAAATTTTTGTTTTCGGAAAATTTAGGGGGAAAATATCCCCCTCCAAATTTCACCTTACCCCTCTCCCCCCTCACAACACTCCACCACTCACTCTGATCTCGACCGGTACGCCACTCGTGAAATTTTGGTTTTCGGTTAAAAAAAATTTATGGGGGGGATTTTCCCAACAATTTTTCCCCCACCCCTCTTTCACCATCCCCCCATCCCACAACACGCGAACACTATCTCCGATTTCCACCGGTATGCCACCCGTGAAATTCGGTTTTCGGAAAATTTGGGGGGGAATTTAAGCCCCCAAATTTCTCCCCACCCCTCTTTTACCTCCCCCCCACAACACTCGACCACTAACTCCAATTTCCACTGGTACGCCACCCGTGAAATTTTGGTTTTCGGGGGAAAAAATTTCCTAAAAAAACCTGACCCCCAACCGTGGCCCTCTACCCGCCACCCCACCCCCTTCCCCTCACCCACCCATTCACCCAACTCCACTCTCCACTTCCACCCCCCAGCACCACCGACCTCCACCGGTACCCTGCCCGTGAAACTTGCAAAAGTGCTGTTCTGTAAACGCTGTCGAACGGCTGCTTTTATACGTATTACGCATGAGACCCGAGAGAAAAGTGCTGTTATAAGCTTGAAAGGGCAGAGTCCAACAGGGAAAATGATGGTTTTTTGGCCCCCACTCAGGCCCCAATGGTGGCAGAGATTCGCGAACACCTTTGTTACGCGTCCGATGCCAAGACGGACACAGTAGTGAAGGTTTGGAGTGAAAAGCTCAAAAACTGTGGAAATGCATTCCGGTTAAACAGACAGACAGACAGACAGACAGACAGAATCTTCTCTTTATTTATATAGATTAGCGGCATTAGCTTCACATAGTATTTCTAGCAGTTTTCGAAGTTAGCGATATATGCCAGGATTCAAGGACGTTGATATGGATCTAACGTTACGTTATAGTGAAGCAACTGTAGCCTAATTGCTAATGGCTGATAGGTGATTGGGTTGTTACCAACTGTTTACCGACATCTTGTGATGTCAATTGGGAAAAAATATTTCTGGTTCTTGCATGGCGGCGCTTTCGGCAGCAGCCTGCACTTGTTTAGAGGAAATGTAGCGTTTTCTTGAGTTTTCAGTCGTTTTCTGACTAAGGAATGTTGTGTTTGGGTAATTAATGGGTCCTAGCCCGATTCTGTGGTGCCCACAGAGTTATTTGCGAGGAATTACGTGCTCAGAGCGATATGTTATTTTATGCAACACGTGACAGCCATGTTTCTGGTAGCAACTAGAAACCGTCTGTCCTTCCTACTTCTTTTGGAGACTTTCAGAATCGGACAAAAACACTACAACAAGACAAGACTTCATCACCGTACTTGGATTCTATATCATGCCACCTGGTATCTTCTTGTGATGTCTCCTGGGGAAACCGTGGGTAATCTGAGAGTTTGTCGACGATTTCAACACATAATTATAATATTCACCTATCGCTAGTGTGTTTACAATGAACAGCCGTGTCATCAAAGAGTTTCGCTGTCGGGCTGCAACATTGGACTAACATATTACCGGTATAAGATTTCACCATCTTTTACTGCGATCATGTTGGCAGGAGTATAGCATCGGCATTTGTCCTTCCGTGTACATCTTTAGCAGGACATAATAATTAGGCCTACTCAAGAAACCTTTTCCTCTAACATTTAACATCAACAACCAACCAGATTAGCGCCTGTTGATGGCAGTCGCTACTTTATTTTTTAAACTTTATTGTTATTACTATATTTACTCGACCGTGAGCAAGTCCACCCACAAGCAACCGAATCAACTGACTAAGTGGTTTGGAGAAGCAACGTGAACTCTCATAGCGGGTTCTGAACGGCTAATACAGTGCACACTGTAGTTCATACATTAGCCTATGTGTAAGTAAATACATTAATTCATTTTTACAGTAGTTTATTTAGAAGGGGGGTGTTCAAACACCCAAAACACCCTCCTAGCTACGGCCTTGAGTTGGCATAGCGCCAATTGTTACACGAGGAAGGAAATTAAAAGTAGCTATAAGGTGTCGATGAGCATGAGAAACTGCTTGCAATCAGTTAACAGGTGTGCTAGTCTTAAGGATGGTTAAAGAAGGAGGGCTACCGTAACGCCAATTATCATTATTAAAACGCAGCATCGTTGGACAGCAACTAACTGTTCAGTTCATCAAATTCACGACATTTAACTTGGATTTCTCGTCATGTATCTTCGGGCAGGGGCGGATCCAGGATGGGGCTAATCCGTCCATGCCCCTCCACATTTAGAAATTTCTTTATTTTTGGCCAGCTATTCTGGCTCGGAAAGTTGACGAGACCCCCCCCCCCCCCATGAGTAATTCTGTAGGCCCCTCTCCACGCCCACGGAAATCCGCACACGAAATCCATACGACCAAAAAAGGTCATAAATTTTTGACGGATAAAATGGAAACTTTTTCTTGGGAATTGGAGACCAATGACTAGAAAAAGGTCATCAGATTTTTCGGCAACCAAGACGAAAATTTGTCCCTGTCCCAAGACCGAAACTTTTTGCTTCCCTCCTTTGAAAATGTCTGTATCCGCCCTTGTCTTCGGGTCGTGGTGAAAGGTCGCAAGATGGCGTTGAATACTCAATATAAAACAATTTGAAATACAAACGTAGAATTTGTCTCCACTTAGCTGATGGTATGTAGGCTGCTTCCTCTTGCATTTCATTTCGCGCGCCCCTCAATCGCCTCCATCGCATGCCTTAGATGCCTGCGTCACTGCACCTACATGTATAATACTGATAGTGCCTATTCTGAACTCTGGATAAAAGAGAAGGGCAGCTACCATGGGCGGAGTTTGTTTGCCGATCTTGGGGGGGGCTAAACAAAATTTTCTCGGCCCAAAACCGTTGATGACCTTTTTTGGTCATCGATTTGAAAACCTCATAAAACATACCATTTTTCCGGAGAGCAACAGTTCTTTTAAAAGTCCATTGTTTTGAAATGTCCATAATTGCAATTATAATTTAAAAAAGGTGTGCAATTGCAAATGTGTGCCAAAACTAAAAAAAGGTGTCTAATTGCAAATGTGTGCCAAAACTAAAAAAGCCCATTGTTTTGAAATGTTCATAATTCCCGTTATAATATTATAAAAGGTGTGCAATTACAAATGTGTGCCAAAACTTAAAAAAGGTGTGCAATTGCAAATGTGTGCTAAAACTGAAAAGTAAATTGTTTTGAAATGTCCATACTTGCAATTATAATTTTAAAAAAGGTGTGCAATTGCAAATGTGTGCTATAACTGAAAAGTAAATTGTTTTGAAATGTCCATAATTGCAATTATAATAAAAACGGTGTGCAATTGCAAATGTGTGCCCAAACTTAAAAAAGGTGTGCAATTGCAAATGTGTGCTAAAACTAAAAAGTCCATTGTTTTGAAATGTTCATTATTGCAAGTATAATAAAAAAAAAGGTGTGCAATTGCAAATGTGTGCCAAAACTAAATATTTCAGTTTTCTCAAAAACTTGACGTGCCACAAGAACAGCAAAAACACCACTGCATTCAGCAGACCACAATCTACTATAAGAAACAGCTAAAGTTTTTCCAGTAGCAAAAAAGGTCAAATTTGTTGGCCAGTGTTACTGTAGTAATGTTGTGCAAACCAGCTTCGCAATTACCGAGGCAGCTGAGATCTGTGTCTCGCTCTCTCGCACAAGACGTGAAACGCCATCTGGTGCAAAGTTTGATCCTGAGCCGAATTGATACCTGCAATGTTGCCTTTGCCAGCTTGCCACAGCGCAGTATCATTCGGATTCAGGCGGTCATCAGTGCTGCTGCTCGCCTAGTCCTGCGATTAAATAAGTTCGACCATAATTCTACCGCGATCCGAGACCAGCTTCAGTGGCTTGGAATGGTTCTAGGACGATTGGCGTAATTACCGCTAGTAAAGAGAAACATCGTCGGCTTCTGTTAATTTTTATATATACACAAACAGCAAATAGCACATCAGAATATTAATTACGGATCCAAATAAACGTCTTTCGTTCTTTACGATTAAAGGCCTATCGCAGACCATCAAAGTGCTAGGTCAAATTTGGCCTGATTGGCTTGTCTTATGCTTTACCCAAAAACCCTCAGTTCTTGTTGTTGTATAAAAAGGGTTTTGTAAAAAGGAGAAACAAATGCTCTTACTTAGTCTAATTGCGTGTATAGTTGCAGATCTATCTGACTAGTTACCTGTCTAATAACGCTTGTCGTTTCAGCATTGTTTCACATTTCACTTCTTATAATTTCATTACAAATTTAGTACAATCATTATGTGGTAGATCAAAGCTCGAGGGTACGTACCGTACGTATTCTATTTTTTGAAAGGTACGCACGTATTTTAACGTACCCTATTTTAGGGTACGTAAACAATAAATAAAATACGTTAACCACGTCATTGTTCATTATTGAGAATGCTCAATTTTATTTAAGCAAACACTCACCACCCAGTATACGACGTAATAAATTGCTGCAATGCTATATTGTAGGTATATGTTTATCCAGCATACATTGCACTTAATGCACTAATGTTAGTCAGTCGTCTCAGTTCTGCTGTAACACTTCAAAGATGTGTTCTTATGCGATTGCCTGATCCAACCCAGAACTGGTTGTCGAAAAAAATGCATTCAATCAAATAATAATTATTGTTTTCGCATTTTTCAAAACTTTCACGTGCGTCCATTACTTCCCAGGTTCTCTGGGCCTCGCTGACTCGCTGACTGATGCGTAGGCTATATAGATATAGCCCACTGCAACTTTAGAGTTAGGCTACACCAATTTGCAAACCAGCGACGTGTACTTAGCTCTCATCAGAAAGACAATACAATTTGCATTAAATTAATTATAACCAACGAATTTATTGAATTAAATTTACTGCTACGCTACCGGAAGTACCGGTTTCAATGACGCATAGGTCTACAGTTGACGTCAGATTATACGTTGGCTAAGGGTCGCTGAGTAAACCATGCATAAATAAAATTTTCGTGTACGTTACGTACCATACGCGTATTCTATTTTTTGAAAGGTACGTACGTATTTTAACGTATTCTATTTTAGGGTACGCGTACCCTCGAGCTTTGTGGTAGATTGAATCTGTGTCATATCGCTTTATATAAATGTTTCTCGGTATTTGCGACATTTCTCTTTCATTCTTAGTTAATAAATTGCAATGACCACTAGACCGGTGATCAATCGTCCGGTGATCAATCGTCCGGTGATCAAACGTCTTCAGTGATCAATCGTCCGGTGATCAACCGTCAGGTGATCAACCGTCCGGTGATCAACCGTCCGCGCACCCTTGGAATAGGCGAGCGCATCAAGTTCAAACTTTGCACCATGATGCACAAAATGTCTGAACAACCGCGCTCCACCCTACCTCGTGGACAGCATCAGATCGCTGGCAGATGATCCTATAAGGTCACGTCTGCGGTGGTCCAAGACCAACGACGTATCCGACCATGCAACCAAAACTAAAGCGGGTGATCGTGCCTTTCGCTAGCCCATGCGCTTGGAACAGTCTTCCAGCATCAGTTCAAGAAATAAAAACTGAATCTGCTTTTAGAAAACAGTTGAAGCTGCACCTGCTTCCGGGCTGTTTTCATTTATGCTAAACTTTGACAATAATATAATTAGGCTATGTTTGTAAAGCATCCTAGAAGTAGCTTGCTACCGACGATGCTATATAAATTGTCTTCATTACAATGGCAAAAAACATAAATCTGGGCCTTCTTGGAGGGGCTTAGCCCCCCCTAGCCCCTGATAAACTCCGCCCATGGCAGCTACATTCACTTTCGTCAATATAAGCCTATAGTTTAACAGACAAAACTCAGCAACTCGAATGGTCCCACACTGAAGACTCAACTGGTTTGCGGGATGTGATATAAATCCAGTGATCGGGATTCAAATCCTCGACAGCACTATAGAAGTATTTCGAAATATTTCTTCCAGAAGTTTCTTTTTAGGACTTTGTTTTACCCACTTTCGCGTAAATTATGATCAGCGCCAACGTTAAGGGGAACAAAAAACATGCCATTAGACAAATGATTTTATCGATATTTGTGAAGATATTTTGGTAATTTTCAAAATATATAAAAGTGGACGGCAACGACCAGGATAGACGTCGATAAAATTACGTAAAAACCCGTTATTAGAGCGAGCAATGGTATAATGTGCTGTTAAGACACCTTTAATTTGTTTAATACAAAAGCTATAGAAAAGATATTATGTGCTGTTAAGACACCTTTGATTTGCTTAATACAAATGCTATAGATTTGATTTGTCTCGCTTTTTATTTATTTCCCATAAAAGCCATTGGCCTTTCGATCGGAAGCAATCTTTCCTCAAACATCATCACCAATTATCATCATCATTCATGGGCGTAGGTGTCCAATGCAGATTTCATCACCATTTTCCATGGTTGCCGATCCTGTGCAGATTATAGTTAAGCCGTATAATTAGTCTCGATTGCTCCAGTCCTTGATGTCATCTATCCACTCCCTGCTTGGTCTACCACTTCTCCCATTGCCGTTCATAATTCCAAGTATCACACTTTTTATTTTCTACCGTTCTACAGTCTCGTGATCTTTTGTCGTGATTCAAATGTCACTGAGCCGACGATTCTATTCTATTATTATTGTCTCAACAATTAAAAACTTGACTGTTATAAAAAATAGTGAACGTGGTTAGAATCTTCTTCAAACGGTCAACCTAAACATTCCAAAATATCTCTTAGCGACAGTAGCGTAGCCAGGAATTTTTCATGGGGGGGTTTTATGGCCGGAAACCCTGTTTTTTGCTATTTTTTCTTACTTAAATGGAAAAATAACCTTAAAAAACCTTTTTTTCGGAGCCAATGGGGGGGGTTTTGACCCCCGAAACCCCCCCCTTGCCTACGCCACTGCTTAGCGAACTTGCATCATCCTGTATAACCTGCGCGCACTATAATTACGAGCGATGTCTACTTTCCAGTCACCATCGAGATAATCATTTTTAAGTGTTTCGCTAACGTTAGAAGCATTCACTGAACCTCAACAACCATGGACGATGTCAGTATTCGCAGAAGAGAAACGTGCTGTGTAGGCTGCTATTAGCGCCGAGAATTGCAGGCCGTCTGTTCTGTTAGTAGTTAAGACATACGTATTCTTTGAGTTGTGTTCTTGTGAATTGCTTCAACTGCTTAATTTTACGCTGTAGCCGGTTGCGGTCTGTCAACCGGATTGTTCAATAAAGTAAATTATTATTATTTCTTTGTTAGTGCAAAGAATGGTAAGAGCGTTTAAGACACCTTTAAATAATAAATTCTAGAAGCTATATAAAAACCAATTTGCGTATAACGTTCATTAGACGCACAAACAGGAGGGATAACCAGCTATAAAAATCCCAATAAAAATTCAATTCGATTGAAAGAAGAAAGTTGGAGTGATCGAAAAACTAAAAAATGACCATTGTATTTTAATCATAAACGTCATTGTATGTAATCGCCATATTTCTAAAGCGCCACTCGAAAATCAAGCGCAGTGCACGAGCATATTCACCAGAGCTGTACGATTGTCGCCAACGGTCCAATTCATTCATTCATTATTAGCATTTATATAGCGCCTCTTCAAGAACCATTGTATTTGTGTTACGTGATCGTGTTATTTAACGGAAGAAGACCATAAACAGCAACTTTTTACAAAAAAACACGCTCAATGTGTGAATCGTACGCGCTTTATTCTCGAGTTTAGCGCAAAGGCTGTGGAGCCTTAGATGCTATAGTGCTCTCATAGCTACTAAATTAATCTAAAGCACGCGTAAAAGACACCTTTATAATTGTTTACTCCATTCCATTATTGATTAATTCCTCTAGCGCAAGCTGTTACCTTGCAGTCATGTATATGTTTTAGTAAGGCCCTCTTCTGTGTGTTAGATGAACATGGCTACAGTTTTGAAGCAATCGAACCCAATCCTTCGCAGGGTGGTCGGGGTCGACCCTGGTTTTAGGAGGGTCCGCGAATCCAAAAATCTCACCTTTCTCCAGTTTCGAACATTTTAAATGGAGGGAGGGAGGTGAATCTTAAAATTACGGGGCAACGCCGGGTACCCCAGCTAGTAGCCTATATAATAACCGAAAGATGTGGTTGGCCTCAACAATACATAAGACGTCATTAAACAGAGAACACCACTACTGGCACCTTAAAATTCTTCCCTAACATCCCATTGTTTAGGAAGTGCCCGTACGAGGACTAGATAAAGGAGAAGGGCAACCGCAAGTAACGATCTCTTTGCGACGCAGCCTCGTCTGAGTGGGAAAATAATACTATAGAGTACCTGTATTCCTTCGTTAATGCGCCGGTGCTTTGCCTTCAGTTCTACAGGAAGGGCTTTGAAAATTTAGAGTTTACTTATTTCTTTGTTGACTGGTCATCATGTTGCCACCCGACAGTATTATTATTATTCCATTTAATTAAATTCGCTATCGGTTCTAAACGCCAACTTGCAGGATTTGTTCAGCTTAACTTCCAACTCTGAAGCCCTTGGCGAACTAAAAATCAAGATGACTAATTTGGCCATACACTTTTGTGGCGGCGTGGTGGTGTAGTGGGCATGTTCGTTGCCTTGCAGCCAAATGGTTGCAGGTTCGAATCAACCTCAAGTCGCCGCGTAGGGATCTTGGGCAAGTCCTTCATTCGCAATTGCTCAGCGCTTCGGCGTGAAACTCCGAAGCAGTGTCCTCTTTGCAATCGGGAGTGCCTCTGAGTAGTGAGATTGAAGGTGCGCTATAACAAGTGCACATACAAACACTGTCGATGGAAATGTGAAAGAGATAATGAGAGAGAGCTGGTCAACTGCAACATATTAAATGAAGTGAACGCCGTTAGATTTCGTATAATTCCTTCTATAGTGAGCGAAGATGCTGGGCATTTAAAGGACACCTTTAAAACACTTTGCTTCTACTATATGAATGATCGTTTTAATTTACGCTGTTCACTAAAAGATTATTCAAAGTAATGCAGTCTGATTATCGTAATAATATTATAATAATTATCATACAATGATTAAAAATGATTTTCATTTCGTCATCGAATAGCGTACGGTCAATCTTCCGGTGAAATCAACAAGGCATATAGCATAGCGTCAACGGCTCTGGCCAACAATGCATAAGATGTCATTAAGCCGAGAACACAACTGCCAATAATTTAGTACCTATCCACGATACTGCAGTCTTTCGGTGATTCCAGTCAGATGGCTACGTAAAGGATGAGGACAACGACAGTAATTTATGTCTTAAAACTGTCAAGGCAGGAAGTGCCGTTGTCTGGTGAAAAGCTGGTACCTTGATCGTAGTTTTCAAGCATTTGGGTTTTCCAATCCAGTGGACATCATATACGCACAACGGCCCCATCGTAGATTTCATTGTGTAATGGAAGGGAAATCACTCTTATATCGAGCTGAAGAGACCAGAAGTCTCCAAAACTACGTATATTCAGCCGACACTAAGAGGCAGTCATAGATTCTATGACTGCCTCTCAGTGCTGGCTGAATATATAATATAATAAAATATAATATATAATATAATAAGATATAATATATAATATACAATATATAATATGTAACATATAATATACAGTAAATAATATAATATATAGTATATAGTATATAATATAATATATAATATAGAATATATAGTATACATTATAATATATAAATGGCGCGATGCAGTGATCACACGAAGCGTTGTTCTCTAGAAGTCGAATGAGCTTCAGACATTCATTACCAGGCATTGAAAGAAACGCAGCACATTTTATCAATTTTAATCGAATCAAAAATCTGCTATCGTCGCTCAAAATGATTGAATGTGATTCGATCCGCTTCGTTCTATTGAACCTTAAGCAATAAGCAGATCAGCCTCTTCTGACTTAGTGAATTAATAGCCTAACTATCTGATCTTTTACAATTTAGCATGGTTGTCTAGACAGAATGATGTGACTGTTTCGACCATGACCACTCCCCATCCCTCCATCCCCCTCCATTCCTCCCCTTCCTCCATCCATCTCATTCCTCCCTCCCTCCATCCCGTCCGCTCACTCCCCTCCTTCTTCATCCCGCTCCCTCCCCCTCCCTTCCTCCCTCACTCCCCCTTCCCGACAGCTAAAACCCGTCCGCTCGAACGTTGTGTGAAAATTTGAAAGCAATCGGTGAAGGAGTTTCGGAGACATGAATGCACGACGCGACCTCTTTCCCAGGTTTGTCATTGGTGACCCAGTTAAAATGGGCGGAATCCATATATATCGACAGTTAAATATATGCGCTATATAAACATGCTCTCGACAGCGCGCGCGAATGTTGCGACCTCTTTCCCAGGTTTGTCATTGGTGACCCAGTTTGGACGGTTGAAATGGAAGTGGGTCGAATCCATATTATATCGACAGCGCTATCTACAGCGCATGCGCGAAATGGCGGACGGCTGCGTGAAAGTTAAAATGTATAAACGTGTCAAATCGAAGAGAAAGTTGTTTTTTTGGTCTAAAAGATTTGTTTCTTTCCAGGAAATCCTTTTACAAACCCGATCGTATTCGAACGATTTGCGAAAAATTTCAAAAGAATCGGTGATGAACTTTCCGAGATATTCGATTAGGAACAAACTTTTTACATTTTTATTTATATAGATATTGATCTCAAAAACAATATACCACACCAATAATATTGCCCACGCTTGTCATGAATTATTCAATCGTTCAACAAACTTTTGATGATTTTGCAAGGAGAAATTGGGACTATATCCATAGTTTAGGCGTCTGAGGCTTATATAACCTTGAATAGCAGCATTTTAAAGGTTTTACAGATCGGAGTCCAAATAATCATCTACCGTGTTCCATCAATCGCTTGAACTTGTCGAAGAGGGCATACACAGATCTGCGGTGTATAAGTGAAATCAATTCTTTGCCTCGGTTTATGATGGTGGGCGGTGCGTCTTCTCCCTCTCCCTCTGATCTTCCCACTAGTAGTAGTAGTATTTTCAGTTTAACCACAGTGTGTGATAATAAGGATCACTAGAGTCGCTTCAAATAGAATTCTAGCGATGCGAATGAGTTGGCTAAGAAGAATAGTATGGAAGAGCTGATGAGACAGCCTTCCGTCATGAGAAAATACGAAAAGAGTTAGAAAAGAGAGAAACACTGATAGATAAGATCCGAAAATAGGAATAAGCTATTTTTATTACTATAATTATTATTATTATTATTATTATTATTATTATTATTATTATTATTATAAATAAAAACTAAAGTTTTAAACTAAACTAAACTCCGGTCTGTAAAACTAAAATTATTAATAATAATAATAATTATTATTATTATTACTATTATTATTATTATTATTATTATTATTATTATTATTATTATTATTATTATTATAGGATAAATTACTGTATCAAGGTCACACTGAAATGTGATGATGGTTAATATGATCCAAAAAATGTGATTATTTGAAGCATCAAGATGAACTCAATTACAAATTATACTTTGAAGAAATCGCTGCAATGGAGTTGATCGAAGGTTAGATTAGTTTAGACAGCATTACAATAATAATTGACATCATGATAATTATATCCGATTTTGGCATGCATTGACTGACTGGTTGTAGGATAATGATTTATTTACACACCTTTATTAACAGTACAAAATCTGTTATATATAATTAAAAACGGTGGCCTATATTTATGCTAATAACTAGAATTGTAATATTGTAGTTGTAATCGTAATTGTAATCGTACATTTATATAGCGCCCCTTCAAGAAAACTCCTCAGAGGCGCTCCCGACCTGACACCAAACCACAATCAAAGAGAATGGTTTTCAAACGCTTGCGGAAAAGGGGCAAAGAAATACAAAGAAGTTCATTGCGGAGACTAATAGGTAACTTATTCCAGAAAGACCAACCATAGCAAAGCTACTGTGTAGCACTGTGGAAGATCGAGCCATAGGGACAACCAGGTCACCATGCGTAGCAGAGCGAAGGAATCTACGACCTGGAATGGATAGCACAGGTACACAGAGTTCCATAAGATAGATCGGAGCTTGGCTTGCTAGGCAATTGCGCATGAACATTAAAATCTTAAACTCAATACGTTTTTGCATTGGCAACCAGTGCAATTCTTCCCGTATAAAACTTGATATATGCCCAAACTTTGGTATTCCGCCAATCAGGCGAGCTGCAGCATTAAGGACAGATTGTAACATATCAATGCGTGAAAGGGTTAAGCCCGCATAGATGGCACTACCATAGTCAACTCTCGTGCATATAAATGCATGCATCAGAGTAGTGGCGGCTTTGGTTGTAAGCGAGCGACACATCGAGCAAATCTGACGAAGATGTTAAAAGCAAGTGCGACATACATTTCTCACGTGATCAGAAAGCGACAATTCCTGGTCCAAGGTCACACCCAAATTACGCACAGTGGTAGAAAAAGTCATGCCAGGAAAGCAATGTTGCAGATATTGCATATCAATTTTAGAAATTTGCACGCGACTTCCAAGAATGTCCAACGAGTAACCGAATGCGATTTAGGGTAACGTTACATGCCACAACTACCCTAACAGCTAACTGACCCAATGCCAGTCAGAAGGCAGCAAAACAAAACGAGAATGTTAATCATATTTCTTATGACACAATGTAGTCCAAAGTATAGCCTAGTGGCAACTAGTCAGCCCTGCCTTTTAGGATTTCTTATGAAACCAATTTAAATCTAGAAAAAGGAGGGGCGATTATAATATTATGCTAACAGGTTTCGCTGCGACGGCTGATACGGCGTCATTAAGCAAACAGAAGACCGACCTCAGTGTACGGAGGATGAGGACACGTTTCGGCGACCGCGCATTCTCGGTTGCTGGTCCCAGATGCTGGAACAGTCTTCCACCGGACATTAGATTGGCCGCCTCAGTGGACTCTTTCAAAACAAAGCTTAAAACTTATCTGTTTGCTAAGGCGTATCCCGCAGTTGGCCGTTTGTGAGGCGCCCTTGTAGCGGTATGGCCGCGTTACGGCGCCATATAAATTGTCGTTATTATTATTATTATTATTATTATTATTATTATTATTATTATTATTATTATTATTATTATTATTATTATTATTAAGCAACCAACTAGACAACAACAAATTTTATACAGTAACATCTCGTTACACACCTCAATTTTACCAATAGCATCAATCGTCTGATTAGGCACCTTTAAAAAAAATTTGTAGGCAAACGATTACGTCATACACTTGATTAATATTGGTCGCACTGGATCAGAATACGACGCAATCGATTGTGGGATAGAGTAACCGATTGGTGGTAGGACAATGCTTTATTGAAAGCAGAAAATCCTTGCTGCATCGTCTGCAATTTAAAACGGTAGGAACTGTGGGAGAACGTTTTCTTAAGACGCTTGTCAATGTTTGAATCGGTTAAGTAGGCCTAACATAGACGACAACGTTTTTGCTCTAGTAAGATACTGTGAAAATTCAACAAAGCGCAAATGACCGAATGCGCTGTTTAGACACCTTTAAATCTGTTTTTCATAGAAGATATAAGAATTCTACTTCACCAAACTGCTTCAATTGGACAGAGACAGTCGGCAAATGTGCCTCGTTCACAACCGTGATAACCATAATATGATGTCGCTAAGCAGTATAACCTATAGATATTAATCGGCTGAGAGCTGTGTTTGTCCCATGGGTGGATAAAGGCAGAATCATATCTTTGTTTCAACGAAACGTGGTTAAACGTCAACAAAAAATAAGTTGATAAAATCAACGAAGACGAACTCGAATTACATCATCATGTCTTCTGTATGCTGTGTATGGCCATAGGTTGTCCTGGAGCGCAATGGTGTAGTGGGTATGTTCGTTGAACTGCAGCTGAAGGGTTGCAGGTTCGAATCCACCTCAAGCCGCCCCGCAGGGACCTTTGGCACGTCCTCCACTCGCAATTGCTCAGCGCCTCGGCGTGAAACTCAAATTCAGTGTCCGCGCTGTAGTCGGGAACGCTTCCGAGTAGCAAGCTTGAAGGAGCGCTATAACAAGTGCACATGCCCACATACGCGAAATTATCCAATATTAAACGCAAAGGATGAACTTATCGCTGATAATAAGCTGCTTCTATTCTGAGCTGCCCATTCTAGACAGTCCTCCGTCCTATGATATGATAATCCCATTCTTAGCTGTTTTTATTCTGAAATACTTCCGTTCAAAGTTGCCTCTATCTTTATTCTGCTCTCATTTCTAAACTGCATCCATGCTACGCTTATATTATCTGTTGGTGACTGGTTTTATTGATTCTGTAAGCCATGCATGCCTGTAGTGAAGGAGCGAATCAAACAACACCAATCAACAGAGGCACCAGATTAACTAGAGCTGCATTATGCCAAACAAATCTTTTCGAAGGCAACGGCCTCTGTTGTCATAAACCCTCGTCAAATCTGGATCCATCCAACTATTTGAGCTTCCTAGGTATAGCCGAGTCAATCTACTAAATAACTTCGGTGAACCCAAAAAATTGCAAGAAAGCTTTTTATGATGATTTTCTGGTGTCTTAGGTCTGGTTATGAACATACTAAATTTGTCTAAATTCGGACCACGGCAAGTGGTCTGATTTCGGCTGGAAAAAAGATGGCCGCCAATTGGACCAGGCCTGTTGTCTGGAAATGATAATGTTAGAAGCAAATCATGTTACAATTTGCTAACATGCATTTCTAGACTAATTTGACCCTCCTGAGAACGAAAATCGTGATTAGCAAGCATGCATTTTAGCGGCCGCATAGGAAAACAAGATGGCTACCAAAATGGCGGCTTATATTGCTTCAAATGGCTGTATAGTCGGGTAAATTTACGAAGTGAGTGAGTGGGTGAGCGAATGCAGTTAAAAGTATAATGTTACTGTGTGGTAACAAAGATTATTCGTGACGCCCTCCTCATTTATCCAGACCTGGGACTGGGACTGGCAGAGTGCAACGAGCGGCGAAGTTCGTCAATCCATTGTTTTCAGGTTCAGGCGTTTCGTTAGACACCTTTACAACGTTTTGCTCGATGTTTTATAAGCACGGGCGGCGAAACATTTTATCTTAGGTGCATGTTCATGCTAAACATAACAAATACGTACAGGAATGCCACTCATAGCTTTTTCCACCTAGATCTAGGTTTTTTCGGCCTTGTCTAGGTTTCTAGGTTTTTTTGGTCAGGATCAAGCCTTTTTTCTCACGACGGCTTTTTCGACTTTTTACATAAAAAAATTATTATTTTTTAAATGAAAATGTACAAAAGACGTGAACAAAATCGCAAATTTTGTGAATTTGAACAAAAAATTGGAAAGTTTGGAGCAAAAGACTAAAAAAGTAGGTCATCAGAAATTTTTTCGGGAAGAAAAAGAGAGCAAATTTTAATCATCGGACGACTAAAAAAGGTCGTCAGAAATTTCAAACCGGAAAATTGGAAAAATCTATTATTTTACTGGAAAATCGTCAATCTAGTCTTTTCTAGCCTTTTTTCGACCGGATCTGACCTTTTTTTCAAAATCCAGATTTGCATCCCTGAATACGTAGGCTATATTATTTATTTTTTTACTTACATTACATGTTTTGCTCTTTCGATGTTGCGGATAATGACTGAGTTTAACAATATTTTGCGATCACACAGATTTCGGTCCAACGGTTTGGTGTAGTTTCCGCCTGTTTTCACCCTCCTTAGGTGTCCGAGCTTTGTATTGACACCACCATAAAATGGCATCATCATCATTCATCGCCTACTCCACCAATGGGAGCTTTGTACAATGAGTTGATTACCTTTCTCCAGCATGTCCGATCTTCAGTCACATTTATGGCCATGTCAAGATTTAAACCCAGCTCTGCTAAGTCTTCGTATATCATCCTGAGCCAGGTAGTTCTATAGGTCTTCCTCTAAAAAATGCGTATTATAATAGTTATACTAAGAACACCAAAACAGTTTACTTACATAATTATAGGATATTATACATGCCGAAATAGTGAATCGCTAAAACTTGAATAAAAACACTTGTGCACCTAGTATCAAATATTAACGATTCTGCAGTTTTATTTAACTCAACGGTCACCTGTATATTAACTGCTTATGCTGGGCCTAATGCCTCTTTCGGTGTCTCAAGACTACTTTTTTCTCTCTTGGTCCAACGTACTGGGAGCGCCTCTGATTGGTGTGCACTGTGAGAGGCGCTTTATAAATTTATAAATACAATACAATACCAGAGACCGTTGATGACGACCATTACTTAAACATACCTGCAATTTAGTTAAACGATAAATTATATTAATCACAATAATTCCTTTCAATACCGTTCACATAATCGTCTTATAATGCGACAAAAGGAGTACGTTACGATCAAACGTATCGTAACGTAATCCGTCCTACATTGATCTTATATAGTTTATAGAGACTAATTTTCAGGTGTCTAATTGGGTCCTTTACAATTCTTTTACATTATTCACTGTTCAATCATTTAAAATAATTTTGTTTATTCAATAATCCACGTGACAGTCCGCAGCATCTACACACTGCAGTTATGCAGTTTAAAAGAAAAACAAAATTGTGCAGTTGTTTGGCATAAGACTGGAATGTTACAAAGCATAAAAAACTATGCGCCTATGACGGCTTATGCGCTTGTAGGCCTATAGAAACCAGCGATTAAATTTTGTTCTCTTTTGTTGGTACATAAAAGTTACGTGGTCTCGGTCTGAATTTCTACTGACGTCTTGCATTGCCATATGAGGAAATATTCCACATACAAGACTACTCTTATTCAGACCGAAGAGGAAGGCCAAGAAAGAACTGGATGGGAACTGTTCGAGAAGATCTGAAGTGCTTGGAGATGACGGTGGAGGATGCTGTTCGGATGGTGATGGACCGGGTGGAGTGGAAAGGTTGCGTTGCCCGATGTGCAGTTCTGCACGGGATGGACTAAGCTAAGCTAAGACTACTCTTTAGTCCATGCTGCAACAGCCCTTTGTAAACGGACCCCCAACAGACCTCCGCCTGTTCGCTCATTCTCCTATCTCCCCAATCTCCTCCAAATTCACCCTCTCCTCCGCTTGAACTCTCCTCTGCTTTCCACTGAAAACGACTTTCACGACTGAAAACCGAACTCTTCAACCTATCCTATCCAGATTCTAATCAGGTTCCACCCAACTACCACCATCACCGACAACCACCGTAGCATCACGCTGTCTCCTCGGCTTGACCTACCGAATTTTGACCTGGCACTGGAACGAAAAAGGCAGCGTTGGCTATTGCGAACTTGATTTGATATAGCGCCGGCGAATAAGCTGGTCTCCCTGACGTGGCTTATGTGGGCGCTGAGAAATTCTCGAAGATTTACATAACATTACATTACATTACAATCTTCTACATCTTGGAACGTGGCCAGGGAGCTGACGATGGACAGGAACGAATAGAGGAGATGCTTTGCCTGATGTGCAGACCGGAACGGGAAGGAGTAGTAGCCTAACCTAAGCTAATCCTGGGGCGTTTGAGACGTCAAGCGTCTCAATCTAATCCATATAATTTATAGTTGCAGATTTATTTGATCTGCTGCCCATGACGATTTTGATTGTTTCGCTGGCCCATACATTTGTGACCTAGCCTAAATCAATAAATTTTGATTACAATTGGTAGACAGATATGTTCAGAAAATTAATGTGAACTTAAAACCATAATTATGAGTTAGAAGAGTCTTTGGAGTAACGGTACTCACGCCTCGTACGTTCTGGTAGGGAGTTTTTTGAAGTCCTTATATATAATTTACTTAGAGAAAGCTACTCATTATATATTGATCATGGCAGATTGACAACCCCTTCGTACAACATCGTTAACTGCACGACAGCCACCTGTGGGAGACAGCGGACTCTAATCGACAATAAATAACAACATATGCTATAACAATATATGTTATAAATTATATGTTACAACAATAAATGATTGTGATTCTCTAGCGAGATTGTTTGTCCAAATCTACTCTGTAGCTCTGTAGTAAACATATACGACCTATTCATTCTGATTTTGATCCAACATTGAATTAACGACAAGAAAGAAGCCACTAAATTAATGTGTTGTAGGAACGCGTCAACAGTTGAACCCATATAACTGTGGGTCTATGAAGAGTAGGTATAGATGCATGTGATTGGTCAACGCATTCGAGGCTCAGACAACAATAGGCCTACACTCCATAGCAACGTCATACAATTTTCGAGGCACCGCGGTTGCCGTAATGACAAAACAATGACGTAGTAATGATGACAAATAATAGTAAAAATAATAATAGTAGGCCTAGTAATAAAAAAAATTATTTAGCGCCACTTTATAGTTCTCATAAGAAGCATCGATACATGATCGCTTCTAAGTAGAAGTAGCCTACAGCTAGATCCCTTCGTCCAAATTCATGTGTGAATCCAGTCGAAAGTGAACCGAAAAGACAAGCAGGCCTATGCTGAGCGCGCCGAAGATGCAATGTAGGACACAAGTCGAGAAAGTGATGGGGTCTTAGATGAGATATGATGACTAAAGTAGACGCTGCAGAGCGAACGCTTGCCGGAACATTTGCTGTATTATACATGAATCACCTGCAAAAAGCTGCGAGGCTATAATCGAGGATTTAGGCCTACTCTGAGCGCAGGATATACTCGATCACCTCACAAATATGTGAGTATAATATTATACGGGGAATTAATGAACCTTCGGACAGGTATTATAATAGGTAACTGTGGAGGTCATTGCTCAAGGGTACGCGTACCCTAAAATAGAATACGTTAAAATACGCATGTACATTTCAAACAATACAATACTTTCATCGCACAGCAGAAGTATTTTTATCACAGGTTGTAGACAGATACACTCAGAAATGTGAACTTAGAAACTAGAAGAGCCAGAACAGACGAGTAGCCTAACGTTATCATCCGCGTGAACGTTTTTGTCAGGAGTTTCTAGAAGTCCTAAATTTACTTAAAGAGAGCTACATCATATATAGATCATCGCGGATCGGCAACCCCTTCGTACAAACTGTACGACAACCACCCATGGATTGCAGACTATAGACGTCAAATTGTAGGCTTGTATGCCATATCTACTCGTAGCTTATAGCAAACACATCGGACCTATTCGTTTTGATTTTAACTAACATTGAAGGACATGAAAGAATCGAAGGCCACCAGATCGAATTCTAAAATGGCGCACGTCGATTATTTTGTTGAAGAAACGTATCCACATTTTGAACTTATAATCACAGTGGGCCTATTATGTTTGTGATTGGTCAACAACGCAATTTAGGCTCAGTGAGCAGGCATCTCCATGGCAACACGACGCAAGATTATCAAATTTCGAGACGTTCTGCATATATAATAGTTTATTACTACTGCATAATTATATAATAGTTTATTACTACTAGCCTGCCGTTTTTAATAATAATAAAAACAATGAGAAATTACCTAGCGGACATTTTAATAAAAATTAGTTAAAGTTCAGACCCTCGTCGGCAGAGCGAAGGATTTTGACCTGGCACCGGAACGAAAACGGCAGCTCTGGCTATTGCGAACTTGATTTGATATAGCGCCGGCGAATAAGCTGGTCTCCCTGACGTGGCTTATGTGGGCGCTGAGAAATTCTCGAAGATTTACATTACATTACGTGCGCCTCTGCAAAAAGTCATAGCAGTTGACGGTCAACAACAAATGATCGTCAGCCACCTCGTCCACCACACTTTCATCGACCTCCGACAAATAGCCTATTGACATCCATTGGTAGATATACGAAGTCCATGCTCTCTTCGTTCAACCCAGAAATCGACATCTTCGATTTATATAGCGCTTTATTTGACCTCTCAAGGGAGCGAAACTGCAGTTTATTGTCCGTCCGTCTTATAGCTCAATAACATTCGAGGACCTGCTGCAGATTTAACTCATCTCAACAGTGGTTAATATTACAGATGCAATTCGATTATAATTGTCCTCTATTTAAGGCTATAATAATAACTATACAACGAGTGTAAAAATCCTAATGCAAATATTATAATGAAATATATTTTTGTGAAATCACCATTAATTCACCTTAATCCGAGACTGTGCACCCGTTTGTTTGCTTTTTTAAACTGTATTTATACCCTGTTTACTCTATTTTCTTTCAGTTTCCAATAACTAAATAATTGTGATAGTTGAGAATGTTACTGTTCAATTGCTTTATTACAGTTGGCCGTCATACATCTTCCAACCTAATGCTCTCAGGTGGCCCTGGCTAACAGGACCTTCGGCCACTTTTTGGGTCTCCTGCGTAAGCTGATACAACTTGTAAATCACGATGTAATTGAGACCTGAATGATGTTGGTTTAGGCCTAAAGAATAAAATATTGTTATGCCTATGTTATGTTAGGTTATGTTAGGTTAGGTTATGTTATGTCATGTTATGTTATTTTATTTTGTTATGTGTAGTTGGCCCAGTCGTCTGGAATGGGCTCCCACAGGAGGTCTGCTTCCTGGGGTTCTTATTTAAGTGTTTTCTTTATAGGATTGGAAACAAAATCAATAATTTTTGGTCTAACTATATTTATATATCTAGCACTGGTTACATGAAATAAAGGTGTTACATCCATGAAGTCGGCTAAGTTATCGATACTAAAAATGTCGTAGGGTGCGTGTCTCACAGTCACATTGACTCACTGTTGGCGCTTTGTTCACTGATCGAAATGCATAAATTTACAGGACATTGCCACAATGGTCTTTTAAAGCAAATAATAATATATTTCGTCGTTGGTCGCACTCTGCCAGTGCCAGTCCCAGGCCTGTATAAAGGAGGAGGGCGTCGCTAATGGTCTTTGTTACCACACAGTGACGTTAAACTGCAAATGCTACCACTAAAAGCAGAAAAAAGATTGATGTACATGTACGTCTATCACAGATTTAAGAAACGATTGAACACAGGTCGAAATTGAATGCTATGGATAATAATTATGTTGGGTTGTTGGATAGTTGGCCATAGTGGTTGGTTGGTGTGCTAGACGGTCAAGTGGAGAGGTCGATAGTTCAAATCTTTACCAGGACAGAAATATGTGCCGAAATTTCTACTCCACCTGCAGCGCCCCCTTGCCATTCAACTTTAATAAGTGCTCTGACTGTAAACTGTTGGTGGGAAGAACAGTAGGAATGGAGGAGGACTGTCCATTCATGCATACTCAGAGTGAGACGAAACGAGATCGAATCCGGAAGCCCCGTAAGATAGACGTGCTTCGTAGGCTGCTATAAGCGTTCTTGTATTACGGGCTGTCTGTACTGTTGGCCGTTAAGATTTGTGTATTCTGTGATCTGTGTTCTTGTGAGTTGTTTCAACTGCATGATTGTACATTGCAGCCGATTGTGCTGTGTCAACCAGATTGTTGAAGAAAGAAAATTATCATTATTATTATTTCTGTTACACTCTCCGGATTTTCTACTTAGCTGTTAGAAACGACTTTAAGTTCTTGAAATGGTTTAGGAAGTAATGCGTCACTCTGTTGAATAGTGCGAAACAAGCAAAAGAAAGTCTTAATGGGTTTCCCTAGCTGTGAAGATCGTCAAGTTAAACAATTCATCTGGTTAATGTCATACGCTAGGACACGGAGACCTTTCTCCCAAGACGTTGAATCCTGTCTACAATGCATCATTTCCAACTGCATGCCTACCTCAATTCAGGCTTAGCTTTAGTTTCATTTTTGGTGGGTGGGGGTGGAGCGGGCTTGTAAGGCCAAGTTTTAGTTTTGTTTGGGTGGTTTTTTGGGTGGGGTGGGGCGGGGTGAGACCTAGTTTTAGTTTCTTTTGTTTTTGGGGGGTGGGTGGGTGTTTTCCCCGGTTGGACCCCTCCAGTTTTAGGTCCCTCCCATTTTGTCCCCCCTAATTTCAGTTTTACTTTTACTTTTAATTTCAGAACCCAAGTGTAGGCTCTCCAGCCATGAGAAATAAGTTATTGTTGGAGTTTATATAGAGTCGGTCTCATCCTTTAAAAAAGTGTATAAGAATGTCACTAACTGTTCGTTGTTTTTCTAAGGTTTTTTCGCTGCCGAGACATTGAATTTGACTGTTGTATATTCAGGTGAATTTTAGTTAATTAATGCGATAATAAGAGAAGTCTACGATAACGACAGAAAGAATTATAGAGAGAATTGCAAATTCCTATGTAAAGCGTGTTAAATAGTTCGTGACGCTGGCGCCATTTTTGCAAGCCTAGCGGCAAACTCAGGTATAATAGCGTCCCTAGATACGATTATTGTACGGCGTTGCTAAGAAAATTTGTTTATGCGTAAAACGCTTTATAAGTCTGTAATATTATATATGTCTATATGTCTGTTTCTCTGTTTGCCTATGTGTCCTTCTCTGTAGGTCTATGTATCTGTCGGTCACTCTGTCTTTCTTTTATCTTTCATTATTTTGTAAACAAATGGCCGGTTTTTAATGGGAGTCTCTCAGCGCATCCACTACAAAATTGTATCTCTTATGTACAACGCCTTTTAAAACTCTCGAGTAACTATTCACAATCCAACCGCCCCAGTCTACTCCCTCGTCATCGTATCATGCTCTACTTCGGCCTATTCCTCTTCTACCTATTTCCAAACGCGACTGAAAATTGGACTCTGCAAGCTATATACTCTCCCGATTCTACTCTGGCTCTATCAAACGACCATGTTCTTCATCATCGTCATCATCATCGTCACCATCAGCATCATCATCATCACTATCGTCGTCATCATCATAATCATCTTTACCACGTAAACTCATAATAATTATGTGCTTTTTTATGCCGTTCACATCTGTCAATTCAAACTATTTCTATGCAATTGTTTCGTCTATTTTCTTATTACCAATCTGATGTTTTCGTGGTATAGGCCTTCTGCTTACCTGCTATGCCTATTATATACTTGCTGTCAATCTGTAATATCCATGCTATCCATCTCTTCTTCAGTTTCCAAATACATCGTAATCCTATGATATTCACCTTCTTCTCCGTTACCATTCATCTATACAAATTGCCAATAATTCTCAATGGATCCTCTGATTCCTTATTATTCGGTATTTAATGCTGTCCTTCAGTCATTTTCATGTTCTTCCATGCTATGCATCATCTGCTTGCCTGCTATGCGCCTAGGATACTGTTGGCCTACCGAGTCAGTCAGCCTCTACTTACAACTATTCACGTTCTGTTTCCATGCTATTAATTTTACCTTGCAAATTCCAGATCAGTCAATCCTCTACTTTTTGCTTTTTCTATGCTATCCATATGATATAAAGTACGTTCTTTAATATAACCAGCTTCAAAACAGCACTCTGTTGACTCAGGTATAATAGGTCTACTATTATTTCATGTCTATTTCTCTTGATATTTAATCCAGAGCGCCACGCTAATCCCCCGCTTAAGAGAACAGTCTTGTTGTGGAATGATACGTGGTGGCAAAGGCCCAGCAGTCGTCAAGTGAAGTGCCACCAAAGTCCCTTCTGAATGACACAGTAACGAACAGAGAAGTCCAACGCTGAGTCATTTCGAAGATGAATTCATTCATTCATTTCAAACATTTATATAGCCCCTCTTCAAGAAACTACTCAGAGGCGCTCCCAGCCCAGCCACAGATAAAAAGTAGGAGTTGAGATACTTAAAAAATGCAGGAGGAATTTATCCTATAGGCATAAGTCGCAAGGTTAGTGGGAGTCCATTCCAGATAACGGGACCCACAAAAGAAAAGGCTCGGCGCTGTCTGATAGAAGTGTGAGCGAAACTGCAGCGGCTTAATCTCTTGATGAAGCGGTCAATATTATATCATCCCTATTTTGATTGTAATACCCCACCAAGCTTGGGAGGCATGGGCTATAATTGTGCGTTATCGCTGTGATGGAAATGATGCCAATTTGAATGAATATTGTTGTAACCAATAAATATATAATATATAGATATAGATTTAGGTACAGTCTTTCAGAGGTGTCTAAATGTTACTGCGATGTTGTGTGGTTTCACTTCTAGGAAATCAACGACATTCTCCGTGGCTGGCCCCGCGACCTGGAACCTTCTCCCTATGCTACTCTTCGTCAAAGAACTCGTCAAATGGACTACCTTCCAGAAAATGTGACCGACATCTAGGATATGGTTCGCGAAGCCGATGACAGATCCATGTTCTGCGGAGTTTGGTTCCGCCTGTCGCCAAATGTCACTTTGGTCTTCGCGCGCGAATTGGCAATAAATATATTTAAATTGCCAGCAATGGATTATAAGAACTTCATACTTAGGTCAATCTACAGGAGCTCACAAAGAACAAAAATTCCGTGGACACACCGGGGTTTGACTTGGAGCAGGCAACCTTTAAGGGAAACTGTAATAAATTGCTGCATAATTTATCATCATTATTATTTTTTGCTGGTTGATACAATTCGCAAAAAAATGAAATATGACTTGCTGTTTATAGAGGCTGCATCATAGTGAAGATACCTTGCGTCGTCACCCTCCTCCTGTGCCTGAGTCTTGTACTGGCTCTACCCCAACACGAAAGTAATTGAATTTTCGGTTCCGTGATATTTGGACGGGCGACAAAATGACATGCAAGCTAGACCTACTAATGTAGCTGGCGAGTATAGAACTATATAGTCATTGAAACAGCTGTTTTAACGGTGTCTAATTATGGCTGGCATTCGACGCGGCTCTACCAAAAGACATTGGCCATAGTATTACTCTGTGAACACCAATGCTGTTGGTGTTAACCCTTCCTTGCACCAATTACACTGATTACTAGTAGTATCACACGTCCTCTGCAGGTCATTGATGTTAGTTGCAATCGGTCGAAACAAATTCTTTCCAAACCTCGCTGTGACATTAGCGTTTGGAGTTTGGTCAGAACGTAGGCAAATTTAGAGTTTAATTAAATTAATTGTAGCATTAAGTTGCACAGTGAACACGATTTTGAACGTCAAGACCTCTGACGATTATAGTCGATTTTGTAAACATGGATGGATCCGATTTGACCAGGGTCTATGACAACAGAGGCCGTTACCCTGGACAGAAATTTGCTCGGCATATTGCAGCACTTAGGAGCAAGGTCCCGTATGCACTTTGGTGTTGGGGGAGTTTCCATTTTTAGAATTTCCAGTTACCTGTTCTGGTTAGACAGGATCATGGAGGACATGGCCAGGTTCACTGAGGAGGAGAGCAGCAATGAGGGATTCATCTGCCTTAGAAGACGGCATGTCAAATATAGGAAATCGACAAATCACTCTGTTATATTGTAAACAACTGCGGATTGGCCGCTAAATAAGGATATATCATTACAGTTCGAAGGTGTCTAATTTGAGATTTTGTTTTCCGTGAAATTTGAATTGAGTGAGCTAGCTATAGGCCTATTAATATGATAATTATATATTATAATCTCTCTCTTTCTATGTATATATATATATATGAGTCAAAGGCGGTAGCATATAGTTGCAATCTAAAGACACTGTAATAACGAAGATCATCAGTGTCGCCCTCCTCCTACATCCATGTGTGAGACTGGCACTGTCAAAGTGTGAACATTGGCAAAGTTAATGATGGTGATATATTATACATGTAACAGCTCAAGATCATTTCTTTGACTTCTATAGCAGCCTCAACACCTGTTCGTGCTTTTGTAGTTGCACGACTTGATCTACTGTTTCAATGACTACTGCAGCGCCATAAGCGTATACCATGGACTTCCGGTCTCTCGGGTAGGGTCCTGAAATAGTGTCATGCGCACCGCTGCCCATCTCTTAGGCCGCATTCCAAAGTTTGGTCGAGCCAGAACGATATGAGGTTTGTATCTCATTTATGTACTTTCACTGTATTTAACCATTTTATTTTGATTGGAAGTGAGAAACTCCCCCAACACCAAAGTGCATACGGGACCTCATGGCAGACCAAGGACTAATTGTAATAGAAACAAATCGAGCAATCTTATCGTAAGATAATTATGCATAATGGTCACAATTATAACAATTCACATTTACAGCATGTAGTCTGCATATTTCAGGCCGTCAAATAAAAGCCTAAACAAGAGCAAAACCATAAACAATTTCCATAAAATCATATTGTAATAGCATGACATTAACAAAGGCATTCAGCGTCAATTTTTTTCACATTGTCATATAAACGAAACCCAATTTTATTTCGTATTTTCTAATACTGAAAAACCGTGTTCACAGTGACAAGCTCCACCTGAATTGCATGAGAACGATCGTCACGTTGAAACCGATCTGTGTTTGATGACCATAGGCGCAACCTCCACACAGTGACAGTGCGTTCGCCTTAATCCTTCCCCTGTCCGTCTCCATAGCTTTCCTATCTCTGTCCGTGTGACTATATCGGTCTGTGACAATCACTCAACTCTCCTCTCCTCTCTTTGCTATCAAACTCGCTTCAGACCGGCCTGAGAAAATTGACGAAATATACGCGGTGTGCTCTTTGAAGGCGGTCGGGGCTACGGCGACTGGCACGGCCGCCGACACGCTGCAATCGGCACATCAACAGAGGGTGCTATGTATCAAAACTAGCGGCAATGCGAAAACGCAAATGGCCGATCCAAATGGCGGCCGGAAACCGCTAGTTATACGCAGGCGTGACAGTTTGGTGCCATTTTGTGTTCAACAACATTTTTCGATTGCCTAATAATTATTATGGTCGCTTCTTTCGGTCCTTACTTACCAATTCCTCACACAACTGACTGGCCTATGTTAACCCTACGATTATGGATATTGTTCCTTATTAGCATCTCCCTCTTTTTTATCAGTGCTTTGGATTGGCACCACCCGAAAATGGCAGAGCCCAAGTTATACGATAATAACCGAGACTGTTCATAGCATAATTTGAACACATAACGCAATTGAACCGTTTACTATAGGTGCATTAGAGTCGTTCTGTATAATAAAATAGCCTAAAGAAAAATCATTTTAAAGGTGTCTTAAGTTTCAATCTTCACGATCTTCAGCACAGCACTATAATTATAGGCTACTGGTGCGAGACTTGGGAGTTGACCAGCTCGATACGAAGAGAAATTCTATCGTTCCAAAGAAAAATAATGCTACAGGAAGATTCTAAGAATAAAGTGGACACGCAGAAACTAACCAACGAAGAAATATTCCAGAGAGTTGTCACAGCACGACAATGCTATAATTAGCACGATAATGCTATAATTGCGTTTTGGATCCAACAAAAAGCAGTGAAATACAAAGATAGTCATTTTATGCACTGCGAATTACGACCATGCAAGCGGAGGTATATGGTCGACGCAGTCGGGGACGACAGAAGAAAAGATGGGAGGACGTGATACAAGACCTGAAGCTGCTCAAACTGAAGAAAGAAGACACCGGAAGCAGAGACAATTGGAGGAGAAGGATTCGAGTGGCTGACCCCTTGCCAGAGGGAATAATCCTAGCCTGAAGGGAAAAGGAAAGAATTACGACCGCGAATATCCTCAAGAAACCAAGCCTACAGGACATTGTAAGGATGAATAGAGTGGCCCATATGTTATAAACGGCCCCGGCATGGTGGCAATTTGCGGTAGACTGCAGGTCATATTTAACAGTTTGAACCGACTTAACGATCTGACTGAGGACAACTCTATACCTTCGATGAGTTGTGTAGAACGGTGGACGGAGACTTTTCGCAGCTGTCCTGCTTGATCAAGGACATTTGTTGAAGTCACTCCTCCCACCATTGAGGTCCCAACCTTACTCCATGAGGCCAGACCTGCGCGACCGAATTATCTATGATGCGGACAACCTAACAAGGAAATCGATTTTATTTAAATTTATTCCGTGCAAACTAGAGTGCAGTATTATACATGGTTGGTTAATGGATGGATCCATGGACGACAGCTTATGACAACAGAGACCGTTGCCGTCGACAAAGATTAGTTTGGCATAATACAGTCATTTCATAGTTGGTCATATGAAAAACATTATTTATATTGAATATAGGATTTTTGTGCTAGTTTAAAACATTTGACTATTGTTTGGCTCTATAATGCACGTTTATTATACAATGTGAGTAGGCCTACACCAAAATACGGGTTGCAATTGGTCTATTAAACAATATTTTTCTTTTATCTTATAATTTATCGCCAGGATGGAAGACGAAAGGAAGCTCAAAACTCTGGTATTCGGAATAATTGGGGGAGACAACAGGAGATGCAGAACTCAGAGGGGATGGACGAACGACATAAGGATTGGTGCCAAGGCCCACTACAGGAACTGTTCCACCTGTTCAAAGGACAAGTATGGAAAAAGAAGACGAAGCTGTCATTGAACACCAACCAGGACTGACGCTGCATGCAGTGACCAGGTACGCCTTCCTCGTCCTTCGAGGTCTTTTCCCGCCAAAGAACAACCGTCGTTCAGGTTTCAGGGTCCGGGTATGCACAATAATTTTGAACTTCCGAGCAAAGATGATCGAAACTTTGTTTCTAGAGTTCTTTTCAAACATATTATTAAAGCATAGTCTAACTATCGATTCAATTTAATTCCAATAACTTTTTGCTCCCTGTAGGCCTAATATTATTATTTATATGTAATTTTTGTCTGTCTCAGTGTACCAATGAATTGAATGTTATTCAAAAACATGTACTAACTATTTTTACCATAAGCTTTAAGCAGCCATACTGTTAATGTAAACCTACAGCGTTCTGTCTGTTGTTTATTGAATTAAACGAAGATACATACATACCAGGTGCGGCTTGCCAACCTGTTTTTGCTGACTAAACGAATATATATATAGCACGCACTCGTGCAGCATAATGATAATGACGGATGGCGTTAGGCTTATTCGGTAGCGTTTCGGATTCTTCCGTAGCCATCTCGCACCTTTAAAACCCTATAACACTGTGCCATATAAGCATTAAAATGACGATGCAATGTCAAGTAACATGCTAGACATAAAAAATACGGGAACGTTTCTGCATTAAGATCAGGGATGCCACTCGTAGCTTTTTCCACCTATAGATCTAGCCTTTTTTCTCACGGCGGTTTTTTCGACATTTAACACATTAAAAGAGACTTTTTAGGTGAAAATACACAAAATACGTGAAAAAAAGTCGAAAATGATGTGAATACGGACCCCAAAAGTTGTAAATTTTGGAGCCGAAGACTAAAAAAGATCATCAGAAATTTCTTCGGGAAAAGGAGCAAATTTTGGTCAGTTGACTAAATAAAAGTTTCTCAGAAATTTAAATTTCAAGCGCGAAAAATCGAAAAAATCCATGTTTTTTCTCAGAAATTCTCGATCTGGCCTTTTCAAGCCTTTTTTCGGCCTGATCTGACCTTATTTTAAAATTCAGAGTGGCATCCCTGATTAGGATAACGATTAGAACCATCTTCGAAGTCTGAATAATACTCCTGCCTGTAGTTATTACAGCAACATCTCTGGAAACATTCAAAACGCTGTTAACCTCTAAAATGATATTTTGTACTAGCTGGGGTACCCGGCGTTGCCCGGGAAATTTAGGATATGACCCGCTCCCGGCCACAACCACACCACACTCCACCCCATCCCCACCCCACAACACCCCACCACACTCCGACCTCCACCGGTACGCCACCCGTGAAATTTGAGTTTTCGAAAAAATTCCCTCAACCTCCACCCCAATCCCCCATACCCACACCTCTACCCACCCTCCCCCACCCCACCCCCACACTAACCCCTCCCCATTCACCCCACCCCGCCCACCCCAACCGCCACACCCACCCCTCCCCAAATTCCACCCCCTACTTCCCCACACTCCACCCACCCCATCCCCCCACCCCATCCCTCCCCACCCCACCCACCCTCCCTCACCTCCACCCGCCGCCTCCGACACCACCACGCCACACTACACTCCGACCTCCACAGATACGCCACCCGTGAAATTTCGGTTTTCGGGAAATTTTTCTCTTTAACGCCCCCCACCCATGCCACACCCGGCCTCTGCGGGCCGAGGTGTGGGCTGAGTAGAGGCGAGGTGGCCCGCGTAAAAATCCGTCTAACTGTGACTACTATGGTTAGGGAATGGTAATTGACAGCGAAAATTAGGGTTTTCGCAATCCCCACCGTGGCCCCCATGGTGGTAGAGATTCGCCAACGACTTCACCGGGTGGCTCTGATGGCCCTCTGTCTAGATACAAAGTTTCAGAGGAATTGCTGAAAAAAGTGGGGGGAAAATTGGGGGTTTCGCGCCCCCCCACCCTGGCCCCTGTGGTGGTAGAGAATCGCCAACCCCTCGTTGGGGTGTCTCATGCCGAGACCTACACAGTATTGAAGGTTTGGAGTAAAAAGCTCAAAAACTGTGGAAATGCATCCCGGTCAAAAAGACACACAGAATCTATTCTTTATTTATATAGATTATAGAATCTATTAGATTATTAGATTCTATTCTTTTGGACCAATTTGTCTGCTTGTGTGTTTGTCTATAGCTCTGCATCATCGTGTTCCCTAACGGTTGACCAGAGTGGCCACCATGGTCGGAGCTTCTCAGGGGCTATGGGGGGGAGGGCGAAGTCCTTCCAAGAAGACCCAGAGTCATTTTTACCGTGTAAAATGCAAATGGTAGCTTTTCTTGGACATAGTCCCCCAAGAAGGCGCAGACTCAGAAAGTTGTTCGGAAAATGGTTCTGTTCACGTGTTCACGAACGCGAAACTTACGAATGACTAAAACGTCATCAACTTTCTGGGCGGGAAAATTAGTGGGCTATTTTCCGGCGAGATTTCAGACCGAGTCTCACCCCCAGCAAATTAACAAATTTAGCCCCTCCAAGAACGGAAACCAAACTCCATGGTGACCAGCATCGCAATTTTATCACAGGTGAGTGAGGAATGTGAAAAGAGAAATCTGGCCATCCTCGATGTGGAGTTATATAGCTTCCTGCTGAAATTCACCCGCATCTCTTCGCTGCTTGCAGGCCTTTCTCTTGTCATGGGCATGTCATGCTGAGAGCGCTTCTGGATAGGTCTGCTATGAGAAGCGCTTTATAAATGCTCGTGATGTTCGGCTACCTTTAATTATTAGATTATTATATAGCGTCATTAGCAGTAGTGACTGGATGGGATAATGAAGAAACTGCTGTCGAAATGAGCGACCACTGTTGCCATAGGATGCCGTAAAACAATGAGCGAGCGAGCGGGTGAGTGAGTGAGTGAGTGAGTGAGCGAGCGAGCGAGCGAGCTGGCGGGCTGGCGAGCGAGCGACAGTTTGAAGTTTTAACGTTACTCTGTGGTTACAAAGATAATTAGTGACGCCCTAATCGTTTATCCAGGCTTGGGACTGGCACTGGCAGAGTGCAAACAGCGGCGGAGTTCGTTCAACAATGGATCCATCAATAAATTTTAGGCTCAGTCGTTTCATTAGACACCTTTAAAAGATTTACTAGATGTTCTATAAGTAGGGGCGGCGGACATTATTTTAATCATCTGCGAAACGAGTTTCATTGATCTAAGACCCAGCTATGAAAACTCCGCCACTGCTGAGAGTAGCAAGTGCCATAAAATAACATAACAGAACAAATTAGATGAATCTAATCTGTTCTGTTATGTTATTTTATGTATGCCAGCCGTTTCGCCATAATATTACAGTTTTCCCTTGCCGAAACCGTTCGCTTGATGTAGTCTACAGTTTACAACTGTCCGTACATCGTCTCATCATTTTCACAGTTCATGATTCGATCAGAGTAGAAGTCCTACGTTCTTTCAGCCGACCTCTTTATCTGCTTAGATTTATTTCCATTTCAGGATGAAACTGATTCTCTTTGCAGCAGTTGGGTTTTTAATAACTATCTCACGTAGAGACGATCCGCTATAATACAAGCAGCCTATACAATGTAACTACGTTGCATCAAGGCCGTAGCTGGGTGTTTTGGATGTTTAAACACCACCTCGTGAAAAATGGTGCAAAAATGAAATAATGCATATACTAGCACGTGTCATGATGTTAGAACTACAGTGTGTAATCGTAATCGTAATCTCGAGACTTCTACAGCGCCCATAAAAGCCAAGTCGCGGGAACCAGCTTATTCACAGGCGCTTAATCAAAACAAAAGCAATAGGCAGCGGGTTAAGTCCGGAGAGTCAGGCAGGCAGACAGACGGACGGCTAAGGTGGTGATGGTTAGAGTTGAAATGGCGAGGGATGTGAGGAGAAGAGGAAGAATCAAGATAGGATTTGTGAAAGAGCAATGTTTTCAATTTTGAGTGAAAGACCTGGGGGGAGATGGCGAGAGGTGGAGTTTTGGTGAGTTTGTATGATGGGTCGGAAGTTTGCCGAAGTGCTGGCGGAAGTTTGTTCCAGATAGGTGGAACGGCAATGGCTATGGAGCAGCTGTGTGTAATGTATTTCCATCCAGAATCCACGATGAGAGCTCATGATCAGTGGCGTAGCCAATGGGGGATTTGGGGGCTTAAACCCCCCCATTGGCCTAGGAAACAAGTTTTTTAAGGTTATTTATCCACTTAATTAAGAAAAACAAAACAATTCATTGCTTGTAGTAACAATTCTTTTTCTTACTTTATTCCCTTTGTTGCTTTATTCCCTTTTTAATTTTCTGAACCGGTAATACTGTTGTGTTGGTTTCGAAAGGGTATCCGGCCAGCCAAAAAAACATGAAAAATTCCTGGCTACGCCACTGCTCATGATGCTACCTCAAAACCCTTAGTCAAAACCCTTAGTCAGTTGATTCGGTTGCTTGTGGACTTGCTCACGGTCGAGTAACCCCTCCCTCCGATGAAATCCTGGCTACGGCCTTGCGTTGCATGACCGACAACTTTGCTCATGCAAGGCTACGTGTATACAAAATTATTGCTTGTTAGCTGCACATTGAATAATTGGGACAGCTACATCGTACAGGTAATCGCCAGTATAGGGGCGCAAGGTGGGGATCTAGGGGGGCTAAACACCCCCCCCCCAAAAAAAAAAGTCGATCTGTTTTTTTCTCATGTAAAAATGAAATATTTGCACAATTAGCCCTCTTTAGCCCACCCAAAAAACCGCAAAGGTACGCGCACGAGGTTTGCCAGACAGTTTGGCGGATATGAAAAAGGACCATTTTCCAAGATTTCGACCAAATGACTAACAAAACGCTTTCATGCTTTAAAAAATATTTTTTGTCGGACCAAAAAGTGGTGGTGACTATTGCCACCACTTTTAAAAGTGGTGGTGATTGGACATCACCGTCACAATAGAACGTTACGCCTATGTTGTAGGCCTATAGTATCAAGTATTAACGAATCTACAGTTTTATTTAATTTAACGGTCACCAGTGACCGTTGACGACCACCTTTGCTTAAGCCTACCTCCAATTTAGTTAAACGAAAATATTAATTTTTAATAATATAATTGTTCTTATGTGGCTTAGAGAAATTCATTTTGAGGTGTATAATTGGACCTTTTACATTATTCGCTGTTAAATAGTTTTAAATAATTTCGTTTGTTCAATAATCCAGTTGACAGACCGCAACATCTACACACTACTGCTATGCAGTTTAAAAGATAAAAATTGTGCAGTTGTTTGGTATACAGACTGGATTGTTAAAAAGCGTAGAGAACTATCATGCGCTTTTGACGGCTTATAATTATTATGCGCTTGTAGGCCTATTATAGAAAACTCGTGATAAAATGTTGTTCTCTTTTCTTGGTACATCAAAGTCACGTGGTCGCGGTCGGAATTTCTACTAACGTCTTGCTTTGCCATATGAGGGAATTTAGAAGACTTCTCTGACTGTAGGCTAGACTGTCGGTGCAGGGCTTTTTTAACGTGCAGTTGTACACAAAATGTGCAGTTCTAAATGGATAATTATGTGCAGTTGTAGAAGCACTTCTATGCAGTTAAAACTAGTGGAAAATGGTCATTGTCCTCCGATTTGGAGTAATTTAACATGGAGGATGGGAAAGGAAAGAAGGGGCAGTGCAGTTCTACAAATTCCTTAAACACAGCCCTGTGTCGGTGGGAAGAACAGTAGACCTGGAAAAGGACTGTCTATCCATGCACACTCAGATCGAGAGGAAAAGAGATCGAATCCCGACCGAAGTCCCGGTATGATAGCTCGACCCGGGCCACCTTTGGACGACAAACTCTTATTCTGTGATTTGTGTTCCTGTGAATTTTTTCAACTGCATACATGTAATTGTTTGTACGTTTTAGCCGGTTGCGGTCTGTCAACCCTATTGTTGAAGAAAAGAAATTATTATTGTTATTATTATTATTATATTATTATTATTATTATTATTATTATTATTATTATTATTATTATTATTATTATTATTGTTAC
>CATKHU010000054.1:0-40000 GCA_949752735.1 Lumbricus terrestris
CAGTATATATATATATAATATATATATATATATATATAAGCCAGTAGCGGTGCCGGAGACTGAGTTGCAATGTGGAAACTCAGCCAAGTGCAGGCCTAGACCTGGATAAAATTATGCATAGGCCTATCTAGTGGCTGATTTGAAAATTTGGCGCCGGACGAATGACTGAATTCGGATATTAAACAATATTAAAAACACATTTAACGATTTTATCACTCAGTTCCATCATGTAGATAACCCAATTGACCTATAGACCTGCAAGTCAAAATGCGAACGCATCATTAGGACGCAAATCTTTGTACTCAAAACAATAATAATTACTCAGTGTGGGGTTTATGAGACGGGTTAGAAAGACCAGAGAGAGCCTAGAGTGGCAGAATGGCGCAATTGGACAGCGACAGAAACAGCTAGACAGAGATAGAGAGGCAGATAAGCGCAGATAGATTACAAGCGTTCGTGTTTAAGGGAAAGAGGAGATAGACATACTGAGAGGAAGAGATTGATTGTGCTGAAAAGACAGACAGATGAACAAACAGACAGACAAATAGAGTCTGTAGTATTGATAGGAACTTTTGAAATGGGAGATGGATTAATGGTTTTCTAGCTTAAATCGATTCATTTTGAAATACATGAATGAAAATCCGGCTCCCATTTCTCAACCATTCTATTCATAAATCCAGCTTCTATTTCATCAATAAAGGAACCTTCTTCATCCAGCTTCCACTTAAGCGTAAAGCGTTATTTCCATAAATCCAGCTTCTATTTAAGCAGACTATTTTAATCAATCCAACTTATGTCTGTATGACAGTTTTTGCATTATGCCCTTTTGACCGGCTGAGAATGACTTATTAGCACGGCGTCGAAAGCTTATTGAAATCTCGCTTGTCTCTACATGTATGTTCCAAATAGGCAATGGATCCGTAGCCGGGTAGGATCTACGAATACGCGTCCGGTAATGTCTGAAATTTCTGACCGGACAGTTTGTGTAAATACCGGACTGTCCGGTTCATTACCGGACGCCTGGCAAACCTATTCACCATTAAGAACCAAGCAGTTGATTCACGTCACCGGGACTGTTTCGCACCATTGCACAGCGTTTAACGTGCCTTTCACAGGAACTCAATTCTTAACTCACTGTAACGACGAGCCTGGTTTAACCAAGCGACACTTCACTGAAACCCAGCTACGTTCCTGTACAATGAACTTTTCTCTGCCATCTCACTCACATCAGCCAGTCTTCTGTCTCTGCTACCGTGATATTTCTGCAGCCTTCGACAGTATAGTATTCACACCATTTATCACCAGATATTACTCTAAAGACTGTCTTGCTGAATCGGTTTTACCAATAGTGCTCACCTCTGGATTCAACCGTATATATAGGGTGCCTGTCACCCATCTCATCTCATTCTCGTTCATCTCATTCCATCTCATATCTTCGTCAGTTGTTCACCACCCAGGCACTTCGTTCAGCACGCTCCTCGTAGGCCTCCATTACAGTGTTTAGCCCTTCCATTACCTCATGACTAAAATTCGCAAATCGCTCTATTATATCCATTGCTGTCCCGCCTCTCTGGAGCAACAAAACTTCCAGTTAAACACTATATAATCATCTGACCAGGGCTGTCCTTTTTTACTTCGTAATTCGCGATTTTTGCCTGCGTATACCCACTTGGTCTTATTGAGGTGGGTATACCCTGCATACCCGCGTGTACCCTCGTTTTTGAGGTGAGCATACGCTGCAATTTTCCTCGGAGGTGAGTAGGCTATACACCGTATTATCCGTATACGGTACCCGCGCGTACCCTTGAGTATAGCAGCCCTGCATCTGACACATCATACGAACTCACCAAGATTCCACCTCTCGCTTTGTAATCACAGGTCTTTAACTCGAAACTGAAAGCATTGCTTTTGAGTTTTCACGGATCCTATATCCTGATTCCTCCACTTCCATATCTCCAACGTCGTTTAAACTCTATAACATCACCCACTCTGTATAGGCCCTAGCCATCTCTCCTCTCGTACTCCTGGCTTGACTCTCCGGGTCTTGACCTTTTACCTATCGACTTTGTTTTGATTGAGCGCCACGGGCGAAGTTTATCAGGGGCTAGGTGGGGCTAAGCCCCCGAAGAAGACCCAGAGTTATTTTTTATCGTGTAAATGGTATCTTTTCTCGGACTTAGCCTCCCCCCAGCCAAGAAGGCGCAGACTCAGAAATTTGTTCGGAAAATGGTTCTTTTCACGAACGCGAAACTTTCGAATGACTAAAGGTCATCAACTTTTTTGGCCGGGAATAAATTTTTCGGCGCCGCTCGTCAAAAAATTTAGCCCCTCCAAGAACAGAAATCAAACTCCACCCATGTTACTACCGTACATATCTTCCATATGATTTTAGTAATTTGCTAGGTTTAGTTCTTGATTGGTTTGCGTACCATTTGGAACAATTTCTGCTATATTGTATCCTGGCCAGCAATTCAGGTCCGTTTGAGCGATAGGGATAATTGAGAATTGTAGAAACGTAACTGATGGGACCATAGGCGCAATCACGTCCTAAAAGTTAAGAGGGACCATAATGAATCACGTCCTAAAAGTTGGGGGACCATAATAATAAAGCTATGGGACCACTCAAAAGTTGGGGGGACGCGTCCCGTGGGTCCCATAGGGTGGTTGCGCCTATGGATGGGACCAGACTATGCATGCTGCACGTGGAGTTGGGGGGTGTAAAAAGACATGACGATCTAGTCTCTTCTCATCATCTGAATTGTGCCACACGTTTTAAGCACCGATCGTCAAAGCAAAGTTCGATCGTCATTCAGAGTTCTACGACTGTCTCCATGATCCATCACAGAATAATTTGTCGGATACAGCGTATGGAACGGTTGCTATAGTAAAAGGAGATGTTCCGACCATGATTCACGTGAAGTTAGGGTTGAAAAGAAGAGACTTTACTACGAGGCCATGAGAAAGACTATGCGCGACCTATAGCCTACTACAAGTCAATACAAGTCTTGAGGTCAATGTTTTTGGTTTTTACTGACTTGAAGTGCTGTATAATATCGTCGTGCCTGAGGATGCAAAAATAGGCCTACACTTGCGCAAGCGTGTAGGCCTATTCCACGTAGGTCTAGTCCTGCAAAATACCGCACTAGCCGTGGACATAAAAAGGTACCGTAGGATAAACGAAATCCTATACATGTAGACCTACATTGTATAAACAAAATAGACAACGGAATACTGAGAGCTTTGAATAGTTTTTATACTGTTCGAAAATACGAAACTGAGCTTTACCGTCGAGTCACTTTCGGAAATCGTCTTGGAACCGCATGCTCTCCGGTGTTTCCGATTATCTAACCGGTCTATATGCGACTGCAGTGGGTAAAAATAGATCACAAATAGTGGTGTGGGGGGGGTTGAAGAGAAACACTAGTGATGTTAAAACGACACAGAATAAAAATATCATCATCATCAATATCCATAGGCACAGTGCCCGTAGGAGTCCGATGCCACTCTCTGTCTGAGTCTGTCTCGCGTCATGTTACCCAGCTTCTCACCGGTCCGGTCAGCAGGTCTGCTCCATACCATTAACATCTTGAAGCAGCCGGACCACCTTATCTGATTGAAGAGAATATGGGAGAGAGGCATGAAGGACAACTGGGTCAATGCCCGTAGGTGTCCCATGCTCTCTCCTCAGACTCTCTCCACCAGTCTGGCCTAACCGACCTGTGCATGTCTGCTCCACATCATGACACCTTGGAGCATCTGGGCCGCTATGTCACTTGTGTCGTGGTTTTTGCGGATTTCAATCGTCTTGGTCTTTTACTGCCAGAGTATCGCCACCCATCTGGCAAACCTTCCTCCTTTTGTCCGGGCTTAGGACCGGCACAGGGACGTTGTTGGTTCCCTGGGGCGGAGGATGGATGAAGTTTAACGTCATGCCCAGGACACTGGTCACAATAAAAATATGATTGAGCATAAACCCGATGGAAATGGCAAATGCAAAACAGCAAATAATTATCATGCGCTATAATTATTTTCAAATCTTAACATATCGAAATTTTAATAGAAATTATGCACTTCTAAAGCGCCACTATAAGGCCAAGCGTAGGTCACCAACTCATTCACTTGCGCTGCATCGTCAGAGGTTCCATCCAAAAAGTAGTCCAAAGCAGATCGTGTCCAGTTTTCGGAGTGCCAGAGGGCCTCTGGCACTCCGAAAACTGGACACGATCTGGCAGAGGGGCTGCGCAGATGTTAAGGTGGGCAAGGGCGTAACTTTCCTCGTAAAAGTGGTGGTGACTATTCCTTGGCACACAACTTTTCAGTTCAATTCTTTCCTCGGCTTCCTGTAACCCAGTGGGTCTCAAACTTCATTTTTATTGTCCCCACTCCGTATATTAGAGTCGTATTAAGAAGCAAAATTAAAATATATGTAAACTTTTAATCATGTAATCATGTTATCAAAAAGGCAAAATTGGTCTATGACCCCTGTGAGAAAGAACTAACCTATAGCGTTGTGGTGTTGTGGACTTGTTTTAACTATAGCGCAGATTTAAAATATCTGGTTTAATATTTGTCAAATTCAGACGCAAATTCAGACCATATTTGCCTTTGACAGGAAGAAGAGTTTTAAAACCAGTTCACACAGATAATATTATGATGTGCTGAAAGGAATAAAAAATTTGAAGCACGACCAGAAATTAATTGTTAGGCCAATATTATTCAGCTCTCCCCTATTTTGACCTTTAGGCTATAGGCCTACGCTGAGAATTTCTGCCTCATATTTAAACACTATTTGTTTCAAAATTAAAATAATATGATTTTTTTTAAATTGCATGCACTAGGCCTATATAATGTGAGTCTAATTAGGCCTATAGCCTATGCTGTGAAAGAGATAAAATAATGATGATGCTGTTATATGTTGCAACGTTAAAAATCTATGCTAGCCTAATCAAAGAAAGATGGACACAAAGTCCATAAACACAAAGAAAAGTAATATTTCTGGAATTTTGTCGCCTGGACAATGAACACGCTGTGGAGTGTGGACAGTGGAGACTCTAGTCTGTCGGCATTGGCTCGATTGCGATGTTAATCATGAATGGCCTTTATTATGTTAGACAGCCAAATTCTTTCATATTTCTAAAAAATATTTCCTTGTCGGACCAAAAAGTGGTGGTGACTGTCACCACCACTTTTAAAAGTGGTGGTGACTGGACACCACCGTCACAATAGAACGTTACGCCTATGAAGGTGGGGTGTCGCGTAAGTCAAGATTTAGAAGGTGGAAGATTGAACTATTTAAAGTTTTGAGGCTATGTTTAATTGTTCCAACAAAACGATTCATGGTTGGATATGAATCGGTTTGTTGGAAGCAATATTATAATCAGAAATATTGCTGGTTTACACAGCATATCGTAATCGTTTCTTCTATTACGTGAATCGTGTGTAGCGACCGCGCCATAAAATTGATTCTTTCAATATGAAACTTTAACATAAATGTGTTCTTTTTACGAAAAATGTGATTTTCCTTGAACCATAGCGCATGCAACAAATATAATTGCTAAACCTAATCTGCCATCATGCCTTTAGTCCTACACGTTATAGGCTACTCTGTCAGAGTGTTAACTATAGGACAATAAACATATCAACTAGAAGGAACAAACTAATTGTGTCTGTAATTAAAGTAATGTCGTCCAGACAGAGTTAACAAAGTTTCTAAATTAGTTCAGAGCCACTAAAATGTCCTCAGACAGAATGTCGAGTAGCAGCGATACTCTAGTGCTCTGTGTATTAATCAAGCTCAACAGCTGTGTTGCGGACCAATAGGTAAGAAGTTAGAACAATGCACAACAAATAATTAGATCTTAGTGAATGAAAAAATTGTCTCTTGCCGCAGTGCGTCGCAACTCTGCATCTCTTTGAACAGAGTCCTATAGCTATCAGGATTGTATACGAGTAATCTTGGGAATACAATGTTATGGTATATGTACAACTATTCAAGTTGTTATAAAATCATTCAACATGTTCAACGACACATCATCAAGCTCGTCGGCAAATGGTTTTGTGGCTCTTCCAATCTTTGCGCTGGCATTCAACGCTGCAGTAGCCAACATTCTTACACTGACTGCACTTTTTCATCTCTTCGCCAAGCACTCCACAACTGTTGCAGTGGCTCATCAGTTTCGGTGCACTTGGCAACTCTTGCGTTTGACACTCAGGCTTGTGTCTTTTCCAGTCGGCACGTTGGCATGCTTGACTGCAGTATGCTGCACTTTTGCACTTTGTGCACTTCTTCATGTTTGTCTTTTCCAACCGACAGTGCATGCATAATTCAACCGATTTTGGACCAACGGAATTATCTGTGACTGCAGCATTTCCGTCGTTGCCCTGTGTCTCTTGCGAATGTGGTTGAGACTGACTTTCAGCTTTTATGGAAGAACCGATTTCAGAACCATCCTCAGTGTTATCCTTGCTCATTGGTGTTACGCTGGAACTACCTTCGCTATTTGACCTATCAGAGGAGCAATCCTTGATCTTCATTTCGATTAAAAGATCATTCTCAATCTTCTTAATTGGAGAGACATCCTTGGGATCTGACTCATTCGTAGCACACTCTTCCATCCTTGGCTGCATTGATGACCCGCTGGTCTTCTTTGGCTTTCTAGAACAACCACTATCATCACTGCTTTCCTTCGCGGCGGTAGAACCCTTCTCAACCTTCAGCTTCGTTGAAGAACATATCTTCTTGTGGTTTGGCCAATCCTTCAACTGACACTCTCTACTGCAGTACGCCACCGACATACACCGCGAACATTTCTTGAGATCCGTCGTCGGTTTCTTGCACTCGGTGCACGAGTTTTGTTGCTTCAGAGGCGAACTGCTCGAGCTCTTTGCCACCTTAGAGCCAGACGTGTGCTTTCCTAAAGACAGAAAACAAATCACAATTGAGGAATTACTTCAAATAACCGCGTGATTCATTAGTGAATGCCCTGCTTTAAGACATACTCATACTCAGAGATCCTCGGTGGCCGAGTGGGTTGGTAGCTCGCTCGCCGCGCCGCCGGCCCGGGTTCGATTCCCGGTCGGTCGGTTTATCAGAGATTAATTTCTCGGATCTTTACTGCGGGTGGCTCGATCGCAATATAAACGTGGAGTAGCGGTGGTGAAGGATCTCACCCTCAGGGTCGAAGCCATAACACAGCCGCTATATAAATATGCGATTACATTTACATTTATGACCGAGTCTATTTCGTATACCAGTTTCATAGATGAATTTAACATATCGTTCATAGAGTTTAGGTTAATGATGTCTATAACCTCATAATAATAATAATAATAATAATAATAATAATAACACTAATAATAATAACAATAACAATAACAATAATAACAATAACAATAACAATAGCAATAACAATAGCAATAGCAATAGCAATAATAATAATAATAATAATAATAATAATAATAATAATAATAATTTAACATATCGTTCATAGAGTTTAGTGTATGTGGCGGACCTGTTGGAGGCACGTCAAGACAGCTTGCCTGCGACGATAGACCCTCTGCCCATCAGACAAAGTTGCTGGGACCGGCCTCTGATCGAGAAGGACAAGTTGGAAGTCAGCAGGAGCGCCGTCGATTTGGTCAACCAAGCCAGGCTGGTCGCGGTCAGCGGTCCTCATTCAGCCGACTGTCTGACTGCGCTCCCGATTGCCGCGTGTGGCCTCGCTTTAGATAATGAGGCGGTGCGGGTGGCGGTGGGATTGAGGTTGGGTCTGGACTTGTGCATGGGCGAAGTTTGGGTTCCGTTCTTGGCGGGGCTAACTTATGAGTCTGCAACTCTGCACCTTCTTGGGGGGGGGGCTATGCCCGGGAAAAGATACCGTTTACACGGTAAAAAAACTGCATCTGAGTCTTCTTGGGGGAAGCTTAGCTCCCCCTAGCCCCTGATAAACTCCGCCCATGGACTTGTGCGGTCCTCACACATGCCACTGTGGCGCTGGAGTTGGCCCGGAGGGCCACCATGGCTTTGTTTGTAGGAGGGCCTTGGGACGCTCTTTGCGTCACCACGCCATAAACGACATCATCTGGCGCGCCCTCCTCAAAGCAGATATTCCGTGCGTTAAGGAACCCGCGGACCTATTTAGATCTGACGGCAAAAGGCCCGACGGTGCAACCCTAATACCCTGGTCAGAGGGGAAATACCTTGCATGGGACGCCACAATTGTGCATACTTGTGCCGCCTCTTACATTACTCCACCGGCCAATCTGGTCGGACCGGCATCAGTGCAGGCGGCCAACCGTAAAACCCAGAAATATGCAGGTCTTCCCGCTTCTTACATCTTCCAACCAGTGGCCATAGAGACCCTAGGCCCGCTTAATCCATCAGCCTTGGCATTCATCAACGAAATCGGCAAGCGCATATCGTCCATTACCGGTGACAGACGCGAAGCAACTTCTCTTTTCCAACGTCTGTCTGTCAACATTCAGCGCTATAACTTGGTCGCTTTTAAAGGAACTTTCTCTTCAAACCCTCAAGACGAGGCCTGACAATTCCGGACTAGTTTTTAATCAATAGTTAGCAATGAAGTCCCTGAGGGATCCTAAATACCTCGGGGCAAAATAATAATAATAATAATAATAATAATAATAATAATAATAATAATAATAATAATAATAATAATACCCTGAAGACGAGGCCTGACCCACCAGACATCCATTCTTCAATTAATAATAGTCCATAAGTCCCTGGGGGAATGAAGTACCTCAGGGCATAAACAAAAACAAACAAAAACAAACAAACAAAATAATAATAATAGCAATAATAATAATAATAGCAATAGTAATAATAATAATGTCAACAGTAAACTTTCTCATATTAGTGTGCAATTCAGCTTGTCTTAAAAAAATCGAACCTGATGCAAACTGAGCGACTTTTTTTGAAGAAAATGACGACATCCATTCCTTCATCTGCATTTCCATCGTCCTCATACCCTTTATGCGAGAAACAAAATTCTGTCGTACACTGGCAGAATATATTTTGCCGATGTAGTTTCTCACCGAGCCTATGTTTGATGGGTATTCATGCAATGCTGATGCCATGTCTTCTCCACTTTCCTTTAGAAAGACCATTTGCAGGAACGTATTCAGTGACTGGGAGGATGCTGCTGTCATTTTTACTGAAGCTGGCTTATCCTGATGCATCCTCAAGCTGTTAGCCAATAGCATTTTCTTTAGAGGTTCGAGCTACAATGAATCACACTTAGCATTAGCATGAAAAACCAGACGGCAGGTAAGAAGCATAGCCTACTCTGATTTCCATATCTATAGAATCCACTTTGCCCATATTGTTTTTCTTTAATTAAACATTCAGCAACACGAGATCTCTCTATTAAAGCGCATATGGTACTTTATATATATATATATGTATATATATATATATATAAATAAAGTAAAGTCCTATCCCGTTCCATGAGGAACATAGGGAGGCGCTCATCTCCTTTTCCATGGCCCTGAGCCAGCAATGGACGAATCCCAAGGTCCTGGACACGAGGCCAGTGTATCGCAAGACTGGGTGTATGACATAAAGCAGAAAATCAAAAGGCAGAAAATCGAAAGGCAGAAAATCGAAAGGCAGAAAATCAAAAGGCAGCAAAATCAAAAGGCAGAAAAATCAAAAGGCAGAAAAATCAAAAGGCAGAAAATCAAAAGGCAGAAAATCAAAAGGCAGAAAATCAAAAGGCAGAAAATCATAGAAAATCATGAAGATGTTGCAATTTTTATTCCGTATCACAAAAAAGCCATTAGCGTTATAAATGTCCAACTATATCAAAACATGCAAAAATCGGCGTGAAATATTAGAATATTCGATGTTCGATGCTAAACCGATTAATGAGTTAAGCAGGTTTAAAGTAATAGGGCCTTTATATTTAAGCGGCAAAGTGAAGCTTGCATATGTCTTCTTATTTACCGCCTTTCCAGTTTCTGCCTTTTCTGCCTTTTCATACGATCAATACGCTACCGCCTGCCTCTGCCTACGGACCCCATTCGTATAGTCTGTTTGCTCTCGGGTGTTCTCCAGAATGTTCGAAACGTTTATTTACTGATAATTACTTCAAAGCATCTGTTTTGACAAAGTCTGGTATACGACCCTGTATTTTGATTGTCGATTTAATACAAATTACTTCAAAGCAGCCGGTGCAAGGCATTTACAAAAGTGGGTTGGTGTCCACTGTTTCAATTCTCAATCAATGCTTTCTTATTTACCGCCTTTCCAGTTTCTGCCTTTTCATTATCCGCGGTCAGATTATTGTTTGTTTAATGCAAAGAACTGCTGTTTGATTTTCTGCCTTTTGATTTTCTGCCTTTTGATTTTTCTGCCTTTTGATTTTTCTGCCTTTTATTTTTTCTGCCTTTTGATTTTCTGCCTTTTGATTTTCTGCCTTTTGATTTTCTGCCTTTTGATTTTCTGCCTTATGTAGTGCTCCCGCAAGACTTGCTGTTTACTTCCCAGCTTACGCCGGTACCAAATTATACTGCTTGGTGACAGAGGCACGTGTGCGTGAACAACTTGCCCAAGGTCGTTACCCGGAGTCGAACCCGCAACCCGCCGTTCCGAGAGCGGACGCGTTACCGGTCCGTCACCAGGTCGCACACACACACACACACACACACACACACACACACACACACACACACACACACACACACACACACACACACACACACACACACACACACACACATATATATGATGATGATGGTGCTCTGCCCGAAGGCAGGTTCATTGGCATACGCCCCTGGGGATGAGATGAGTGAGGTGGTTTCCCGTTGCCTTCCCCACAGACAATGATGGGTAAGCAACTTGCCCAAGGTCGCTCCGCAGCAGCTTGCGCCCCTGCGTCCCACACGTGCTAGCCCGAGATATCTAAATCTCTAAATGTCAACTCCCAGCCCGGGGCTTGAACCGCAGTCCGTTGCAACCAACAGACGAATGCAGCTCCCGCTTACCGGTGTAGCTAACTAGGCCAGTATATATATACACCATAATTAACCTATATAATCATATATATATATATGATTATATAGGTTAATTATGGTGTTTGCACGGTGCAATGTCGTTTCACGTACAGCATCATTTACATCAGACAGATTAGTTTGTATAAACAACTAGCTGGGGTACCCGGCTTTGCCCGGAAAATTTAGGATTCGACCCGCTCCCGGCCACGACCTAACCACACCACACCCACCCCACTTCACCCCACCGCACTCCGACCTCCACAGGTACGCCTCCCGTGAAATTTGAGTTTTCGGGAAAATTTCCTCCCCCAGACCCCATCCAAATCTTCCTCACCCCGCCCCCCACGCCCTCCACCCCCACCTCCACCCCACCCACAACACCCACCACACTCCGACCTCCGCCGGTACGCCACCCGTGAAATTTGGGTTTTCGGGAAAAAATTTCCTCTCCACTCCACGCCCACCCCACCACCTACCCCTACCCTTGCCCACCCAGCCCTGCGGGCCAAGGTGTTTGTTGGGCGGAGGCGATGTGGCCCGTGTAAACATCTGTGTAGTTGTAGCGTTTCAGATGAATAAGACTTAGTTAAAATATGCATGGCAACGTGCGGTCACGCTGGTGCTCCGTTTCTTTATAAAAAATCTGATTATACCAAGCATTTATTTTTCTGACGAAAAATATATTTGAGGCTCCTCTTTGTATATACTTCTTGGCTGAAGGCATGTATCTTTTCCCAAGGCTGTACGACAGCGTATGATTTTCATGCTAAGCTTGGCGAAAAATGACGTTAAAATGACGTCAACGGCAACAGGCCGCTACTGAAAATTGCAGCGATAGGCTAACCGCAAGCGCATACATTAACACAGCGAAATTTAAAATGTCTATTTTTCTAAATTTAGAGGGAATAAAAAGCTGAAAATAGCTTACTTGGATGGTTTGGGTGAACGTTTATCTATATGCAATGTTTCAGGTCAGTAGCTGCAAAACTGTGAGCGTGCATTATGCCTAGGGCCAAATATACCCACTTCCTTTCTTATAGATATAGATTACAACATCGTGTTATTAAAGCTGCTACAATGAGCACAAAGGTCGTTCTACATTAGATCATACCAAATTGCTGATATTATTTTTTACGAACCCTACTTGGCCTTTTCAAGTCTCATAACGCCCAGACATTCATTTTAAGTGAACTTTTTAGTTCTATGGTCGTTCGGCCATGTTGGTCGAACGATCGCGCCTCTCTGTTATTATGGCAGATTTTTACGTCTGTGGCTTAACTCGCTCGTTTTTGTTCGGGTTTTCTGATGTTTACCGATGTCGAGTCTCGATATTCTGACTTTTCTTCATCTGTGTCGTAAGCGTTTGGACGGGATATTGATTATAAAATTTGACGTTCAACTCTCGCCATGCGGTTCCTCTTTGGACTAGTCCATTGCGCTCAACATCAAGGGGTCCCAGGTTCGTCATTGTTGGAGCGTCATTATCGATGGCCGAACGTTTGCTCACATGAATGGGAAAAGAAAGGATCTGCACTTAACAACAACCAAAGACCGTACCGTAGTTGCGCCACGTTTCCAGCGTTGTGCTACCCGTCGCTGCTCTTCGGACTTATGCATCTCGACCCTGTAAACACTGAAATTACTGTTCAACTTCCATCATCGGCACGAGAAACTGTCAGCTGAACTCTTCGTGTAGCCAACGTGTAGGAGTTCGACGATGGTGACTTATGCTTCTCGAGCGGAGTTTTGCCTAGGAATAACTCTGTCGTTGTGACATTACCATCAGTAGGCTAGAGCTATATGAGTGGGCGCCGTTGATGGCTGCCATATTTGTCCTGTATTTGTTTTTTATGTATTGTGTTTTTGTATGCTTGTAAATCAGAGTGCGTTTGCAGCTGATACATTAAAGAATATACTTACTTACTTACTTACTTTACAAAAACGATAACTAACTCACTTCTAGTTTAAATTTGCTATATTATACACATCTTACTCATTTACTCACTTGCCTGCCTACCTACTTACTGAAACCACAGCAGACAATTTATTTGGTGTTTTACTAATGCCTTATATCGAGCACAACGTGGCAACAAGTTCAACATTGTCGCCGTAAATTTGCGAAAGCAAAAATTAATCAGTAATGTTTCTTCTGGAAAGTCTTACACATTTTCGATCTTTGGCATATATTGTTGTCGTCGTTTCCTGTGTTGTATTTAGTGCAGCCGAGTTTCTGTCGAGTTCCATGTATCTCATTCTCACAAGCGGAAGACCATTGTACTTGTAATAACCTTCGATGTCCAGATTCAGGACCTCCGAAGTCTCTCTTGGCTCTCGAATTTCCATTCGCAAAGTATGTCGCTGCATAATTATGACAAAGGAAGAACGCACATTTAAGCCTTTCATCCTGACGCAAAGCTAGAGGTATAGATTCGAAATTTTAAGTATAGGCCTATGCCCTATTGCAGTGGTGGAATGATAATCAACAGCAATCTCTTAGAGGAAATGCAATATTGAGGTCATTCAGCTAAATGTAGGTTTGATATAGAGTGGTAGCCAAGGACAACACTTTTTAAATTAAACTATAAAATGCGTATTTTAATAGTGAATGGAAATGACAAACGGCTGATCATATTACAGTTAAAGAAATTTAAATTGTTCTCTGAAATACGCGTCTATAAAGCCAAGAGAAAACAACGATGTTAAAATAAGTAGACCTACCTGCGTACTTTCTTTCTGTGTCCCTATTTGCCACAGTTGTTCTATGACGAGACGTAGGACCAAGAATGCATCGTCAGTGAGCAAGTCTTGTCCTCTAAATGCCTTTGCTCTGGATTCGATGTCAGCTGGTGAGCAAAACATGAGATCACAGATCATCGTCTCTTCCAGATAATTCTTGATGTCTTGGCCGTTGGCAAAAGGTAACAACTCGCTGTCGGCAATCAGTCGAAATGGCAATGCAGTCTGCCCCGAGTTATAGGTCTTCTGTTTATAAAGGAACGCTTCAATGCGGCTCGCATTCACAGTCTTAATCTCATAAAAGTCAACGGCACACGAGAACTTGTATGGCGCTGTGCTGAAACGAAAAGCAAAAACGCGATGGAATTTGTTCTTCACTTTTATCCGTACTCCGTAGCATGTTCCCGAGGCATGTACTATAGGAGGTGCTCTGATTGGCGTGCATTGAAAGAGGCGCTATATAAAGTTATGGATACAATACACAATGTCGAAGCTGCCAAACTTCTTGCATGGAGTTCTTCTAGGAGATTCGACCGTTTCGACGCATTGTAATTTTCTGTTCCAGAATTGATCCCTGCAATTCCCTTCACGTTGGCCTTCCATGGTTCATCTATCTCCTATTCAAGCTGATCTCAATGCTGCTGCTCGATTGCTTGCCTGCCTTCCTAAATACTGCCATATATAATCGTTTACACTCAACCAACTGCCCTGGCTTCCTCTCTCTGCCCGCACCCAATGAAACGTCCTATAGCGTTGTCTTCAAGTTCAAACTGGGTATAGCACAGAAATACATGCATAGGCTATCTCAGTGGATCTTATTTTTTCTCCAATTTCTGCACCTTCTCATCGGTCTCTCCGTTCTGTGGAACAGTACATGACTTGTTTGTCCCATGAGCTAGGGCCTCTATTAGGCCTACTCAAACTCGATCCTTTGCCATCATTGGACCCGCTTTATGCAATATACACTTCCCTCCACTTTTTGTGTGACTATTCTTTCTGGAGCGTCGCTCTCTCGCGCGCGCTCTCTCTCTCTCTCTCTCTCTCTCTCTCTCTCTCTCTCTGTCTCTGTCTCTCTGCCGCTGTCTCTCTCATTCTCTGTCTCTGTATCTCTCTCTCTGTCTGTCTGTCTGTCTGTTTGTATGCCTGTCTGTCTCTCTCTACACACATATATATCTCTTTCTATCCTCTCTTCTTTAACCTATATTTTTTTTATCTGATTTCTCGCACTAGAAGCGCTAGTGAATGACCATGACTCCGCGGCGCTATAGAAATCACTAATAACATTACACTGCATAATAACACTATATGCGAATAATCGTTTTCAAGGTCGTATACCTTTCGAGACCCAAGTTATTTTTAGACCCTGAAACGATCAGTTTACACGTTAAGTCGAAATACTCTCTTGCTTTCGATTCAGACGTCCATGGCAGTCGATACTTATCGACGTCTTCAAAACAAAGAAGGACCTAAAATATAATATGCATACACATACTCTGATGTCGCTAAACTGACGGCATTTCATAACTATTGACAGCACACGTAACGGACGAAAACGTTGTGGTAGCCAGGGGTGGATCCGAGGGGTAAATCCGGCCATGGCCCCCAATGAGAAATTTTCACATTTGTCACCATGTATTTTGGTGTGAAAAACGGACGTGCTCTCCCCCTTTAGGTCCGTACAGTCTTTCGCCATCAGCTATATACTCTGGCAGGGAAAATGGCATTTTTTCTCGACATTTCGACCAAATGACTAAAAAAGGCCGTTCAAAGAAAATGGTACTGTACTTTTTTCTCGACATTTCGACCAAAATTTAATGACTAAAAAGTCATCAGATTTTTTGCCAAAGACCTAAGAAATTTTTGTTCATGATCCAAGACCAAAAATTCCCCACCTTCAAAAATTTCTGTGTCCGCCCCTGGTGATAATCTACATGCAAATGCTTCAAATTTTAGTGCAGAAATACTAACTGAGACGTATAACTGAGAGCAAACTCAAGAAGATCGATCTGATCTTCTGTTGCAAATACCGGTATGTGAGTAGAAAAGCAGAGGTGGAATAGCCAAGACCATGAAGTTAGCATTTAGGCTACGGTACTCCAGATAAAACTGTCGGTTTTAGTGCAAACGGACGTTAACCCTTTACCGGTTCATTTTTAAATTTTAAGCCCGTTTTCAGCGAATATACTCGGGGCAAACGCGTAAAGAATTAAAGTCTACATGTAGGGAAGGTTGCTAAAGATGGACCAGCGCCTAAGATGGACCACTCTGTGATTAGCCACAGGAATTGAAACTGGATTGTTAAGTGATGCTGTCGTATCTAGCGGGTCACAAGATAGCTTGAATGAAATAATTAGACATCCGCTACACAGAAAAACCTTCGAGAAAACAAACAAAACGTCAATTGACACTACTTGATCTAATAATAACTTGGGGTAGAAATGAATATAAACTCGGGGCTGGACCTGCTGGAAAGTTTGGAATTCGTTTATGAACTACGTTTTTCAATTCTTTACAGGATACCCTACCAGAAAAGAAAATCCAATATCACAACTGTCTTAAAGGTATCATGAGTTGGAAGTGGGTGTGTGCAAGTTGCCTAAGGTGAAACATGTGTGGTCCATGTTAGGCGACTATGCATGAAAACTGTCCAATCATCATTGATGCTCATTATTACTGATACATTTAACTGCTATATATTCTACTAAGCTAGCATTTATAATTTATTAAGGACAGTGATATGGACAGTGTGGAACTGCGAGAAAAATAGAAAATTGTTTGTTTATATTTAAAAAAAATTATTTTGAGTTTTTAAAACTAATTTTAAAAATGACAATTAAATTTTTTTCTTTTATTATTTATTGAAAAATAGCATAATATCTGCTGTTTAATTTAAGTTCATTTTAGCAGAAATGGTTGATGAATTAAGGCTGTGTGCCCGCCTTTAACAATACATTTATTCCATGGTCCATCTTTCGCGCCCATATGCTTCTACGATGGACCACTTATGCGATTTTTAATTTTTAATATTTTTTTCATTCAAATTATTTAAAATAATTTTTTTTATTCACTGGTGTATCAATACCTAATCTATGTAACGATCATCATCATCATCATCATCATCATCATCATCATCATCATCATCATCATCATCATCATCATCATCATCATCATCATCATCATCATCATCATCATCATCATCATCATCATCATCATCATCATCATCAGCGCTTCTTCAAAGAAATCTACTCAGAGGCGCTCCCAGCCTTGACACAGCTAAAAAATAAGATACGAGCAACTTATAAAAAACAGGTGATTTTAGTCTAGGCGTAAGTCGCAAGGTTAATGGGAGGCCATTGCAGATAGCGGGATCGACCCACAATAGAAAAGGCTCGGCGCTGTCTGGTAGAAGTGCGATTTGTTTTAAACTTTAGTCTGGTTAATTTATCAGCATGAATATAAGCTCACACTATAGGCGACTACTTATAATCATTGATAAAATTCAACTACCTGATCTGTTGAATTGCATACATCGTTTGTGTCGTCAGTCGGCCTTGGTTGATTGTGGGTTGCTGTGACTTTGCCTACTCTCTTGACTGAAACTTTTTTGTTCCACAGTTCCGGTATTAAGGACTGCGATTTGTCACCGTCGCAGTCAATAACCGATATTGTAGAATCCTTTGGAAGAGACTTCCACGCGCTCTCCAGAATCGGAACTTCAAAGTGTTCACCAATGGCGTCATATCGAAACAGAGAAAGGATTTCTTCTTTGTTCTGAAAGTCAGCAGAATGCGCTTGCAAAAGTCTAGAGTTTTTGACGACGTCGTCCAGTAATATTATTATAGATCTTGTAAAGTAACTATTAATATATTTATTATTGAAACCCGATGGATCATCAAGCGCGCAGAGTTGTACTGGAGAAATGCCAGTCTGCAGCCATAACCAAGAGCGATAAGAGAATTGATGGTTGCATTTTAGTTGGTATGGGACCTGTGGAACACATAAACATGACCATCAAGAACTGTACAAAGAGACTCAGAACAAGTGTGGGCACAGCGGGTGGTGGACACATTGAACACAAGTTGTGAAGCACTATCAAGTTCATTTGATAACAATTATTTGAGATGTGACTTAATAAAACTAGGGCTGTTGATTTAATCGCGTTAACGCGTGCGATTAACGCGTTAAAAAAATTTGCGATCAAAAATTTTAACGCATTAATCGTACGCGTTAATTAGATCGGATTAAAATGGAATCAGAGGCAGAAAAACTGGTTTTAAACGGAAGGATCGTACTTAAAGCTAGTGATACATTCTTTGTCAAATATTCCAAAAAATAATTTGAGTATTATCGCAGCAATTTGTCGCTCAATTATATCGCCTGCATGCGAACCAAAACATGCGTTAAACGCCAACAATGAGTCGTCGACATCGACCGCATCGCATCGTCCACTAATGTTGTTTCCTCTTTCCTCACCCCGTCAGACGTCAGACTACGTTGGTTGAACTTCATGAGAATGATGAGATGGCAAGACCATTAGACAGTGGCGCAACCAGGGGGGTGCTGGGGGTGCTTGAGCACCCCCCAGGGTTAAAAAGGCGACCCACGCAATTTTTCCAAATCCGATGAGTTTTTGGTGGGTGGGGTGGGGGGGGGGAGGGGGTAGGGGCCTCTCGGTCTTTCAGATTACACAATCAAGCAAGTTCCTTCATTCTTCTGTATTATAATTTTAGTCAAATTCATGGTTCATAAAGCACTTAATTTTAGTGTTTAGCTGGTCTACCTGAGTTTGTCTGGGTCTCGAGAATTTACCTATCCTGTGCCTTTACATTTCAGTATCTCACCAATTTATTGATTAGATGTTACGACTTATTTGATAGTACCGTGTGTGCACTTTTTTGTGCAAAATTTGACAAAATGATAGTAGTTTTTAGTTGCTGCATGTTTATTGTAATTATTGTCTTACATAAATTGCCATATTATACCATAATATTATTTCCTACTATACAATTATAATTTTATTATTTATTATTATAATATAATTATGATACTCTCATATGATATTATAATGTGCATAACTTACGGCGCTGTTATTTGCGGATATTTAGGGTGATAGGGGAGACGTAAGTGATTGTTAGGCAACAGTCTGAAGTGTTAAACCCCCAAAGTTTGTGGTAAGGGAACGGAGATGCTTATATTCCCCCAATATGTCATAAATATTTAATAAATATTATTAAAAATTTCTGCAATGTTATTCACTGTTTGTCCATAATGAACAATTTGGTTGACAAGGTGATGACAGCCTAAAACGCTGTCATCACAGTGTGTGAAAATTTTAAAAAAAAACACTTCTTAGACGATGGGAGGGGCATTTATTGGAATCTTATAGGCCTATCACATCTCTGAGCACTAAAATCATGAGTTATTTTGCAAAAATGACAGCTTTAAAAGTCACGGTGTACTGTGCAAATCCCAAAATGTTTAAGTAATTGTATGCAACACTCTGAAATTTTTAATTTAAATCTATGACTATCAGCTTTGAAAATGAGCAATTTTATTAAGATGACAGCTTAAAAGCCTAGCATTACAGTATGGAAATTAAAAATAAAACAGTGGGGAGGGGCATTGAAATCTTACACCATGTCTTTCAGCAATGAAATCATGATAAATTTCGCTAAAATGACACCCTAAATTCATACCATTGCAGTGTGGAAATAAAAAATTCTATGTTGGAGAGGAGGCACATCCCCCTGCCCAAACCCATTCCCCTGCTATATAGGCCTATGTTGAAATCTGAAATCACGTTTTTGTCAGCACGGAAGTAATAGAGTTATTTTGCTAAGTTGACATCTTAGAATGGTAACATAATAAACGAGGAAAATCAGAATTTTTTTTATAATTGTGACTATTTTTTATTGAAGTTTAGACCATGCACTCTTGTCAGCAATGAAATGGTATAGCAATTTTGCTTTAGATGACAACTTAAAATGCTGCCATTGCAGTGTGGAAATTAGAAAACTTCTGATGTGGAGGGGCACATCCCCTCCCGAAGCCCCTGCCCTCTCGCGCCACGTGCTTCGGAGATTTTTCGTCGGTTGCTCGTCTTTCCCCAAAAACCTTTATTCTCAGAGAAGGGACTAGAAAAAAACACAGGTTATTGGGGGAAGGGCTAGAATCCCGCTAGATTAAACACTGGTTATTGATTCTGCCACTCGCGGGAAGAGAAGAACTAAGATCCTTTGTTTTATCTAAACAAATGGGAAAGGACATTATTTTTGCAACTCCTAAACCGTGTTTTTCAGAAGTTTTCATAACTTTATCGCTCATAAATACAGCTGGCAAACAAGAGCCTGAAACACGCTCTAGCTGATGCCAAAAGTAAAAAATGCGTTGGTTTCTGGGGCTCTGCTCCAGACCCCGCTGGGGGAGCTTACGACGCTCCCACATACTCCTAGTCGGCATTGGTTTCGTGCCTTCGGCACTCGCTGCTTCGCACCTTCGGCGCTTACAATAATAATTCTGAGCACCCCCCAGGAAAATTTTCTGGTTGCGCCCCTGCCATTAGATTTCAGGTTTCAAATGAAGGACAACTGAGACGAGGTTTGGCAAGAACCGCAGCCTCTTGTGAAAAATTGTAACTATAAATAATGAAGTTCAATAGCAGGCTAGGCCTAGACCTACTATTGTTAAATAATAAGAGCATCATTTGAACCGTCCAATGCAAATAAACTGGTCTGCCTATACGATTGGCTGAATAAATAATTAATCTTGATAGTCAGAAAAAGATTGTCTAATTTCACAATTAGGCCTTTGTCATTTTAATTAAAGGTGGCTCAAGTGAAAAAAATCAACGGATTTTGAGCAGTCGACTGATTTGAACAGTGTTTCAATTCTGTCTGTCATACAAAACTGTTCAATAAACTAAATGCAGAAATTCAATTGGCCTAAGCCAAAGGTCATTTAATATGTTTGTAAAAGAAAGAATGCATACAGTCATTAGAATTTTATGCTTCAGGGGTCCTTAGAAAACAGTCAGAATAGTATATTTGAAGGAAATGTATTGCGATAAATTTGTCGTTAATTGCGATTAAAAAAATTAATCGCGCGATTAATTTCGATTAAATTTTTTAATCGAACAACAGCCCTAAATAAAACCGTTTTTGTTACTTTTTGCACGTTGTTTTTGAATCGTCAAACAAAAAACGGTGGGTGGACTCACTAAAAGTGTCATAGCTTCAACTATGTTTGAAATATTTTGGTGACATTTGACCATTGTACGTAGGCCTAAATATGAATTGTCGTTAAGCCTGTAAATTTTGATTTTAAAAATTCTTTCTTCTGGCCAAGATTGTGGCAAAAGACCTTAGGGGTCTTTTTCGGCCTGTCCTGTTACAGATACTTATGGCATTCAAGGCGTTAAGTTGCGTAAGTATTTATTTGGAGTTTATGAACTTTTTATAGGCCTAACTCTTTATCTATGGCGCGTAGAACTGTGCAACAGTTCTCTCAATCATGTTGCGCAAAACTTACGGATGAATCATTATAGTCCAGTTTCAGTCTGCAGTTCAATTTGCAATGTTTGTCCATATGGATTAAACAAGAGCTGACGTCTTTGAATGGTATTTTTACTATGTAGAGTTGATCTGACAAACAAACAGACAAATAGTGACTATATTATAGAGTGCCATAAAAATAGCTGTTTTGCCCATACTTAAATTGCTTCTGCCGCCATATGTAGGCTAAGTCTAGTAGATAGCCTAGTCTATAGAGTTCGACTGATTTGTATACATTGACGTCTTAAACTCATTGACAACAGTGATCTTCCACGTTGACTCAATAGAGATGTTAGGCTAAATAAGAAACCTTTATAAACTAATATTGGTGAATTCATGAGAAATGACGTTTACGAATTTTGAACAAACGTTTTTTCCTCTGAGGTGCAGCATAATTATCATGTTAGGCTGTTAGCAGCTAAACAACAGACGTGCGTGACTGAATTGAAGATGATTAATAATAAAGTAGGCATACCTCGTTCGTGTTTTAGTCCAAAAGACCAACACACAACGTCCCATGTCATTCTGTTTCGTGAAAAGTTCAATGAGGGATTATGGTCGATAACCAACTCAACATCTCTTAACAACATTGACACTGAAACGCAGAAAACACATAAATATTAGCCTATTAGCCTGTTTATAAGCCTGTTAAGGCTTATAAACTTTTCAAATTGACCACGGTAGAATGAACTGAAAAGTAATTTTTTCTGAATTAAGGTCTGTTTAAATTTCTTAATCTGATAAGAAACAAAGGTCAAGGTTTGATTTAATATCGTTAAGTGTGTACTTTGCCACCTTTGGTCCCATAGGCGTACGGGACATTTCGGCAGTGGGGCGGGGGCCCAAAAAAATTTTCCTGGAAAATCTGACGACCTTCTTTTTTTTAGTCATCCACCCAAAATTCTTAGGATTTTCAAAAAATCTGACGACCTTTTTTTCGTCATCCGCCCAAAATTCTTTGGGTTTCCCGTCCGAAATTTTTTTTACCTCTGCGTGCTCGACATTTTGGGGGCATTTGCCCCTGGCCCCCGCCTCGTACGCCGATGTTTGGTCCTCTCAATGTTTAGTTGTAAAAAAGGCCAGCAACACAAGAATATTATTCAAGCTTATCTCCAGCGAGTTTGCACGTATAGACCTGCCTGTTTTGACCCTTTAACCTGTTGTATATACCTACTTCCACCTTTGAGAAGATGCTGTAATCGTTGAAAACAATACATGAGAGTCAGTGGAGTCTGTCGGACACTGCTTATTGAGTTGGCCGACCGCATGCACCAAAACGTAGACATCAACAAGAGTGAGAGCGTATCATTAATTTCAGGACTTTCTAAAGAACAGACACGAAGTATGACGCATCAACACATAGTCTGTTTGTAGGCAACATAATTTTATTATAACTATAACCGATGCAAAATTTTCATCACTTTGCAAGCTAATCAAGGCTACAAAAAATCATTTAATTAATTTGTTCGTTTATTCAACAATTCGGTTGATAGACCGCAACCGGTATCGTAATCGTAATCTCCAAACTTCTAAAGCGCTATTCGAAATCCAAGCGCGGGGCACCAGCTTATTGGCGAGCACTGCGTCGAGTCAAAAGGGTTGTCCGTAGTAGTAGTACAAATTAAGGTGGTCCGGGTCGAGAATACAGTATATATAGGCTTACAGTTATGCGGTTATCGACATCAACATCAATTTTAACTACTATAACAGAACAAATATAGACAGCCAGCAATAGGCCCTACAACGGCGCTATAATAGCAGCCTACAACGCTGCTATTCCTTGCTTGCCTGTCAGGCAGATGACCAGCAGAAAGCTAAGAATTTCGTCAATGGCCTAACCCGGTCGGGCTGAAACAATCAGGGTCAGGACCAACCAATAGACCTATACAGTATCAATAATGTAGACTATAGCAGGGGTTCTCAACCGGTGTGTCGCGACACACTGGTGTGTCGCGACTTGACCGGCGGTGTGTCGCGTAAAAGTGGTGTGTCGCTGGTGTGTCGCGAAGAATTGGTGTGTCGCGAATTAATAATATTGATAATGGATTATCTTCGTTTCTTTTCCAAACTGACACAACGCAGTAGGCTAATGATTACACGAAATAATCTTAAATAGCATCAGTCTACTAAATTTTCACAGCACACGTCCGTTGTTCATACATTACTGACTTCCTTTACCTATACAGCCTACAGGTAATTTAGAAGTTTAGCGGATGACTGCAATGAGAATTTGTTGCGTTCTATTTATCTATCTATTTTACCGCGGTCTAAGGTAGGTATGACGTTTATGTTCAACGGATATGACGTAGGGCCCATGTAAACACGTTTGCGATCGCACCTGTTAGAAAATCTTTAGGCCTACCCGTTAGCCTAGGCTAAGTCAGCAATCGAAATGGAAAAATTTATTGTAAGAAAAGTAAATTTACTAATTTAGCTATCCTCTTCAGATGCTGATATTAAGAAGACAAGGTGGATGTTGAACCCATTCCTCAAAGAAAACATCAGTGGAGCAGAATTGAATAGCAATGAACAGGAAACACTTGTTGAGCTGCACTGTGATTCCAGAATGAAGGACATGTATAAGCAATAATAGAAATCAGTTCTGGGCAAAGACGTACAAGGAAGAACATTACAAATCACTTGCAAGCAAAGCAATCAAAGGAGCTGGTTCCCTTTCATAGCTCCTATACTTATCTGAACAGGGCTTTTCTCAGATGATCAACATAAACAACACGAATCGGAACAAACTTGTCGGAGGTGCCCTCTCAGCCTGCTTACGAATTGCACTTACAAAAACTGTGGAACCGCGTTTTAATATGATCCAAAGAAAAATTCAAGAACAAAGATCCCATTAACTGTTGGGACTACAAGGTCTTAGTAGCCTAATTACGTGACTAAATTGACCTCGAGTTGTAGAAACGACCATAGATTGGGATCAGAAGAATAATTTGGAATTTTAGGATAATAAAAATTGGAAAGAAATTCAATATAATTATTTTCATTTATTAAAAATGTCAGCAGTTTAGCATTTTAGAAGGATAAATATGTTTGAGAGCAAATTTGAAATAAATAGACTTGTTTAACTTTGACACTTTTTATATTTTTGCGACATTTACATATGACGTTTGAATGGTGTGTCGCCAAATTTGATAACAAGTTTAAGTGTGTCGCGGGACTAAAAAGGTTGAGAACCCCTGGACTATAGGCCTACTCAGTCTCATCGACTCGATCTCGGGACGTGCCCAAAGTTTTAACTCAGTCGCGGAGCAAGTCGTCTAGCGTCTCGTCTAAGTCTCACTTTACCAAAACTATCTTGATTTTGTCAATTGTCATGATAATTATTATGAGGTTAATACCTTGTACATGAATTTGAACGTTCTTCTGCTTGAAACTCTTAGTCCAGTAGATCGATTCGGTGTCCGATTGCCGTCCATACATTGTTCTGTAGAAACCTTGCAAATTTCTGAAAGCAGTATCCTTGGCCTATGTATACCGACCGAAATAAATTCAACTTAATTTGATATCTCAATGATCTTTGTATTCCTTGACGGTATAGATCGATTTCTAACGAGGGAGTGTGCATGCTATTTTTCAGGTTTTTTAAAAGGAACACTGAGAGTCATAAAATAATGTAGTTCAGTTCATTTTTGTGAAAAATTATAATTCACTTCACAATATAACAGAAAATGTATTGTTGCTGGTCTGGGTATAGGGCCTAGGCCTATACTTCATTGAAGCAGGTTTTTCACTACTCTAGGCTCGAGTGTAGATCTACGGAAAGTTCGCCAGGCAAGGCCCGTAAAACCTGCGGTCTTCATCTAATTTTCCGTTTACACCAAAATACGAACCAAAATCATGTAATGTAATCCAATCTAACATGTACATTTTAAAGCGTTTCTCGCAGCAGAGGTATAGGCCTTTTCAGAAGCGCTCTGAGCATAGGCGTACCCGTACGGGACATTTCGGCAGTGGGGGGGTGGGGGGGGCAAAAAACATTTTTGCCTGAAAAATCTGACGACCTTTTTCTTTTTTAGTCATCCGAGTGCCCGAAAAAATCCTCCCGTTACCCGTATCTGTTTTGCCCGAAAAAGTTTCCGAAATTTTTGGGTCCATCCATGCCTCTTTTGCCCGAAAAACACATTTGCCCGAAATTTGAGGGGCATTTGCCGCCCCCTGGACTCCCGGATCGTACGCCTATGGCTCTGAGCGTGATAGGTCCGGGAGAATGGAAAGGTCTACTGCAAATTCCAGAGGAAAGTTCGTTTAAAATCCCTCAACGTAGGCCTATTGTCGACGTGAGATGCCGAAACTCGAAGAATGAATTTATGCCGGTGTCACGGGATGTATTCTATACTCCCTAAAGCTATCCGGGGAGTGGGTAAATTAATCTATCCCCGGATAGAATAATTATACCGATAGAGACTATCCTGGGGATAAACCATTTCTATTCCCCCATCGTGTGAAATCATCCCTGGTGAATATAAATTCACGTGTCATAATTAGGTATCGTTTTTAAAAAGCGTAGGCCTATACAGATTGCAAATAATAATATCATGCTTTATTCGAAATCCAAACTCAATGCAATGACAAAAATAATGAGTGCAGTCACAAAGCGCGCTGGATAAATGAGATAAAATTATTGCAGAAACATTTATTTCAACTATACATAGACTTGAATTATGAAACTGTGGTCGCAGGAAAACACCAAAAATATACTAGAATATATATTATATTCAGACTAGAAATTGTCGTGCAAGTTCGTAAAGTTCATAATGTACTTACTGTCAGCCAACTTGGATGTTCATTGCGACCCACTTGCCATAGGTTGAGAACCGCTGCTATAGTGTAGCCTATATATCCAAGAATCTTAACTACGCCTAATTAAATTTATCTGAATGTATCCTAGCTTTCTTAGGTGCAACATCGCTATAGGTCCTGGTCCCAACGTTCTCTTTCATTGTAATTTTTTTAATTAGTCTATGTATAAAGGGAATGTAGGCCTAATTTTCAACTCACGAGGATCCGAGGTGCAGGTCTTCGGCCAATCTCACACCAATCAACGAGGGCACGAGCATGTAGTTGAACCGAAACTCGCTGGTAAAGAATTCTTCTAACGTCTCATATATCTGGTTCCAGTTGTGCGTCTCGGTTAGAAGCACCGACTCAAATCTATCATGCAACGCACGAAAAGTACATGCTGTCCAACTATGTACAGTTCATTGCAGTCTAGAACGCCTCAGTGTGGTTCTGTAGGCCTAAGCTTATACATTATTCACAGCCAATTTACTTTAGTGTCAGTTAGTCTGATTTATTAGGATCCTTCTGAATCTATAGTAACAGATAGTGACGTATAGTAAGCTAATCTAAACTCTGCATACGCACTAATAAAATTATATTCTAATTTCAGCTTAGTTTAGGTTTTCTAACCCTGCTGCGACAGTGCGGCCAGCTGTAAATCTATCTAAAACGTTTAGGCTTAATTAAGTTTAATTAAACCGGTACAGGAAATTTCCGTGAAAATAAAGAAACAGGTTAAATAATAAATAGTTCTTTGATCAACTCTTACTTCTTCAGACGTGGCTGTGTGATGAGCAGCAGATTCAGCAACCCAACATGGTCCATCAAATTACTAGTGACGATGAAGTCAAACGTCATATCCGATGGTTGCAACCAATGACACAGATGAAACATATCGGCTACCCAGAACGTATATGTCACCTATGAGCATTAAAAAAAGTGCACATGGACTCTATGGCTCTGCATTAGGCCTACAAGTATGACATTTTGGTTTCACCTTCACACAATTAGAATTGTTTCTATCAATTTTAAGACAGCGACAGTATATTATGGAGTCAGGGTCATGACAGTAATTCAACAGGTCGAAGAAAAAAATTCAAGAAGAAAAGTTATTTAAAAAGTCTAAACAATTTTTGGCAGGCCATAAGGTATGTCAAGAGTAAAATCGACATGTAGAGACAGCAGAGTGACCTGCCGCGAACTAAAACTCTAAATTACTATAATAACGTGCCTTCGTGAGGTTATTGTAAGACGCTATATAAATGTTCATATACATACAAAACGGCGCCGTATACTGGACAGGGATACAGACTGTATGTATACACTTAGGCCAGTGGCGGATCCAGAGGGGCAATCCGGTTGTGCCCCTCCCATTCAGAGATTTGCACAGAACGTGCCCTCCATGAGCTTCAAGCTTTAAGTTAATTGAGTGGGAAAGGTGGTAGAGAGAAAAAAGTAGCATTAGGCCTATGGCTAAAGAACAAAAAAGAGGTCATCAGCCTTTAAAAAACTGGAGTTGCCACGGGTTTTAAAAAAATGAGAGAAAGACAAAAAAAGGTGAACAGGTATTTCGCCTCCCCCCCCCCCCATGGGCTTCCGACCTTAAATCAATGGAGTGGGAAGGTGAGAGAGGGAGGGAGGGAGGTGATCTCAGCTAGCAGTGTTTAATCTAGACGTCTCGGGGGGGGGGAAAGTTCCCCCCAGGATTGACATTTCCCCCCCCCAGAAAAATTTGCCGAAATGATATTTTTTAGTTTAAGCCAGGGGCTTATGAATGTATGTTTATAAAAATTAGGCAGAAGACAGAGAAGGACTTGACGGTCGGCGTCATCTATCGACCGCCGGGTGATGGTCTTGATCTGTTCAATGAAGAATTTGACTCATTGCTGTCGCATTTATCTAGAACAAAGAGCAATTCTTTTTTGGCTGGTGATTTCAATATTGATTTACTAAAAGTGAACGCGCATACACCTACCCGAACGTTTTTTAATTCGTTAACTTCAAATCGATTTTTACCAATGATCTTAAGGCCAACAAGAATAACTGATGATACAGCTACCTTAATTGATAATATCTTCACGAATACTTTATCTGACTGCTCTGACTCCGCCATCATTATAAATGATTTATCTGACCATCTACCTATTTTTACACAAACCAAATTTGTACGACCATTAATGGAAAAAATTCCTACTTACGAGAAAAGAATCATTAATGAGAAAACAAAAAGTCAATTTGATGGCTTGCTAAACTCTACCGACTGGTCAGAAGTATTCCATGCATGTGAGCAAGGAGACCCATCCTCTGCTTATGAAACATTTATTGAAAAATATAAATCAGCATATGAACATTCTTTCCCAAAAACAAATTATTCGTTGAAAACAAGATTGAAAATTAAACAGCCTTGGATGACACAAGCGCTGCTAAAATCCTGTAGAAAGAAATCGCATCTATATAAAAAATACATAAAAAACCCAACACAAGAAAATAAGTCTAGCTTCATAGCCTATCGAAATAAATTTTAAAAAATACGAAAAGCAACTGAGCGTCATTATTATATGGGAAAATTTCTGGAATGTGAAAATGACTTGAATAAAACCTGGAAAGTAATTAAAATGCTTCTACATGGAAACAGAAACTCTGAGATGCCAGATAGCTTTCTTATCAATAATGTAGAAATTAAAGATAAGCACCTTATTGCTTGCAAATTTAATGAATTCTTTACAGAAATTGGACCGAAGTTGGCCGCAAAAATTCCTGACACTAATGCATCTTTTCTTGATTACTTGAAAGACCGGTCTACTTCTTCTATTGGGATAGAATTAACATCACCAGCTGAAATAATATCGATTGCCTATGAACTACGAACCACTCACAGTAGAGGGCTAGATGAGATTGACCCCCAGTTAGCCAAATATGTCATAGAAGCTATTTCAATTCCTCTGACAGAAATAATAAATTGCTCCATTGTTAGTGGAATTGTTCCTAATAGTTTGAAAATTGCCAAAATAATTCCCATCTTTAAGGCCGGAGATAGGAATCAATTAAGTAACTATCGACCAATATCTATCTTGCCATATTTCTCCAAGTTTTTTGAAAAGATTATTTACCGAAGAATAATGACATATCTAACAGTAAAGAATATATTGTACACAAGTCAGTATGGCTTTCGAACAGGCCACTCTACATACATGGCCGTAATGGAAATGTATGATAAAATCTCTGAAGCCAAGGAGGAAAACCACTTTTCTATGGGTGTCTTCTTTGACTTATCTAAAGCATTTGACACGGTGAATCATAAAATTCTGATAAGCAAACTTGAACATTATGGCATAAGAGGTGTATGTCTTGATTGGCTTATAGATTACTTAAGAAATAGAAAGCAGAGTGTCTTATATAACGGGAACATTTCACATGAAACTGATGTTACTTGTGGTGTGCCACAAGGTTCCGTACTGGGTCCACTTTTGTTCCTAATATATGTGAATGATATTTCGAACAGCTCGTCATTACTCAGCTTTGTCATGTTTGCTGATGACACCAATGTGTTTATGTCAGATAAAGTTATTGAAGTCTTGGTTAAAAAAATTAATGCCGAATTAAAACTTGTAGGCGATTGGTTCAAAGCCAACAAATTATCGCTGAACCTTGAGAAGACGAATTTTATTTTGTTCTGCTCTAAAATTAAACTTAGAACAGCAACAAATTGCAATATATCAATTAAAATAGATGAACAATGTATTTGTAGGGTATCATCAACCAAATTTTTGGGTGTTCACATTGATGAACAATTAACATGGAGGGAGCATATAAACTCTATATCCAAAAAGATATCAAAAAATATAGGCATAATCTCTCGTGTTCGACACCTTATGCCGCGAGATATACTTGTGAATTTATATTACTCTTTGATACACCCTTATGTGTCATATTGTAATATTACGTGGGCTTCCACATACCACACTCGTTTAACTATTTTGACAACCCTACAAAAGCGAGCTGTTCGAATTATATGCAATGCACCTTTTAGAGCCCACACACAACCATTATTCAGTGATTTGAAAATTCTGCCTTTTGACTACATTAATAAACTACAAATTGGAGTATTTATGTATAAACTTCACAGAAATCTAATCATAACAAGCTTCAACCACTGGTTTTGTAAAAATTCAGACGTTCATGGACATTATACACGATCTGTAAATAGATACCACCAAAGAAGTGTTCGTACCACTACTGGACTGCATAGTATTAGAATATGTGGACCGTCGATGTGGAATTCTCTGCCTATTGATCTTACTTCTATAACTACAATGTACCAATTCAAATACAAATTGAAATTATTTATTTTGGATACTATTGCATAATTGCACAAAATGGTTTTGTTTTGAAGTGCACTACCTACACGTGCACTGTTGTATTCTCTTAACTGTTGTGTTTTTAGTTTTTTTTAGCTTAGTTTAGTTTAGTTTAGTCTGTTTGTTATTTTGTTTTCCCCACTTGTTTAAGTTGCATAACTTACATTCAATGCATTTCGATAAACTTGTAATTTTGGAAGAGATTGTTTTACACCTTGATCATATACAACTGTCTATACACATATACTGTTATGCAGAAAGTTGATGATAGATTGATTCTTCGTGTAATTAGGGCAACCCTGTTAGCGGAACCTTACGTTCCTTTGGGCTTAACCCTTTGACATCTATGCATGTGACATTTTCAACTACTGTTTGTTTGTGCTATACTGTATGTATACATATACATGATGATCAATAAAGTATATTGATTGATTGATTGATTGATTGATAGTTACTGTTTTCATCATTGTTTTACATGAAGTGTTATAATATACCCTGATATTATTTATTATTACATGACTATAATGACATTATTTACTACTATAATATATGATACTATGATGTTAAGATGACGCCTTAAAATGCAGCCATTGCAATGTGGAAATTCTAATGGGTCACTGAAGAAGTACAGCTATTTTGCTAAGATGACACCTTAAAATGCAGCCAATGCAATGGGGAAATTGAGAAAGTTTCTAATGGGTCATTGAAAAAGTACAGCTATCTTGTAAAGATGACCCCTTAAAATGCTGACATTGCAATGTGAACATCCAAAAATTTTCTAATGGGCCACTGAAAAAGTACAGCTATTGTGTTAAGACGACACCTTAAAATGCTGCTATTGCAATGTGGAAATTCAAAAAGTTTCTAATGGGTCACTGAAAAAGTACGGCTATTTTGTTAAGATGACCCTTTAAAATGCTGACATTGCAATGTGAAAATTCAAAAATTTTCTAATGGATCACTGAAAAAGTACAGCTATTTTGTTAAGACGACACCTTAAAATGCTGCCATTGCAATGTGAAAATTCAAAAAATTTCTAATGGGTCACTGAAAAAGTACAGCTATTTTATTAAGACGACACCTTAAAATGCTGCCATGGCAATTTGGAAATTCAAAAAGTTTCTGGTGGGGAGGGGCACATCCCCTTCCCCATACCCCTACCCTTCTGGTCTCTGCGCTACGCGCATCACGAGCGTCCGAAGGACGCTCAATTGTCTCCCCCCCAGAAACCTCAATTCCCCCCCCAGAGTCGGGGGACTAGATTAAACACTGCTCAGCTAGCCTACAATGCTATGGCCAATTTTTTGGAATAAACGCAGAGGCAATCGCATAGTTCTGCATTGCTCCAGTTCGAGTAGTCTATGCTTAGCCTAGGCTACAGTACTGCCAGAACCATGCGTAGCCTACTGCCAGAAGCAAGTGCTCCTAACGAGCGAGCTAAGTAGGCCTAGGCCTATTGCCAGTCTCCAGGAGCGGCGCCAGGGGAGGCTAGAGGGCTAAGTCCCCTAAAAAGGCCAGTCGAGGGCTAAACTTCCTAAAAAAGGCATGTAAAACTGAAATATTTCCATGATAAGGCCCCTCTAAAAAATGACAGATCCATCACCCATCACGATATTTCGACAAGATGACTAAAAAATAGGTTGTCAGAAATTTTGGCGGATGAAAATGGAAACTATGCATGATCGACATGCTAAATGAATATTGATGCAAATGACGTCATTATGACGTCATTATTGCAACAGAAACTTTTATATTCTCGCCAGAGTTAGACAAATAGGCCTATGTCAGGAATAAAATGGCGTTTGAATTGTAAAAATCGATGAATATTTACTATTTATTTTCATATAGGCCTATACAAAATGGGTCCCTTTTCCCCCGAACACAGTGTAGTATAAGCTTACGCACTGCATTACTTTCCATGAGATTAAGTCGTCAGAAACTTTGGCGGATGAAAATGGAAATTTCGGCGACCAAAAAAACTGCCAGTCTTATAAGCTTAGTTGATATAAACTGGTTCTCACCTTTGTCGTTTTCCAAGATTCGAGATAAGAAGAAATCGTTTCTCTCATTTTTTCAAAGCAGGCTTCGTGTATTGTAGAATATTCCTCAAGAAACTTCCTGAAAATAAAATAGAACAAAAATTAATGAGGAGACAGGCGTCAGGCACCCAAGTCCTAGGCTATTGCAAACACAGAATTTCGTCTTGGCCCAGGAATGTCTTCGTTTAAACCAACTGCAGAAGCAGAATTCTAACGCAAGAAGCAAAACATTAAAATCTGAAATTCTTAGAACAGAAAGCGAATATAGATTATTATAGCTACATGCGTTTGAGGCTTTGAGCCTGTGCAGTGTGCATCTCAAGCTGCAATATTATTTGTTGCATGCTCGTGTAACATATGTGATCTTGTCAATTGACTGTCATAATCATTAATTTTGTTAAATGTTCACTGCAAAATCCGTTAAGTTACTTGCAATCGATTATTAGAGTAGGCTAATCCGCGGCCTGCAATGGATATTTACTTTGGCAATGGCAAGTAGCAACCAACTGCACATGCTGCATCTTCGACAAGCCATTCTTCACAACCAGGTCGCATCAAGGTTGGATTGACAAAGTCTTTCCGACCTTTACGATCTGCAGAGAAGTTCACGAATCCATCTCTGGAAGCTTCCAACATTTCCTGTCCAACGGTTTCCACGTCTGACTCTTTGATTCCTCTATCAACGTAGACCTGCATCGTTGCATATTTTGCAATCTCGCAATCACTCGACAACAAAGTTTTGCCATCCTTCGCCAGTGCTTGGAATCGACTTCGCTTGACCGAAGATTGGTCGAGCTTCCTGTTGAGCCAGTAATTCCACGTCTTTAAGGCAGACTTGAGGGACTGCTTGTCACCGAATTTACAGATTCGTTCACTGTCTCGGCAAGAATTGGTGTATTTCTCAATGAGGTCTACCAAAAGAGCCTTCAGTCTTGTAAAATCTTTTTTAACCATGAAGGTGTTGTACCAAACACTCCAGAGAAACTCTGTGTCAGACTTGCTTTTTGGATCCAGTTTATTCATGATTTCCAGGAGGATTACATCCCTGGCTATGACGTCTTGGTCCTCATCGTTCAAATGGAAGCGTATCTCCTTAACTTTTCCAGCTGAAGACTGAGGTCTCTGACTCAGTCCAGCAACTGTTGCCATGACATGTCTTACATCACCAAGACCCAACACCAAGATGTCCATCTCACAGTTGATCTTGAAGTCTCTGAGGAAGTCGTGCATAGGTGTATTCCCAAATGCATAGTAGACCCTGTGTTCAGGTGAAATGAAAGGAACCCAACACTTGGACAAAAACTCAAATGCGTCTTTTTTCTCAGCCATGACTTCAGTTCAAAAATAATCCAGGAGAAATTCAATCTCGTTCCTAAAAATATAATTATAAAAATCTTAGTGACGCTTTATAAGACACTAAAATAATAACAAAGAGTAAATAAATAAATAAATAAATAAATAAAGTTACATAAAAAATTTAAGACCGGAATAAAACGATGCGAGAAATAAAAACCGTAAAACGACGTTTTTGGAAGAGAATAAGAAACGAAAAAGTTTTAAACAACTATGATATTATATGTATAAAAAATAATTAGGCCTATTATAATTTTGTGTGCGCGTGGATGCGTGGTATGTGTGTGTTGCTTATATTGGTTATGCTTCAAGAGCTGCTCTAATAGGCTTAGGCCCCTATGCCAAACTAATGTCTGTCGACGACAGCGAACCCTATTGTCATAAGCTGTCGTGAAACTCTGGATCCATTCATGCCATGGATATAGTATAAGCTTAGGCCTACGCACTGCATTTCTAGCCTTTCGCGTGCGTCGCAGGTCCACTCGTAAGAGTCGTAACATCCGCTTTTCTTCGGTTAGCTGCAACTTTGGTCACTTTTAAAACTCTTTCTCTGAGCAATTCTAATGTAGAAAATCGATTTATAGTGCACGTATGACCTTGAAGCTGAGTTAGATCGAGAAGTGGCTAAATTATCAATTGTTATTCTGCCGCAGGGCCGTAGCAACTATAAACGTGGCCCCCTCCGAACATAATTATGCCCGGGGCGGCGGGGCCCCTTACAATCGAGAAACTGGAATGCAGTATTTATTTTGTACAGTATGCAGGGTTCATGTTATGTATAAATAGGCCTACATTGTTACATGTATTTCGTATTTAGCCTACCTCACGGTTTTGTCAGTGAAACCGACATGGATTGTGCAATATAGCGTCAATAAATGTCACTTGCTTATTTATTCCTTACATTTTTGCCACTTCCTTGAGGGAGGGCGGACGCTACGCCTCTGTTCTGCCGACCTGATCATCTGCTGATTCTGTTCTTAGTTTCGGTTTCGAAACTGTGGAAGAAACCAGTTTCGTATTTTCGAATGTGCGTCAGTAAGGACCATGCAAGTTGTTCAACGCTATCAGAAAGGGTGACTTTCCCGTATAGATAGGCCAACTGACAGGCTAAGGCCAGGGTGAGAAATATCAGAGGCGTAGCGACCGCCCTCTGTACCCTCCGATCGGAGGGGGCGCAAGGAATTGGGCCCCTAAAAGTGGCAAAAAGTGTAAGGTGTGACTATAGGATAGTATACGTAAATGACATTTTATTGAAGCTATATTGCACAATCCATGTCAGTTTTACTGACAAAACCGTGAAATAAATAGATAATACATGTAGGCAGGCCGATGCACCTATATAATTATATAATTGTATAAAATAAATACGAAAAACTGAGTGTGCAGTGTCTTACATCGCCAAGACCCAACTCAGTTTCTTCATTGTAAGGGCCCGCCACGGCGCCGCCCCGGACATATATTTGGAGGGGCCACGTTCTTTGTTGCTACAGCCCTGGTGAGAATTGCCGGGGCATAAATCACGTTAGGCGTAGACTTAGTATCATAGTATGGTGTATACAGGTCTAATGCAACGTACGTACATTAGGTCCTAGGCCTAACATGCATACAGTGGCCAGTAGCAAGGAGGTAAGAGACCTAGTTATGTCCTTGTTGTACCTAGGATATAGGCCTACATGTACATAGTAGCCTAACCGAGGTTTATAAGTCAATAATAACTCACGAGCGGAATTTCTTTGAAGCCTGAAGATCTCTAAGTATTCATGCTCGAGCATACAGAATACTCTTGGGCAAAGATGTTGACTAATTTTGAGTATAGGCTAGTAGTAGTTCTACGCGAAACCACCGCTGTATAGCTATGAACGCTAACATCGCTCTAGGAAAAGCAAAATTTCCGAAAGTTTCGCACATAGCAAAAACCCAGTTTCGCTTTTCCGAGCAGCATTTTGACCTTTCACAACTATAGTCTTAAGCGATTGTTCTTGCAGATATTCGTTTGCATGTAGATGCTTATGATGCCTATAAGCTTACGTGTAGGCATGAAAGGCATCTACATGCGAATATCAGCAAGAACAATCGCTTAAGACTACAGTGGAGGGTTTCGCGAATCTCTTCCACCATGGGGGCCAGGGTGAGAGGGCCAAAAGTCCTCATTTTATACCTGTTGGCCTTTGCCCTCGCAGGTTTATCACTGCACTTTTCTTTCGGTCCCATATGCATAAAAGCAGCGGTTGACATCGTCTTAGAGGTGTCTAAGGCCAGCACTTTTCTTTCGGTCTCATACGCATAAAAGCAGCGGTTGACACCGTTTTAGATGTGTTTGAGGCCAGTGCTTTTGCCAGTCCGGATTTCACGGGTCGCGTACCGGTGGAGGTCAGGGATGTAGGAGGGGAGGGAGTGGAGGGTTAGATGGGGTTTGGAGTGGAGGGGTGGAGGGGTGGAGGGGGATTGAAAGGTGGGATGAGGGAGGGGTGGAGGGGTGGGGGCGGTGGGATGGAGGAGGGGCGGAGTGAGGTGTTGGGGTGGGAGTGGTGGGAATCGCGGGATGGCGGGTGGAGGGGCGATGGAGGGGAGGGGGAGGGAAGTTGGAGTAGGGGTGTAGTGGGCTGGGGATGGGGTGGGGTGGGCGTGGGGTTGGAGAGAAGGTGGAGGGTGTGGACGGTGGGATGGAAGGGTGGGGGCGGAGTGGGACGATAGGGTGGGGTGGTTGAGGTCGTGGGGGGTGGAGGTGGGGTGGAGGGGTTGTAGGGGCGCTTAGAGAATTGGAGGGGTTGGAGGGGGTGGGGTGGGGTTGGGTGGTGGTGGGGGCGGAAGTTGGAGTTGGGTGGGGTGGGGCGGGGCGAGGAGTGGGGCAGGTCGTGGGGTGGGGAGGGGTGGAGTGGGCGGTGGGATCGGGGCTGGGGTTGGAGGGTTGGAGATGGAGGTGGGGTGGAAGTGGAGGAGCTGGGACGATGACATTTTCCCGAAAACCCTAATTTCTCGCGTGGCGTACCGGTGGAGGTCGAAGTGTGGTGGGGTGTTGTGTGGTGAGGTTGTGGCCGGAGCGGGTCGAGTCCTAAGTTTCTCGGGCAATGCAGGGTACCCCATCCAGTAAGTATGTATGATAGCATGTCACAATTAAGATTGAGTCAGCTAATTAGTAATCATTAGACAGTTAGACTTACTTTCAAATTTTAGTATGATCCTATCCAATGTATCCATAGTAGCTTACTGTAGCTATGATCTGAAAGTAGGCCTAGGCCTATTGTATCATTGTATGACGCTCCGAAGCTCCGAAGCAATGACAGAATTGCCATGCAGGCCTACACTTGTTTGTCTTCAGATTCTCGCGCTCTCCTAAGCCATATCCATCGTTATCTTTCGTCCATTAGAGTTTCGTCAGAGCTTTTAGTGTGCAGCTCAGTTCAATAAATTTAATTATTTATAACTTCTCTACTGCGCAGTGACACTCTTGAAAGTGTCGACTCTTCTTAGGGCGTCCTCTTCTATAATATATAAGTAGGGTACGTTGCTAACTTGCTAGTAGGTCCTACCCTAATTAGTACCTTTATTACACCTTTCCTAATTCTTTTATTGCGCAGTCCCCATAGGCATAGCCGCATAGGCCTATCGGTAATCTATCAGATATAATTATGTTTTCTATCTCTAGCCCATGCGAAGCACACGTCCAAATGTATGGTCGTTGAGATATTATTATATTACTCCGGAGTACTACAACCCCGCAAGAGGTTGCTGTAGGCCTACTGGTAAATTCTGTGATGTAAATTCTGGAGTTGCTAGCACCTGGGATATAATAATTATAGCCTATGCATTATGCAGTGCACATCCCAGGCACTGCATAAGGATTGAGGAAACGGGTTACTTTCTGTTTCCATGAGCAGGTAGATATTCCATAGCTCACCTGACAGCCATAGGCGTAGGGGGCATTTCAGCAATGGAGGGGGCAAAATTTTACTTTTGCCATAAAAAAACCCGAAATAATTGACGTCGTGCACCAGGGCTTTTTTAAACGTGCAGCTGTACACAAAATGTGCAGTTCTAAATGGATTTGTGCAGTTGTAGAAGCACTAGATCAGTACAGCTAAAACTAGCAAAAAGGCCATTGTCCTCCGATTGGAAGCAATTTACCATCAAAGCTGGGGAAGGAAAGAAGAAGTTGTGCAGTTCTAAAAATTCCTTAAAAACAGCCCTGTCGTGCACACGTAACCATCTCTGTTCTTGCACCTCCACCTGGAGACAAGGGACAGAGGGGCAAATAGGCCGGGGCCCGGCCATATTGTAGGGAACAGGCTGGGTAATTTTAGGCCTTTAGGCTATGCAAATTTATTATGTACAATGTAGCCTATGTATATTATATTCCTGACACTTTACTACAACCAGTTCAAACTTCACACGACCAACTGATTAAATTTCATAATTGTACATTGTTTTGTATTGTATCGTATTTAATCATCTACAAAGCGCCTCTAGTAGGGTGGACCGTTCAGAGGCGCTCCTATAGTGCGCAAGGCCCCGCGAGAAGAAGCAGGTTTTGAGAAGAGACAGAGCAGAGAGTGACAGAAAGAAGTGTAGAGCGAACAGAAGGAGAAAGCTCATTTCAAAGAGAAGGACCAATTGAGGCAAATGATCAAGACTGAGCCATATAGCAGTTCAAGAAGGCGGAAGCAAGAGTCAAGTCTGTTGGATGAACGAAGTGGACGGTTGGAGTATAATCTGAGTGAGGCCTTAGTATAACGTCGGTCAGATATTTGGAGCAAAACCCGTTGAGCTTTGAAGATCAGAGAGAGGATCTTAGATTGTATATGAGCACGGAGAGGAGGCCAATGGGATGGAGCGGCGAAAGATCCTGAGAGCCTTGTCTTGTCCTCAGTTTTAGTGAAGCCCCACCAAGCAGGCATCGCATAGAGAAGACGGGATGCGGTCGTTGCTCGTGCGACATCATGCAGCACGGTTGTAGGAAGGCCGTGGGATTTAAGGATTCTGAGAGCGTATAAGGAGCGGGAGCAGGTCCCCAATACTCCAGCGATGTGTGTTGAAGTGTCCAGAACGTCTCGCACGGTCACTCCCAGAATCCTCATGTTTGAGACACGATCTACTCCGGCAATGGTTGGTGGTGACTCGGTATATGGCGGCGACGATGAATAAGCATCTCTCTGGAGTGCTTCGCATGGGCGGAGACTTTTTTAGTCATCCGTTCAGAATGTTGATGAAAAATATCAATTTTCTCAGTAAAAAAAAGCTGATGACCTTTTTTAGTCATTACCTCATTTGTTTGAAGATATCTTCTTCTATCTTCTAACGTGTGAACCTGACACTTAACGGTTGGTGGGGGGGGGGGCAAATGCATGGGCCGTCCCCCACCACCTCCATCCTCTGTCCCCCCTTAAGTCTGCGCCCATATGGTGCTTCGTGTTTGTAGGCTATTTCGTGTTGGTTTGTGTTTTCAAATTCAAATCTGTTTGACCATAGCTAAAGACTTGAATGTGAATTAATTTTTGTGCTCTTTGTGCGAATAAAGCGGACTGTGTAGAACAAGATCCTCAATTGCTGAAGTCTGCTTCCCATATCTCTCCCCGGATTCTTCGGAGCATTTTCCCCCGCTTCGACCTCTCTTGAGAACGCTCTTTCCTTTAGGTGTCAGAGAAGTGTAGGCTTCAGAGCTGTTTCTAAGGAATTTTTAGAACTGCACAATCCATTCTTTCCTTTCCCCATCCAGGCCATCCTCCATGGTAAATTAATTCCAATCGCAGGACAATCACCTTTTGCTAGTTTTAACTGCACAGAAGTGCTACTACAACTGCTCAAATCCATTTAGAACTGCACATTTTGTGCACAAATGCAGGTTAGAAAGTCCTGATATTGGCCTGTAAGGCGTTATAGGCCTATATATTATAGGCTTCTATGCCGCCATAGGTGCAATCACGTCCTAAAAGTTGGAGGGGACCATAATGAATCACGTCCTAAAAGTTGGGGGGACCATAATAATAAAGTTAGGGGACCACTCAAAAGTTACGGGGACGCGTCCCGTGGGTCCCATAGGGTGGTTGCGCCTATAGTAGGCCTATGCCGCTATGCGTCACAATGCGTGCACGTGATGAAACATCAGCACATTTCGTAAAATTGTCTTCCTTCGATCGCATCCTGCAAGTCTGAGACT